>OY757017.1:9869135-10461253 GCA_963580285.1 Lucinisca nassula | reverse complement strand
GTGTGTGTGTGTGTGTGTGTGTGAATTCGGGTTAAACGTCGCTTTCAACAATTTTTCAGTCATATCACGACGGTGTCTGGTTGCGACAGGGAGCTCAATGCTCACTTTTATAGTGCTGCCTCACTGAAGTATCATGTCCCAGACACATTACATGATACCACACCCAGTCACATTATCCTGACTCTGGGTCGACCAGTCCTAGCTCTACCCCGTAAATCTGAGTGCCAAGCGAGGAGCAGCTAGTATCATTCTAAACGTCTTTGGTATGTCGCGGCCCGGGATCGAATCCATGACCTCCCATTCCCGGGGGGGGGGGGGGGGGACACTCTACCAACTGAGCTATCGGGGCCTGTCCCTTTTCATAGAATTCTTTGTCCTGGTTGTTAAAAATTCAGAGACCAATTTTCATTGCAGATAGTTGGTATGGAAAGTGTTGCAATGTTTGTGATTGTGAATTTTGATTGGTGGCTTTGGCAAAGTCACACATAAGAGTTATCAAAACTTAATGTACCTAATGTGACTTCGCCCCCACCCATCAGGGCTTAAAGAAATATATGGGCTGCATGATGCTTCCACGCAGAGCTGAAACCGGCCGCACACGAGTACTGGTAAACCGCTTAGAGGATCTTAGCCTGCCCAGGGCAAAACGGTGCGAGTGCTTATAAACCCTATTCGTTTCATTGGGCGATAGGGCTTGAGATGTCATTTCGTCTCAATGTCGGGTAACATTCCTAAAAAATGGAAGCAACGTCTCAGAAATGACACATACAGTGTTGATGGGGACGTTAAACCTCAAATCAAACAAACACAATGTTAGTGGATTGCATTGTAGATATGTTTTTTGACCCATATTTTGACCTTTTACACATTCGCTAAGTTTACTGGACAAATCAACGGGCCAACTACAAACCCTGTGATACTGAATTAGTCACATCTATATTCTGATAAAGAATTTCCTGTACCTGTGCAGGTTATAGATGCCGTAATTACAGAATTACTGTGTAAGCTTTCGGAGTGTATGCAATAATGTACACCTAATGCGACGTACTTGTAACTTGTGTATAGTAGATTTGTTTGTTTGATTTGGGGTTTAATGTCCCCGTCAACACTGTAAATTTCATTTTCGAGACGGTGCTTCCCATTTTGTGGGACTTTTACCCGATATCGAGATGAAATGACACCTCAAGCTCTGTCTCCCAATGAAACCAATAGGGTTTATAAGCATGGACGTGACGACTCGTGTGCACCACTTTGCCTGGGCAGGCTTAGATCCTCTAAGCGGTTTACCAGTGCTCGTGTGCAGGTCGGATTCAGCTCTGCGTGGTAGCATCATGCAGCCAGTATATTTCTTCAAGCCCTGATGGGCTGGATCCCAATGAAACCAATACGGTCTATAAGCATGGACGATCTGACTCGCACCGCTTTCCCTGGGCAGGCATAGATCCTCTAAGCAGTTAACCTGTGTGGTATGTTTCAGGTCTGCGTGGAAGCATCATGCAGCCCATCTATTTCTTCAAGCCCAGATGGGCGGGGGCCGCTTCGGAGAGATAGGTAGATACAGACAGGAAGGCAGATAGATAGATAGATTGGTAGATAGATAGATAGATAGACAGACAGACAGACAAACAGACAGACAGGAAGACAGACAGGAGATAGAATTCTGATAGATAGAACAAGGTACATTTCTATCTCTTGAACAGAAATAATAACTTTTCCCTACCCTAAAGTATGTATGCAACTGCAGTTTTCAAAAATAATACTGGTAGAATGCAACTGCAGTTTTCAAAAATAATACTAGTTCTACTAAATACAGATACCATTCTTTCGACGGAGTGATTTTTATGCCCCCGGAATCTAAGAGATTCAGAGGCATATAGTCTTTGGTCTGTCTGTCCGTTTGTCTGTCTACAAAAACCTTAACATTGGGCATAACTTTTGAATGGTAATAGATAGAGCTTTCATATTTCACATGTGTATACCTTATCACAAAACCTTTCCAGTTTGACCTCTTGACCTTGACGTTTGACCTACTTTTTAAAAGCTTTAACATTGGCCATAACTTTCGATTGGTAATTGGTAGGGCTTTCATATTTCACATGTGCGTTCCTTGTCACAAGACCTTTCTAGTGGTACCATAAATTTTGGCCTCCTACCTTGAGGTCTGACCTACTTTTTAAAAACTTTAACATAGTCTATAACTTTCGATTGGTAAGTGATAGGGCTTTCATATTTCACATGCATTCTTTTTCACAAGACCTTTCCAGTGGTACCATAATTTTTGACCTCGTTACCTTGACCTTTGACCTACTTTTTAAAAACTTTAACATTGGCTACATATAATTTTCGATTGGTAAGTGTTAGGGCTTTCATATTTCACATGTGCATTCTGTGTCACAAGACCTTTCAAACGATCCCATAATTTTTGACCTTGTGACCTTGACCTACTTTTTAAGTCTTGAACATTGGCAATAACTCCAAAAGTAGGAAAATCAGAGTAACGCTTTATATGTTCTGCACGTCGTCTCATGGTGCTCTACATATCTGTGAAGTTTCATGGAAATATCTCAAATGGAATCGAAAATATGGAGTGGACACGAAACTATGATAGAAATGCCTATGGTCAATGTTCAAAGGGCAACAACTTCAAGTGTAGGAAAATCAGTGTTACGGTTTATATTTTCTGCATGTCGTCTGATAATGCTTTACATATCTGTGAAGTTTCGTGAATATATTTCAAACGGTATTAAAGTTATGAAGCACACGCGGAACTATGGGGCGCTGACGGACGGACGTACGGACACTCAAAACTTCGGAGGTTATAACATAATACCCCGCCTTTTTTGAATGGCGGGGCATATCAAAACAGCAACGAGATCAGGGCAGATTTACTTTTTTATTTACATAGCATCCCAGCAAACAAAACTTAGAAACATGAGAATAATTAAAATAGTGTTCACAAATTCAGTGAAATTACGCTAGTACATGTAAGACCACCTAGAATTAAGACCAATTCTGCTTTCAAAACCTTAACTAGTACGTTTCGGTTATTCTTTCCTTCTGTTTTCGGCAGACATCCAACCAAGAATCGTAAGTAAAAAGCAGAAAGAAGCTAATCTGACTTCTGAATGACTTCAAAATATAACTTTGGATCGCAAAGGAGAAATGACCTACAGACACAAAGAGAGTAATATGATATAAGAAAAAATGTTAAACGGAATCTAATATCTTCGGTTTCTGTCCAAAAAAAAGACAAACATAAAACTCAGGTGTCTGTCAATAGCACTTTTACCGAGTTTCTGCTATTGCATGAAGTCTGTCAATAACCTTTTTCACCGAGTTTCTGCTATTACCAGACGTCTGGCAATAGACACTCCGAATAATTTAACCGCAGTAATTCGAACTACCCCTGTCTCGAACAGATTTTCGTGGTCCTAAAGGTGTTCGAACCATTAAAGTTCGACTTACTAGAGGATGATACACGAGTGGTCATTTCGTATGATATTTATGAAGCGAACCTTCTGCGAGTTTCATAAATTTATATGAAATGATCACGAGTGTAAGATTCTGTTTATCATATGATCACTTTAAATTGGATTTTAGCACCTTTGAAATTGACAATTTTTCTACAAAAACTGCATTGTTGACATGGACGTCGTCATGACGTTACTTAATCCCGCCATAGTCTTATTACACATGTTGGTCATATGAGTTTTATTTAAGAAATAGATCAGCTCTTGTCTGTGATTTGTTGTGTAATAAATCACAGTTTGGAGGTCAGTTGTAAAGCAGACAAATCACGAGCGCGTAGCGCGCGTGATTTGTCTACTTACAACTGACCGACAAACTGTGATTTATTACTCAACAAATCACAGACAAGAGCTGATCTATTTCGATTCTAACACGCTGAAAATCGGCAATAATGTTGTTGTTTCCTTCAAAATCTCACAACCTTTCGCCATTGTTAGAAGAAATCCCGCTAAAATTATCGACTGAAACACATGTATTTATATCCTTTTCTTAAGTTTTCGATGCGAGAAAATGACGTTACACCGTCTAACGTCAAGGAAATCGACTAGTGACGTCATAAATTGGGAATTTTAATGACGTCACTCGTCACGCTCTTCCGAGCTGAGATTTGTTGCAGAATAAAACACAGTTATTTTCCACTGCCTACATAGGCGCGCTGTGTTAGAATACACGACGTTATCTCCTGCTTACCAACGACGTCATACAAGGGCTGATTGATATGTTGTGAGCCTCGAATTGAAGGATGTTCTTTTTTAAGTCCTACTGTTCTCTGTCTATATAGGGCTGTGTACCCAAGGCATGGTCTCATTTGGTCAGTTTATATCGACGAGGTAGCACTTAAAAGTAAACAAGACAAGCAGCTTTTGCAAAATAGACAAAATCGGTGGAAGAGCAGTGATCCAATATTTGCATAAAAAGGTTTCACACCTTAGGATATTCATAATGATATGTTAGCAACACTAGGGAAAGATGTCCTTTCATATGCCACAGTGAAAATATGGGTGGCGGAATTTAAGCGCGGCAGACACAGCCTTGAGAATGACCCCGTCCTAGAGGGCCTGTCAATGTTGCAACCCCAGAAATGGCCAATAAAGTCCACGATTTTGTTTTTGCTGACATACGAGTCACAGAAACATATATAGCCAGTAGAGTTGGCATTTCACAAGAAAGAGAATATT
Source organism: Lucinisca nassula (assembly GCA_963580285.1). Taxonomy (NCBI): domain Eukaryota; kingdom Metazoa; phylum Mollusca; class Bivalvia; order Lucinida; family Lucinidae; genus Lucinisca; species Lucinisca nassula. The sequence continues at coordinate 10,456,547 of OY757017.1, read as the reverse complement.
CCATTCTGGCAGAAGATCTTGAAATTAGAAAGCTTTCGGTCCTATGGGTACCAAGACACCTGACAGTTGATCAAAAGCACACCAGGCGCACATTTTCACGCGCTAATCTTAACCTTTTTTTTTTTTTTTTTTTTTGCTTTCTTCAGAGATTTGTCACTATTGATGAAAGATGGGTCCATCATTACACCAGAAGCCAAACAACAATCACAACAATGGAAACACCCTGACTCACCCCACCAAAGAAAGCAAAGACTGTTCCATCAGCTGGGAAGGTTATGACCTCGGTTTTCTGGCATGCAAATGGTATTCTGCTGATAGATTATCTCCAAAAGGGACAAACAATCAATGGCACATACTATGTTTCACTTCTGACGCAGTTACGGGAAAATATTAAACTTAAGCGTCGCGGAAAGCTCACTAAAGGTGTGCTGTTCCTTTAAGACAATGCTCCTGTTCACAAGTCTGTCATTTCAATGGCTGCCATTCACGATTGTGGCTTTAAATTGATTGAGCAGCCGCCTTATTCACCTGATCTCGCTCCATCAGACTGTCATCTATTTCAAAAACTTTAAGGGGTTTCCCTTAAAGATCTGAAAACCGTTTTGTACGGTCCGGGTTGAGACTTCGAATCCTACAAAACACTTTTTTGGTCGATCGCTTGTCATTAGATCCAAAGTCACTAAGCACAGTAGCTTTACGTTGCTAATATAAACGTGACTAGCAATCGTTTGTATCATCAAGATAACAAGTCCGTGAAACGAAGACCCCGCAAAACCCCACTTTATACAGAAAAAGTGGGTTTTACGAGTATAAACATTATCTGTCTTATATTTTGCTCAAAAATATAGATTCTGGTGGTTCTAACGAGAACCCGCAATATATGCTGAAAGCAGAAATAAAAGAGATGTTATCATTTTAAATAGAGGTTGTTACTTCTGACACCATGTTGGACGCCATTATTTCACATGGACATGTTTTCCTAATGTGAAAATTTATAGGCTCGCTATTCTCGTCGTTGTGACGTCAGAGTACTTGTCAATTAGGACTATAGTTGTGAGAGAAAAAAAAAAAAAAAAAAAAAAAAAACAAAAAAACATCCAGGTACATGTCCTAACCGCGCTCTCCATTACTTTACTTCGCAAGACAACCACTCTACCAGTTGCAAAATCTTTGGTTCGATAACACTGCGTTATTATATGGTTTCATTTGGCGGCAGAGCTTCAGGAGTCATTTCACCTCAAAGTTGGATAAAAGTCCCACAAAACAGGAAGCGACGTCTCCAAAATGACCTAAATAGTGTTGATGGGGACGTTAAACCCCAATTCAAACAAACAAACACTGCGTTATACTTACAGTAGATCATTGGTATGTCAAATTCATAACCGTTTCCATAGCTCATTACCGCCCCAGAATAGGGCATTGGGTACATGACCCTGCTACTGGATATTGCGAGCCATGGCATCAGAGAAACAAGACAAATGGTTATTCTGTTCATATCGGACAGGACCTGATGTCGTAGATCAATGTTGGAACACCCGAACCAATTTTCCTAAAATAAAACAGTCAGATTTATCAAGTCTATGAACAAATATGGATTTGTAGGGAAGTTGGCATCACGAAAACACGCCTATATATATTTGTCGCACTATGTTGAACTTTCTATCATGTGCTTCTGAACAGCAAAACGGTTGCGTAGCCTGTCTGTTGATAAACATATTTGAATATGCAGCGCAAATCTGAAGAAGGCGGGGTTGCAGTGGTATTGATTTTTTTGACAACCGCTAAACTCCGCCCCCTCTTTCTGTGAGAAGAGGAATTATACCATTAATATTCAATTCAATATGGAATATGGTTTCTGTGTACTTTTGACAAGCATGTCACTTGTGGCTCCGGACATATTCGTGCATCGAAAAACCTGTTGAATTTCATTTGCGCAAAACACATTTGGGACCCTCAAAATGAGTTTGTGATTGCGAGGCCAGACCAGGGGGCTGGGGGGGGGGGGCGTTGGTTGGAGGGGGGGGGGCGGTTGCTCGGTGGGGGGGGGGGGGGAAGTATAATGGTGGCAATATTCCTCCTTTCCACAAAATAAAGATATGTGGTATAAAATTATTATACCCTTTTTAAGACAAAACAAGAATGCAGCCCTAAGTTATCCTGTATGCAGTGAAACTCCTCTATTAACCCTTATCTTGCTGAATATTCATTTAAGCCACACCCATTTCTGTCTATCAACCAATCGAATTACTTGATGTAATTTATTGCTACAAATTCATAAACTGAATGCCAAACAGTGTAGATCCTGATCAGATGGCTTATTCAGATCAGAAGCCATCTGATCTGGATCTACACTGTTTCCAAAGATAGGGGTTGTCGTGAACAGCAAGATAAGGGTTAAGACCACCTAAAATTAAGAGTTATTCTGCTTTAAAAAGTTTATTTAGAAGGATACTGTTATTCTTTCTTCACGTTTTCTGCATGCAATGTCCTCTGGTCAGGGACCACCTTTGGGACTGTTCAAAAGTGGTCTTAAAGACCACTTTTGAACAGTCCCAAAGGTGGTCTTAATGTAGGAATTTTACTGTATATGGATAGGGATATCTGGAGTTTTTGGAAGACGTCTATCGGGACACAAGAATGAGTTGGAATTAACCCATATATGACAATGGAATATTCCACCTAGTGAGACGGGAGTGGTCCATTTGTAATTATAGGTGTGTCTGGATAGTTTTGTTTGTGGTAAGTTTTTGAAAAATGTAAGGACTTTAAGCATTTTGTTTTACTATTTGCCAATGTTCAAAAAGGGCAGTTAGACATATATGGATCAACCTCAGTAGTTCGAGCCATTGAAGATTTTTTTTTAATTGAGGTTTAACGTCCCCGTCAACGTTATTGAGGTCATTTTGGAGACGTTGCTTCCAATTTTGTGGGACTTCTATCCGACATTTAGATATAAAGACATCCTATGAAAGACTTGAATGTACATGTATGCCATACAACAAAGACAATTGAAATACATGCAGTATTATAATGTTATTGACAAAGTACATGTAATTTCGTATTGGCCCTGTTACAGGTCCGAGGCCTGCTGTATTGGACCCTGGCCCGAAGACCGAGGTCCAATACAGCAGACCTCGGAGCTGTAACAGGGTCAATAAGAAATTACTTGGTTAATGAAATTTTATTTTAACCAACTTCAACAAAGAGTCGTATTGACCCTGTTTTTTTTTTTCAGTTATAGCAAAAACAAAGCAAAAGGGTCTATAATGTAGGGACGGTCCGACTCGCACCACTTTTCCTAGGCAGGCTAGACTCTCTTAGCAGTTAACCAGTACTCATGGACGGTCGGTTTCAGCTCTCGGTGGAAGCATCATGCAGCTCAATCTATTTCTCCAAGCCACGATTGGCAGGGGCGAAAGCTATTGAAGATTCAATGTAGATGCATTTTGGCTCCATGCATTTCATTACGATAACAGATCGGGATGAGATTATAAGAATCTTACATGGGTGTGAGGGGTGGATGGAAAAATCCGTCCGAGGGTCATTGTCCGGCATCACGAGGCTTGCCGAGTGATGCCGGACAGTGATCCCGAGGGACGGATTTTTCTATCCGCCCCTCACACCCATATAGGATTCTTTTTCTTGCATACCTCCCCATTTATAGCGCGGAATTTTAATGCTGCAGTCACTTCGGTTACCAACGTCCGCCATAGTGTGATGACACTACAGGAATGTTTAGTGACGTCACGTAACGTGCGTGACGTCAACCTTAACGACGGCGCATACGAGGTCGTATTTAACATGTACATTTACCAAACACGCTGGATTATTCGATATTGGGTCGGAACACCAGGGTCATAACATGAATTTCTATCCCAGGGTAAAATCACGGATTTCCTTGTCTGGTGTGCAAGAAAATGCATTCTTTCATATATCCAAAACAGTTATTTTTCCGATGAAAATTTGAGATAGTTTTCTTACACGCATTTCTCTAACGATACAATTGCAAATAAATTGCGAAATGTAAACCTTAAGTTTTTGACATAAAATCGAATTTACAAGGCATTACATGAGCATGTTAATGTGATGTTAATAAAATTAAATAAAAATAGCCAATATTGTTTGTTGGAATGTACAACAACAATAATAATAATAATAATAATAATAATAATGATACTTAAGATAATAATAAAAATAATTACGATACTACTGTAACTGCTACTACTACTACTACTACTACTTCTACTACAACTTCTACTTCTACTACTGACAATAATAATTGTAATAATAAAACGACGGCCCTTGAAGAAATAGATAGGCTGCATGATGCTTCCACGCAGAGCTGAAACTGACCGCACACGAGTACTGGTAAACCACTTAGAGGATCTAAACATGCCCAGGCAAAGCGATGCGAGTCGGACTGTCCATGCTTATAAACCCTATTGGTTTCATTGGGCGGCAGGGCTTGAGATGTCATTTAATCTCAATATCAGGTGTACACATTGTAAACATACACGTAAAGGATATTTGAAAGACTCTTATAATTATCCTTCAGTCATGCACTGAAGAGACAACCAATTGTCAAACCATTACTTTAAGGTGTCACTTTCGGAAACAGAAAATTTCGCGCAAACTTGAAACTGCAGAAATACCCATCTGATTACAGCTATGCCCAGATAAATTGGGGTAATGAAACCTTTTGGAGAAATTGGCGCAACTTTCTCGCTAGATGTGTTTATGAAAAATCAAATTTAAAAATTTATACCGCAACCAGGCATTCTAGTAATCTAATAACTGCACGCTATAATCGGTACATGTAGTGACCTATAATACATTCTACTGACCCATAATACTTCTAGTGACCGTTTATAGACCGGAACTACTTTTCAGGTCCCTAATTTGCAAATGTAAACAATCACATGCAACCTTTTTATACACGGGAAAACAACCAAACAGCAAGTTATAAGCTCTGCAATATTTATTTAATCAGATTTTCAGAAATTTAAGCTTTATCTTAACCTTTCGGGCTTTCCTGGTTTGAAGGGTCCGTTGAAATAATTGCGCACTGCTGCTGCGGTTGCGTCTTAACCTCGAAAATAATTTCTAAAGCTGAAATAAACTATTTATTTGCAGATTTTCATACAGAATGTAAAGCGCTGAGAAACTTTGATTCGAGCGTCCATGTTGTTCCAACGCCTCTGTGGCGCGATGACGTCAGAAATTTAGCACTATTTGACGTCACGTTAAACATAGTGTGCGCGCCATGGCACTGAATCAGGGGGAACAACCTACGTCAGAGCAGTGACGTCATAACCATTCTTAGGTTTGCCGCCGTTTACTACACAAAAGGCATTTGTCACAACAAGTAGTCGCAGTCGGTGCATTAGGTCATAAAAGAATCAAACATACTGAAATCTGTCCCAGAAATGTGGCCTTTTGTTTAAATAATTCGACACAAGCTGATTTGACAATGATGTCGGAACTACCATTGTTTTCAGCGCCGAATAAAATCTTGTGGCGAAGCTATGGAAGCATTTTCAATGTTTCTAGGTGGAATTAGCTTACTGGTGGGATGCAAATATTTTTCGTTACCAGCTGAAGTATGTTCTCTGAAGACTCGTAATGTACATATCTAGTTTGAAGAATTTTATTTACCCTATTTACACCAATATGGCCGCTTCCGAAATGGGTACGACATCTCTGCTATGACGTAGGTTGTTACCCCTGTGGATATCGTTTAACATGCCACGCTGTCTATTGTCTTATTTGCTTAAAGTAGAAGTAAAACAAAGATCAGGAATCGATACAATTAACTTACTCCACCCATCAAAGACACCAAAGGGAAAGATACACAAACATTAAGCGACCAGACCATAATGGAAACCTAAACAAAGGAAGGCCATAAGGACAGTTACTTTCCCACAAAATGGCCATATGGCCATCCAAAATAAAAAGACACAAGTGATACACACAGTAAGTAACAAACAACACCATAAATAAACCGCCACGAACCGCCTTGGAACGGTCAGTGGAATGATTTCCACTGGTGGGGGGGGGGCTTAAATCGATTTTACGTGGCCACAATCCTCGCCCTTACTTCCGTCGCGATTTAGACAAATAATTTGTTCAGTCCGCACGAAGGCCTTCTAACTCATCAGTGCAACATCTCCGTGAACACAAAAAAATCAAAGAACCACAGAGGTGAGACAACGGTGAGGACTCGACAGCAAGAAACCACTAAAATGCTGGAGCAAAAGAAAACCAACAGTTAGACTCCGATGGGCCCGACCAGAGACAGAGCATCAGGCACCAACCAACATTACCCTTGAATTAGATCTCTCTAGTTCTCAATAAGCCTTTACATTGGAGTCGTCATAGAATCTGAGGCCTGACCCACCGGCGTGCAGTTAAAGAGGGAAGCAAAGTTGCCAACCGTGATTGGGTTAACTACCATGCATGCAGTCTGTCGTATAACATCCATGTTGTACCCAATCTTTATATATAGAAGAATGATTTTACGAAATTGGGTGCTGAAGTCATTGCGGTTATATATTTTTCTGAATTTATATACTAAGTCACCATAAAATTCGGGTTCCGATAGACCTTGTTGCAGAAGAGATATAAGTCCAATATTGAATTTCGAAATTAAATCAGAATGGCGTCTATAAAATTTTGAAAAGGCTTTTGCGTAGTTTATGGTACCGATAACCCTGATTAAGGAGTTTAGCCGTTAGTAATTTATTACGAGTGTTGAAGTCAGTTACATGACTACACACTCTAGCAAATCGAATTAATTGCGAAATATAAACGCCATAGGATGGCACACGAGGAACATCACCATCCAAAAAAGGAAAATTTTCAATCTCAAAATCAAAGTCATCGCGTTTATCATAAATTTTGCACGAAATAAATCCATCTACAATAGATAGATGTAAATCCAAAAACGGGGCCTCGGTATCAGAAGAATTTGCTTTGCTTAACTGAAGTTCTGGGGGGGGGGGGGTAAATCTGACTGATCAAACCATCGAAATAGGTATTATCAATATTTAATAAATCATCTAAATATCTAGAAGTGGAGCTAAAAGCTTCAATAATTTCAGATTGGTTATCGATGGAAAGCGACAACATGAAGTCTCTTTCATAACAATACAAGAACAAATCAGCCACAAGAGGTGCGCAATTCGTACCCATCGGAATACCCACAATTTGTCTAAATAACTTAGTACCGAATCTAATATAAATATTGTCATGTAGAAAGGTGAGGGTATCACACACTTTCTGACAAGACCAAAGTGTATAATTCTTATGCTCTTTTGAATTGAAAAATGCATTTCTGACATTACATGCAAGATAGAATCTTCTCTGTGAAAAGCCCATTCAATTAAAACATTAAGCTTTTCTTTAATAAGATTATGAGGAAGTGTAGTGTAAAGAGTGGAAAATCGTAAGTAGACAGACTTAGGAGGCCTTCATGCGGACTGAACAAATTATTTGTCTAAATCGCGACGGAAGTAAGGGCGAGGATTGTGGCCACGTAAAATCGATTTAAGCCCCCCAGTGGAAATCATTTCACTGACCGTTCCAAGGCGGGTCTTCTGTGGCGGTTTATTTATTGTGTTGTATCACTTGTCTTTTTATTTTGGATGGCCATATGGCCATTTTGTGGGAAAGTAACTGTCCTTATGGCCTTCCTTTGTTTAGGTTTCCATTATGGTCTGGTCGCTTAATGTTTGTGTTTCTTTCCCTTTGGTGTCTTTGATGGGTGGAGTAAGTTAATTGTATCGATTCCTGATCTTTGTTTTACTTCTACTTTGAAGCACGAAAATGTCTGGATTTCAATTTATTTAAAACCTCATTCGAATTTTTAATAGTCCAAAACAATGAATTTGCTTAATTATTGCGAAACCCCTTCATTGTTTTGAGTTGCGGTATAAACCATAGGGGCTTGAATCATGAAAAAAATAAAAATAAATAAATGAAAAAAAAAAAAAAAAAAAAATGAAAATTTTTTTTTTTTTTTTTTTTTTTTAGGGTTCTATATTAGAGACAAGGGGGGAAACTTCGGCTCAATTTTTTGGGGGGTTACCTCATTTTACCCAATGTATCTTTTTCGCAAATGTAGTTTTTTACCTGCTTATTATGAATTATACAAGTTAAATAAGTCCACTTTGCAAAAATAATCCGCCTCTGTCTGCCACTTGCAGGAAACATGTTTTTCTCGCATGGATTAACTCAGCAAAGCAAAATTCGGCATAAACGTGTGACAAAAAATTTCAGGTTTTCATCAATCACAAGCGAACTAGTGTTACGAAGGAAACTTTTTTCGCTTTCAACTGATGTCTTTCATTAAAATGAACCTCTCTTGACCAATTTGAATCCAAAATGATGTATTTGCAGCTCAAAATTAAGATTTTGGTACATTCACATCACTTTCTGAAACCGATCAAGAAAACAATCGTCGCGGAGCTTGGTTTTTCTGCTGATTCCGGGCTACTCTATCGATGAACTAACGACCGGAACGACCGGTGCTGTTTAATTTTAAACCGTTCGAAGTAGTGACAAATGAGCATTGTCGCTATTTTTTGTTCCATTTTCAACTAAACCCCAAGAGGGGACACAGACGTTGTATATTGCATATACTGCAGTTTTGAAGGCTCAAAGCGTACACGTAACCATGTAATTACGGTAGGGTTCTTTAAACTGCACAGGGGATGGTTCTCCCTGCACAGGGGTTGGTGGTGGGGGGGGGGGGGGGGGGCTCCAGTTAACGTCCAGATTCGAAAGACGATACACTTTATGACATTCATACCTGCAAATGATGCCAATGGAACGTGTTCTCACACCGAAATTTTGTCACCGCTGCTGGGGATCTCGAACCTGGGTCTTTTAGCATCTGAGGCAAGTGGACTAACCACTGAGCTAGGTGGGTGGCTAAATTTAGGAAGGCAGGGATTAGGCGTAGTTATCTCCTTACCGGACTCAGGAAAAGTGAAATGTATTTTTTGTTGAAATCTTGGACGTTTTGTGTTATTTTCAAAACAGTTTCACTCATGCTTGTGTGGACAGAAATAAAAAAAAATCAGCCAGCTTGTTAAAAATGCCACCAATACGTAAATGTTCAAAATGATGCAGCATGGAAACAATTTGTTCCCTATTGCAACATATTCCTTTTTATGTTTTGAAATTTTGATCCTGGGTCGCTAATGGCCAGTAAATGACAATAAGCACTATTTAGGTTGGGCCCTTGGGTCCTTCTCCAACAGGGATTTAAGGGGACAGAACCCCTACAGTGCAGCACACACATGCTTTCTCATCCGCGAGTTTCTGAAGTGGACGCTTCTATTTATGAATTCGGTCAAATCCATTGATGTAGGGATTTTGGTAGAAAAACTGCTCAATTCTTCTGCTCAGCAAGTTTGTATTAATCTGAATAGGCGCTACAACTCACCACAACACAGCAAACCAAAAATGGTCAGAATAAGCTAGAGCATATCAACCTTGATTTTTTTTTGGGGGGGGGGGGGGGGGGGGGGTGCGGAGCGGGGATCATTTTACGGTCCTTTCGAGTTTATTTCACTCATATCGAGCCGATTGTTAATCACATGTGGTCGAAGACCGTAGTATCCGGTAAAAAAACACCTGGCCTTCCGTTGCAGAACTCTTGAATGCCTTAAATAGATGACTTTTATGAAAGGATTGATTGTGAAGTGCTTAGATCTGTTGAAAAGTACTTGTACGTATTAGCCTAGAGTGTATTGGAAAGTAAGTGAGAAATGGGGCCTTGTCAATACATAGGACATTTAAAAATTTTGGTGCTGTTGAGTAAAGCGGCATTCCAATCTTAGTGTTTCTCGAGCGGGCTATTAAAAGGTTATAAAACGTTTTTCATGCTCAATTCAGCCGAGCGTTAAATTTGTAATGCTCGCTATTTTTAAATACTAACAGTTCAGGCAATTTTCCTGCTTAGATTTGTTTGTTTGATTTGAGGTTTAACGTCCCCGTCAACACTGCAAAGGTCATTTAAGAGACGTTGCCTCCAATTTTGCGGGACTTTTACCAGACCTTAAGACGAAGTGACATCTCAAGCCCTGCCGCCCAATGAACCAATAGGATTAATTAACATGGACGGGCCGACTCGCACCGCTTTGCCTGGGCAGGCTTAGATCCTCTAAGCGGATTACCAATACTCGTGTGCCGGTCGGTTTCAGCTCTGCGTGGAAGCATCATTTCTTCATGCCCCGATGGGCTGGGCCGTTTCCTGCTTTTAGATAAGAACTGAATAATAGAATGTATGATGGGATTGAGGCCGAAACAAGGAATTTTCAAGCAAGTTTTCAGTTTAGTTAAGTATCATGTGGGTTTTTGTCGAGCATGAGACTTTATTTCACTGAAAACGAGTCCGGAGCCACGACCGCAATATTAATTATTTTTCTCACCAAAACACTTGAAGGAATTTATTTGTTTGATTAGATGTTTAAAGTGTCCATCAACAGGTCATTTTGGAGACGTTGAATCCATTTTCTGGGACTTTTACTCGACATTGAGATGAATTGACATCTCAAGCCCTGTCGCCCAATGAAACCAAAAGGTTTTACAAGCATGAACGGTCTGACTCGCACCGCTTTGCCTGGACAGGTATAGATTCTCTGAGCAGTTAAGCAGTACTCGCGTGCGGTCGGTTTCAGCTCTGCTTGGAAGCGTCACGCAGCCCATCTATTTCTTTAAGCCCCGATGGGCGGGTCCGAAAACTTTAAAGAATGCGTTGTGAATGCAAAGACTCCACAAATATACAGAACTTAACAAGCGATAAAGAACATTCACACCAATATAACACAACAAAATGATAGTGTTTTTTTTTTTTTTTTTTTTTTGTTACGGTTTTACGGCCCTTTCAAGATTATTTCACTCATATCGAGCCGATCGTTAATCAGAGGTGGGCGAAAACCGGAGTACCCGGAGAAAAACCACCTGACCTTCCGTTGCAGAACTTGGCGTCTCACATGTGACCTGAGCGAGGCTCGAACGACAGCGGTGAGAGACCTTATGATCAAGAGTCAGGGCTCTTAACCACTAGGCCACGGAGGCCCGTACAAAATGTTAGTGTTTTAATATTCATACCTCCTGATGAAAATCGTCATCGTTTTTCCAGTGAGCCGCTAAAGTTTGTGTCTAAAGCATCCGTTTGTACATGTAAAGTGCAACGCATGAAATAAAAACCAGTCCATGTACATTTCATGACCTGCTTTATTTGACACTTGACAGCAGTTTGATGACAAATTGAATGCCCATTTCATTAAAAGTTGTTCAAGGGGGTAATCAAGGTTTATTTGCAGAGGAGAATTATGGATATCCATAATTCGATTTATGGATATCCATAAATCAGCCGAATAATGGATATCCATAATTCGATTAATGGATATCCATATTTCGATCTAAATTAATGATATACATAAATCGATTGATGGATATCCATAATTCGATTTATGAATATCTATAATTTGATTTATGGAAATCCATAAATCAGCCGAATAATGGATATCCATAATTCGATTTATGGATATCAATAAATCGAATAATGGATATCCATTTTTAGATTTATGTATATCATTAATTCACCTCGATTTATGGATATCCATAATTCGAATTATGGATATCCATAAATAAATATGGATATCCATAAATAATAATGGATATCCATAATTCGAATTCCAGTTCCACAGATGCATATAAAGACATGTTGACGCACAAATAAAAGGTTATCGCGTATATTAATGATGTATCTGCATCATTTCGTCCTCGATATTCCATGACACTGAATAAGAGCCACGCATTTCCCCGGAAGTACTTATTTTATATATTTTCCCGTTTAATTCCGCTTAGCGTCAAAACAGGCTATAAGTCAGACTTCCAAAACACTTGAAACAACAGCAAACTATTTCACAAACGATTTGACACCACAAAAATGGACAGACATACACAAAAATAACACACTTACAGCGAATTTATCGACTACCCTCCTCTGTCGACATCCGTACTGCTCGGTCGAAAACCGTATTTCTCGGTCGACAGCAGCTTTACACAGTACCGGCGCGGTCGACAACACAGGTATAGAAAATGGTATTACCCCCGTGTTGATAAGGACATGTCATTCTGACTGTTGAAATGTACATTTAAGGAGAAACTGAGGAGCATGGATAACAAAACATGCTACAGAAGACGGTTTTGAAAACAAAATTACCTCTGGCTCAATGTGGATGTTTTGCAATGATTGACATAATGAGATAGCTAATAAACCCTGGAGTGAGGCAGAGTATGAGGCAAAGAAAAGAAACACTTAAGAAATGAAATTTATTTTTCTGCTGTTCATAATAGTACGAACGCAGTGGGTTGTGTGCAAAGTATGTGAACCCCGAAGGGGATCATGTAAACTTTGTAAGCGACTCGCTGTCGTTCATTCTTTCATGAAAAGCAGAAAAATTTAAGTTTATTGTTTTATAATTACATTCTTTGCCCCTCATCACTGGGCGAAAAATAATGCTTATAGGGCAAACTTTTTAAACTGAAAAACATTTGCACGCCACTTTACTACAAAGAGAGGAACAGCGTTGACCTCACCAACGCCCGTAGAGAACCATGGTTTAGAATGACGTCACTTGACGTCACTGAAAATCATGTGACTCGATGTGTTCTCGGAAGTATGAACTACTCTGTTTTCTATATGTTTACTTTACATTTTTTGTTTATTTATGAGCCGGATAAGTGTCATACCCTATCAGTGGAGCATGAAAAACAGTTTTATAATCCTTGGGCCAGGTTGGTGCAGTTTAGGTCTGTACACCGTTCTTTCTACCTCTGGAATGAACAGTACACAATATGTCCATATCCCTCTACTTAATCTTAAGACCTCCACAAATTTCTTCCAAATATCTGAGAGAGAGAGAGAGAGAGAGAGAGAGAGAGAGAGAGAGAGAGAGAGAGAGAGAGAGAGAGAGAGAGAGAGAGAGAGAGAGAGAGAGAGAGAGAAAGCGAGAGAGAGAGAGAGAACAGCAAACATTAGACAAAATACATGTTGAACCGCTTTTTCCTTGGTTTCAACCTATCACAAAGAAAAAAAGAAGGAAAATTCCTACAGGCCTATTGCCACCAAAACAGCCATTGTTATTTAGGTTAGGTAACAATATTAGAACACACGCTGAAAGTCGTCAGTCATTCCGACCCCTATGAATCCAAATTTGTAAAACAATTTCAAATTATTTCTAGCCGTATCTCTTTTAACTTATATTCTGAACCGTTTGGCTTAACACTGCTGCATTTTTTTTGCTTAGCTAACCGTCGCCGTGTACCGGGAACGAGCGTTTAAACACAAGGTGACGAAGTCATATGTGCACACGTTCTTTAGCACTCTGCCAAAAACACATAGATTTTATACAATACCCGTTGTGCAAGAAACTGACAAACATTTCCCTTCAATACGGAGCACTCTACCAATCTCCTGAATAACGTGGGATGTGCCCGTTCCAGCCTGGACATAAACAAGGCAGGTGTGTCTTGTTTTTTTTTTTTTTATCAGATCTAAGGCCGTCTTCAGCGTTTCAGTAAACATTTTATGTCCTTTTCTGCGCATGTGTCAAAACAGTTACAGCGGCTAATTGGAAGTTGACCGCAAAACGATACAATACAAAATTCCCAGGGCACAGCCCATTATACGTAGAAACACCATCAAGTTATCTTATCTGCGTAATACGTGTATACCTAGTCCTAGCAGAATATGTTAAATTGAAAAAATAAATCAAAGGAGAAATCAAGGCTATCAAACACATTTTAACAGTAACAACAGCTACTCCACTGCCGGACGTAGTTTCCAAAGTTCCGGATTATATCTGTCCTGCACGTCACGGTTTTTAAACACGACGATTATGGCAGGCGCCCGGGTTTCTGTACCGATCATTGACAGAACACTGCGAAAAGCGAAGCAAAAGTTGAAAAATATACATTTAGAGCTGCGAGTACATCTTTTTGGATTCAAATTGGCAAAGACAGCTAAAGTTAAATGAAAGACAACGGGTGAAAGCGAAAAAAGTTCCCCCGGTATCACTAGTTCGGTTGTGATTGATGAAAACCTAAAATTTTTTGTCACACGTTTATGCCGAATTTTGCGTAACTGAGTTAATCCATGCGAGAAAAACATGTTTCCTACAAGTGGCAGACAGAGGCGGATTATTTTTGCAAAGTGGAGTTATTTAACTTGTATAATTCATAATAAGCAGGTAAAAAACTGCAGTTGCGAAAAAGATACACTGGGTAAAATGAGGTAACCCCCCAAAAAATTGAGCCGAAGTTTCCCCCCTTGTCTCTAATATAGTACCCCCCCCAAAAAAAAAAAAAAAAAAAAAAAATTTTTTTTTTTTTCATTTTTTTATTTTTTTCATTTTTTCATGATTCAAGCCCCTATGGTAAACTAAATACATGATAAGTGTCTTTAACAATAAAATACAATCGGTTCGCCGCGACAATTTCATATGAGCTCGATAAAGTTCGCCCCTATAAAATTGTCTAAGGCTCATTGATTATATTTTATTATTTAAGACACCAACCATGTATTTACTATGTTATCGCTGAAAAACGCGACAAAAAAAAAAAAAAAAAGATAAAAGATAAAAACTCGACTTTAATCAATTTGTTGTGCAGAATAAGCCGTCTATATGTGACAAAACAACCCTCTTATATTTTGGATAAATGTTCTCCAAAGAAAGTAATTAAGCCAAACCTTAACAGCATGCAGCGTTTGTTGACAATTTTAGTCATCACATGAACAAATCCGTGAAATGCACACCCCTTACACCCCACTTTGTATAGAGAAAACTGGGGTTTACGGGGGTAAACATTAATTTTCTTATTTTTACTCAAAGACATAGGTTGTGGGTAGTCGTTAGTACCGCTTCAATGAGGCTGTTCTAACGAACAACCACATCCTTTGTTTGCAGTATAAATAAGAAAATATAATGTATTTTCATCCGAAAAGTAGTCATTTTGGTGATGTGATAAAGGACCATGTCGCACGAGTGGTATTTAAGACATTAAATTTATTTTTCTGCAGTTCATGGAAGTATGAACGCAGTGGGTCGCGTACAAAGTAAATGAACCCCGAAGGGGTTCATGTAAACTTTGCTAGCGGCCCACTGTCGTTCATACTTTCATGAAAAGCAGAACAATTAAATTTATTTTTTATATTTACATTATTTGCCTTTCATCACTGGGCGACAAAATGCTTGTAGGGCAAACTTTTAAAGCTGAAAAACATTTACACGCTGTTTTTCTACAGAGAGCGGAGCAACGTTGACGTCACCAACGCCTGTAGAGAACAATGGTTAAGAATGACGTCACATAACGTCATTGAAAATCATGTGATTCGATGCGTTCATGGAAGTATGAACGCAATTGTTTTCTATAGGTTTACATTAGACTTTACACTGGAAATGTAAATATATCGTAATGAACAAGAAGCTCCTCTCATGGATTCCTTTATCGACCGAGGTTAAACATGAGACGTGATATTATGCTTTTCAGACCACGTTAGAAGTACGATGGCCCGACCACCGGTGGCTCATTTAACTAGACTGCTTTGAGTTCCTTCTCGAGTCCCTGAGTAATTTTTACCTCACCTTCGGATAAGCTTCAAATAGATAAGAGCTGTCAATCACTGATATCCATCATTGTGATGTCACAAAAGCTCATAATTTACGGCCAATCAGATTAATAGAATTGATGTTTACCCTTCAGAAGTCAGACAAAGGATGACCCAGGTTTTCCTGTGCTGCATTTTATAGCCCAGTCCTGTCTTTGAGACGCCAATAAGAGTAAATGACGCCTGTTGTTTGTCTGCTGGTTACTTTAAAAAAGTCATTCTTTGCAAATAGTATGGACCGAGATCAGGCTGATCCTCCACACAGTTTGCTTGTATGCAAGTATATATTTGAAAAAAAATTGCATCAGATTCAGTAGGCGATATTTTCAGATGCAGTTTTTCTCGAGGTCTTAAGGGCTAATTAACCCAAAATCCCTGTGTGGTCCAAAGCAGACTGAACAGTGTCAGCTTATTATACCCGTTATACCAAACTTTTGATAGAGGACCCTGATTACAGGTGTAACTGCACGGCCCTTAGATGGCAGACCACAGAGTGAAGTCCAAGTCGGATCGGACAAGCTTCCGTTTGCTACCTAGGTGATGTGCTCTCAGCAGCGGGTGGTTGCGACTTTTCAACCGCATCAGGTGTGAAAACAGCCCGGAAGAAATTTAAGGATTTGCTACCAGTTCTCTCTTCCCGCCATCTCTCGTTCAAGACACGTGGCCGTGTGTACAGCTCTTGTGTGCGGAGCGCAATGCTCCATGCCAGTGAAACATGGCCATTGACAAAGCCAAACCTCCAACGTCTTCAGCGGAATGACAGGGCAACGATCAGACAGATTTGCAATGTCAAGCCACAGGACACTGTCACCATCAGGTCATTTGAGTTACTTGAGCGTCTTGACATTGAGGACCTGGACCTCATCCTGAAAGAGAGAAGGCTCCGCTGGTATGGACATGTGGAACGCTCCAACGGTGCAGTCAAGACTGCCTGTGACATACAGGTAGTTGGAAAGCGGGGGCCTGGAAGACCCAAGATGACCTGGAAGCACCTGACAGAAAGAGATTGCAGAGAATGGAAGCGATCTGCTATCGATCCTCATGAAAGACAGGCCTGTAAGATCTGACGTGCGTGCAGCTAGCCAGCTACCTGGAAGGAGACCCACTTATGTGGACGTTGCCCCTGTACCTGCACGTTAATAGAAAATCCGTTGATGGTAATGATGATACCCTTATATATAATAAGATGGATAGATATATTTATGGTCTATACCGTTACTGACAGGTGTGCGGGTTTGCAGGATGAAAACCGACACAGTAATCAAATTGCAAGTAATAATAACCTAGTCCTTGGTCTGCGGTCCAATACAACAGACCTCGGATCTACAACTGGGCCAAAAACAGGGCCAATAAGACTCTTTGTTGAAATTGATTAAAATAAAATTGTCATTAACCAAGTAATTTCTTATTGGCCCTGTTACAGCAGACCTCGGACCTGTAACAGGGCCAGTACGAAATTACATGTACTTTGTCAATAACATTATAATACTGCATGTATTTCAATCGTCGTTGTTGTATGGCATACATGTACGTGTAAGTCTTTCACGCGGCAGTTCAACCTATTTGTTGAGCTCAAATAAAAAACCCATTACGCAAACACGCCTATACAAATACATTGCCACCTTTATCGCCGAAAAAAATGAAAAATTTTTGATGAAAAATTGTGATATTTTTTTCTCATTTCTGCTCAAAATATAGATTGTTGGCACTCGTTAGAACCGCCTCATCGAGGCGGTTCTAACGAGTACCCAGAATCTATATTTTAGAGCAGAAACTAGAGCTATCACTAAAGGTGATGAATACCCCCACAAAAATTGCCTTGATAGTACATCAGCGCATTTTGCAAACTGCCTTGATAGTACATCAGCGCATTTTGCAATTTTTTCACTTGAAAGGGGCCATAACTATGTCGAAAATTGACGAATTGTAGTGGAAATCGAACTTGACCTGTATTTTATGATGTTACATCAGTGTACCAAAAATTATAGACATTGGTGAAGCGCTTTTTGAGTTATCGTCTGGAAACCAAGTCAACTGACCGACCGACCGACCGACCGACCGACCGACCGACAGACAGACCGACAGACCGACAAGCTCACTCCTATATACCCCCCCCCCCCAATTTCATTTGTGGGGGTATAATAAGCAAAATAAGGTATACCCTCGGAAACCCCAGTTTTGGGGTTTAGGGGGGTCAAAATTATATAGGCGTGTTTTCGTGATGCGATCGAACATGAGAACTGTTTAACCGCTTAGAAGATCTAAGCCTGCCCAGGCAAAGTGGAGCATGTCGGGACGTCCTTGCATATACACCCTATTGGTTTGTTTGGGGGTAGGGCTTGAGGTATCATTTTATCTCATCGTCGGGTAAAAGTTCCACAAAACTGAAAGCAACGTCTCCAAAATGACCTAAATGCTTGACAACAATTCAACAGAATAAAATGAAAACTAGAATTGTGTCCATCAGTCACTGTACCCCGTCATATGGCAAGGGACACAGAAGTGAGTGTTATGTAACACAGTCTGTGGGTACAACATTTTTGACCTTCACGTTGGAGGTACTAATCTGGGTCATGTAAGCGGCACATCATCTCATGTTTGTTAACACTTCTGCAAAGTAACTTCAAAATCCATCTAAGAATTAGAAAGTTATTGACCAGACACGAATAAAAGACACTTTATTCGACTGTAAGATTCTATTATCATAAAACGATCTTAAGGGGAATGGGAACACCTTAAGGGGAGGCAACTCCTGCAAAGTTATTTTTGTCTCCCGTGTCAATAGGGGATCAACTCTTAAAGGAAATAATTTGCTGCTGAGGAGCAAATTCTTTCCTTCAAGAGTAGACCCCTTTTTCTTTGGGATAGAGCTTATAGAAAAGCGGACAGGAAGTCCCGAAAGTTGTCTCCCTTTGAAAAATGGCGGTAAAATGTGCCAGGGGTTCCCATTCCCCTTAAATCGTATTTTATTACAGAAGAAGTTCAAAAGAATACCAGTAGAAAACATAGGCGTCATGGTGTAACGCGCCAGTAGCCACTTGTTATAATTTCTTACATTAAATGAAATATACAGATTTCTCAGTGAAATCGACTGAAAACGATAGTGTCACTGTTTCAAACAGTGACTGATATTAATTTTATTTTTCTCTGTTAGGGACTACTTTTTTTCTCGAAATCATATTCTGTGGACGGTTTTTCCATTCCCAGATGATGGCGCTAAGCCCGTTCACACGTCACGAGGACGGCAGTGATAACATTTTCCACGTATTTTGTCGCGGGACGTCAGAACTGTCCGCACCTTCTTTGGGAAACTAATCTCTCAATTATTTCAGCAACCATTCGTAGAAATGCCATCCCAGACTATTTCTCAGGTGCAAACTTTCAGTTTTCACCCAATACCCAGTAAATACGTTGGGCACCACTAAATTGACGCGAAACGGCCAGAAACAAAGTTCGTTTTCTCTGAGGGTGAGTGACGCGATTAGTGAAGATAAATATTGCCGTTTTGAAGCATGTAAGAAACAGAAAATTTGATTTTTTTTAGTGCAAGATCAAATTTTATTTCGCTCATGAACACCCAAAACTTTTATTTTCACTCGTGGCTACGCCACTCGTGAAAATACTGGTTTTGGTGTTCATTCGTTGAAATGAAATTCGATCTTACACTGAAAAAAATCAAATATCTTCTATATCATTTTTATGACATGACGTTATGCATTAAATAACACGTTATCTGATAAAGCATATATGGCATGCGCATGTTTCTAAAATGCTTACCAGACGTAAAACGTCTCGATTAAGTTGAACTCCAAATCTATCTATGTCTACGTTGAATTTCGTAATGGAATGTTTAAATTTTAATGACAGAATTAATCAGTTGCGACAAACCTTACCGAAGGGCATGCATATATTTATGAATTTCCCTTAAGCAGAAATTTAAAATCGAGGGATACTTTTTTCTCGCATTTGCTAACATTTCCGTCTAAATTGCGAAAAGCTGCATTCACACGGCCATATACGATTGGCCTGTCTTTCCTAAAGCCATCTCTTACGACAGTGAGTTTCCATATACTTTTGACTTACAAGCGTATATGTACGTTTGGGTTTTTTAATGGAGTATAAATGTATGATATATATTTTGATAGAGTAGTCGCAGATAAGATTGACTAGGCGGAGCTCTCGTTTGAACCTGCCTTTGGAATGTTCTATTAAGAAAAAGGTAAACCAAGCTACCAGACTGTGTTAATTCAACTGTAACACAAAGGTCCGCTTGTAGAAAACATGCTAAAGGCACTCTACTGAATCTTCTGGTGAACTCAGCGAATTTGACATATATTGACAATACATGAATAGCTCCGGCTTGTCAATTTTATGTGCGACTACTATACACATGTGTATATAGTTTGGGCTCCATACTGCCGTCTTTGGAATAACCTGAGCGGTCACATATTTTGTGAATCTTTACCCCGACTGTATAGTAGTCGCAGATAAGATTGACTAGGCGGAGCTATTCAGGTGCGGTCAATATATCTCAAATCCATCGGAAGATTCGGTGGAGTGCCTTTCGCACGCTTTCTACAAGCGGACGAAATGGTCATACGCCACAGCTATGCTTGTGTTACAGTTGAATTCACATTATCGGGTGACTTGGTTTACCTTTTTGTTAATGGAATATTCCTAAAAGGCAGATACAAACGAAAGCTCCGCCTAATTAATCTTATCTGCGACTACTATACCTTTTGTACTTGTATGCATAAAGATTCATATACTCTTTCAGCCAGTTGTGTCTAACGGACTTTTGGCATTCTGACGTAAATGTTCATACTTTCATATCATAGATTGAAAACGGATTTGGAAATATGCACTGGTTTATCTTTTTCAGTGGCGATTTACTAACAGTATCTACTATGAAAAAATTAACTTAAAAAAGGGCCCAACTTAATTTTTTTTCATCATTGTTACGTACAGAGGACCCGCGTTATAACGACATTCTTTATGTGTGTGAATTCGGGTTTAACGTCGCTTTCAACAATTTTTCAGTCATATCACGACGGTGTCTGGTTGCGACAGGGAGCTCAGTGCTCACTTTTATGGTGCTGCCTCGCTGAAGTTTCATGTCCCAAACACATTACATGATACCACACCCAGTCACATTATCCTGACACTGGATCGACCAGACCTAGCTCTACCCCGTTAATCTGAATGCCAAACGAGGAGCAGCTAGTACCATTTTAACGACTTTGGCATGTCGCGGCCCGGGGTCGAACCCCTGACCTCCCGTTTCCCGGAGCGGACACTCTACCAACTGAGCTATCGGGACCGGAAAACTCGTTATAACGACAATTTCAATGAAATGAATTCTTAGCTCAAGGTTAAGCCTCAATTCCGAGCGGCTTGGCTTCCCTCGGGTTTGAAATGCCCAAATCGAATCCAGAGTCATGAAAGAGTCTTGTAATATAATACTCCAAGAAACAAATTTAATAGACTTTTGTCAGTATCGCCTGAAGAAACAAATGTTATAGACATAAATTGTAAGAATCGCATAATCGAGGCGATTCTAACAAATTCGAGAAATGATGTGGAAAAGACATTTTATAACCTATCATAATCCTAACTGGGATTCTTTATAACGGCACATTCACTATAATGCCACAAAAATAGGAAACGAATACTGTTGTTATAACACGTGTCCTCTGTAATTACCTTGTGAATGGAGTGAGTGAGTGTTTTAGTTTTACGTCTCACCAACAACTAAGGTCATACGGAGACGGGACCTCGTTTTGAAGACTCATCCGAAAGTCTGGAGAAGCCCGGGATCGATCCTGCGACCCCTGGTTTACAAAGCGAGTAGCGTAAGCACTGCACCAAGGAGGCTTCTGACCTTGTGGATGGAAGGTCGCCATTTAGTGGTCGTGGTTTAGTGAGTGGGTGTGTTTGAGTTTTACGTCCCACCAACAGCTAAGCTCATACGAAGACGGGACCTCGGTTTAAAGACTCATCCGTAAGTCTGGAGAAGCCCGGGATCGAACCCACGACCCCTGGTTTATGAGGCGAGTAGCTTATCCACTTCTATTGTGGGCGTGGTTTAGAATGCATTAAAGTTAGTCAGCATATTTCCTGCGTGTGTTGTGAGTTAATGTTGGATTTAAACTATGTTAAAAATAGTTGAATTTGAATACATTTATACTACATTAAGGTTACTACATCATTTATTTAACAGCAATATATAGGCAATAATTAGGTTACATTATGAGTGTGGGCCCTTGGACATAAGATAACAAGTAAAAGCTTTAGTAAAGATTTTCATTTCTCATTTTTTGTATCGGTAATTTTAGATCGATGTTCGATTTCAGGTTTAACGTCCCCGTCAGCACTGTATAGGTCATTTTGGAGACGTTGCATCCAATTTTGTGGGCCTTTTACCAAACATTGAGATGAAATTACTTCTCAAGTCCTGCCGCCAAATGAAACCAATAGGGTTTATATGCATGGACGGTCCGATTCGCCAGTACTCGTGTGTGGTCGGTTTCAGCTCTGCGTGGAAGTATCATGCATCCCAATCTATTTCTTCAAGCCCCCATGGGCTGGGGTTACTATAACATAAACACAAGATCTTTTTCAGTGCTAAATCACTGATTTGTTGGAATTTATTTATAGTAATTGGGACCCCGTGGCTTAGGGATAAGAGCACTGCCTCTTAATAATTAGATATCTCAACGCTGTTGGTTAGAGCCTCGCTCGGGTCACATACGAGACGCGAAGGTCAGGTGTTTTTTCTCCGGGTACTAGAATTTAGCAGCTTTAATGTAATCGCAGTGGGGTAAGGGTGTTACGTAATAGGGTTAGCTTTAGAAGCTAGGCGGGAATCATGCATGGGTTGGGTTTTGCTAAAAAAGTAAACCCAGATCAGACGCCACAGGACGCGGCGTCTGTTGAGGGTCTATACTGTTTGCTTAGATTACAATAATGCAGAATGTACTTCAAACTGCATGTGTTTCAAAATAAAAACAATAATTGAATTCAGTAAATACAACTTAACAGACATTGATTGATTGATTGATTGATTAATTGATTGGCTGATTGATTGATATGAGGTTTAACATTCCCGTCAACACTGTATAGGTCATTTTGGATACGTTGCTTCCAATTTTGTTGGACTATTACACGGCATTAAGATGAAATGACATCTCAAGACCTGTCGCCCAAATGAAACCAAAAGGGTTTATAAGCATGGACGGTCCGACTCGCACCGCTTTGCCTGGACAGACTTAGATCTTCTAAGCGGTTTACCAGTACTCGTTTCTTCAAGCCCTGATGGGCATGAGAACAGAGTGTTCGTATTTCTTTCAAATCGTACATCATTCAAGAAACCGCCCATTATAACATTTCAGGAAACATGTTATACTTTTCTCCCCCCGCCCCCACACACCTACAAATACCCATTGCCAGGAGGCTGCCTATGAAACACAGCTGACTGGGACCATTCGATCAAAATGTTTCCCTGATAGATTATTTACTAGTATAATTGACCCTTTTCCTATTCAAAAGCGAAAGGGACCAAATTTGACCGCATCGTAAATGAGCCATCGCATGACAAAATCTACAAGAAGTCTTGAGCGACCAGCGACGACTCAGATCAGCCTGCGCATTCGCGCAGTCTGATCAGAGACTTCGCTGATCGCATTACCTACTATTGGCTAATATCTATGCAAAGAGACATAAGCATAAGGTCTTGTCATAGTGAATGGGTGCGCATGTTGATTTGAGTCTCTGCTGGTCACACCGGTCCTATTGTAGGTTTTGTTAGGCGCCGGCTCAAGTCAAGGTCAACCTAGTGTCATCATTTCAACAAATATATAAGTACTCTGTTGCCTGGGGCTATATAGGAAATTTCAAGACAATCTGCCCATTGGCGCTGGAGAAAATAGGAATTTTGTAAGGTTCCTGTGGCGTTGCACCGGATGGCTCAGTGCGTTTTTACTGTCGAGTCCTCATCCCTGTGTCAGCTTGGCTTTAATTGTGCTTTCTTTGTTTACCAAGTTGATTCACTGATGAGGTAGAAAACCTTCACGCGGACCAAACAAATACTTGGCTGAACCACAGTAAAAGTGAGGGTGAGGGTTGGGATCCCGTGAAGTTAACCTGAAACCCACCAGTATATTTTTATTGACCGTTCCAAGTCGGTGCTTTTGCTGTGGTTCCTTCTTGTTTTGGATTGGTGGTTCTGATTCTTTCCCTTATCATATATATTGTTACATTGATGATTCTGATTCTTCCCCCTATTTGGTTGTTCATTTTTAGTAACGTTTGTCCTTCCAGTTTAATGTTTGTCATGTTGGTGATTCTGATTCTTTACCCCATCATGTATATTGCTCCTTCTTTATTAGGTTTGGATATTTTGAGTCACCACCTGTTTGGGAAAGAGCTGCTGTCTCGGTTTACCTGTTTTCCGTTTTGTTGACTGTCGTCACTCCATACTTCTTTCCAAAGTGATTTTGTGAGAAGAATTTGGGATATGATTGTATCAGTTCCTGGTCGTTCTCGTTTTAATTTTTATACCATATTGGCCCCGTCAAGCGATTTTGGTACTTATCGCCTATGCGAGCAGCGATGGTTCAGGCGAGCCTGCGCATCCGCGCAGTCTCGCCAGAACCATCGCTGCTTGCTCATACAAGCAGTGAATCAAGAGGAAACTTCAGACAGAAAGCCATATCCCTGGCCCCTCTGAATGGTTGGGCATGCGCAGTTAAAATTTGTCATGACGGAATGCTCGAAGACACAAGTTCGCTTGGCGGGGCTCATATAGAGATATAGTGACTATCTTTGTCATGTGAACTGAACTATTGAAACACTGCAGATTAATGTTTCATTAAAATTGGCCTAGCAGTTTTTTTTTGGAAATGCCCTTTGAAATGTTGACGGATCTGAAGTCGTAGTGACCTAAATCCAAGGGCGCTGAAAGACCTTGATCTCTGGCATACATAGATATCTATGAGCATACTACCTACATGCATGTCACAGATTACAACAGTTTCCGAAAAATATATTGTTCTACTTTTTCCCATTCAAAAGCTAAAGGGACCAAATTTAACTCATCCGAAAGTATGGAAAAGCCCGGAATCGAACCAACGACCCTTAGTGAGTGAGTTTTGGTTTTACGTCCCACCAACAGCTAAGGTCATACGGAGACGGGACCTCGGTTTAAAGACTCATCCGAAAGTCTGGAGAAGCCCGGGATCGATCCTGCGATCCCTGGTTTACAAGGCGAGTAGCGTAACCACTGCACCAGGGAGGCTTCTCCAACGACCCCTGGTTTATATTAAAACTGGGGTTTACAGGGATAAACCGTATTTTCCGTATTTCTGCTCTAAAATATAGATTGTCGGTGCTCGATAGAACCGCCTCTTCGAGGCAGTTCTTCTGAATACCCACAATCTATAGTTTTTGAAGAAATAAGAAAAATATCACAATTTTTCATCTTAAAAAGTTTCTTTTTTCGGCGGTAAAGTTTACAATGTATTTGTATAGGCCTGTTTTCTTAATGTATCGTCAGGGTATCGCATGTTGAACCATGCCGTGTTGTATTGCATGGACTTCGGTGGCCTTTTATTTATTTATTTATTTATTTATTTATTGAAGACAGTCTTTTTTGTCGCAATACTATGGTTTATACCAGAAGCTTTTCTAGTAAACCGCGGAGGCTTCTAAGTACAGAACAGAACAGAACAGAACATATGCTTTATTCTCTCGGATCATTGTACATGATATATAAGGTATACATGAATTTTATAACAAAAGACAGACGGCAACTAAGATGCTACACTTAACAAAGTTTACGTAACACTGTATTTACTCGGCAGAGAGAGAGAGAGAGAGAGAGAGAGAGAGAGAGAGAGAGAGAGAGAGAGAGAGAGAGAGAGAGAGAACCGATAAGTTTACAATGTATTTGTATAGGCCTGTTTTCTTAATGTATCGTCAGGGTATCGCATGTTGAACCATGCCGTGTTGTATTGCATGGACTTCGGTGGCCTTTTATTTATTTATTTATTTATTTATTTATTGAAGACAGTCTTTTTTGTCGCAATACTATGGTTTATACCAGAAATAAGCTTGGGTATTTTCCCTTTTGCTAAGAAGAAATATTTCCTCTTAGCTCCTTAGCTGGAACTACATTATGGACACGATACAAAATACCGCTTTAGCAGTATAAGCGTTATATTCAAACGCGGGAAAGTTTCAGTCACGTCGACGTTATTCATGACGTCATTGCAATGGCTTTGTTTGTTTGTTTGATATGAGGTTTAACGTCCCCGTCAACACTGTAAAGGTCATTTTGGAGACGTTGCTTCCAATTTTGTGGGACTTTTACCCGACATTGAGATGAAATGACATCTCAAGCCCCGTCGCCCAATGAAACCAATATGGTTTATTAGCATGGACGGCCCGCCTCGCACCGCGGTTCCTGGACAGGCTTAGATCCTCTAAGCGGTTTACCAGTACTAGTGTGCGGGCCGGATTCAGCTCTGCGTGGAAGCATCATGCAGCCCATATATTTCTTCAGGCCCCTATGGGCGGGCGTCGGGGAAGAATGCATGACTTTTGAGTCGGATGCAAGCTGAAACAAAAGAAAACATGGATATGCCCACTGAATAGAAAATAAGTGTTGCTTTATTTCATCTCACTTTTTAGTTGTTTTATCACTGAAACACTTTGTTTCTGATACAATGTATTTTTGTTAAGAACTGTAGAAAGCGCTTTCAAAATGGTGCCAATCCAGTTTTTCTTCCACCAAGCTTCTGTTACACTACACTGACTGAACCGTTAACACAGCTGTAAACAGTTAGATGAACGGAAATTCAGATCCAAATTCAAGATCCAAACTGTCCTAAAAGTCTATGGAAGACAAGTAGTATACAGTATTCATTTCTCCTATTTGAAATATGGGGTTTATAAACCTCGGGAGGTAAAACAATCCGAAGAAACTCCTGCCTCCCTTTATTTCTCCTTCTTGAAATATGGGGTTTATAAACCTCGGGAGGTAAAACAATCCGTTAAAGAAACACGTGCTTCCCTAAAGTTTATAAACCTCTGGAGGTTAAACAATCCGTTAAAGAAACACGAGCTTCCCATGAAGCACGTGTTTATTTAACGGATTGTTTTACCTTTAAGGAAGCACGTGTTTCTTTAACGGATTGTTTTACCTCCCGAGGTTTATAAACCCCATATTTCAAATAGGAGAATGAATAATCTCTGTGTTATCTACAATGAGAAGCGGTTATCGCAGATAGTAAACGTGATAACAGGGATATTTTGACAGTAGGTCATTTCTGGATGCATGATCCAAGATGTCAAAGGTAGGTGTTTTCTTCATACATGAAAATTGGAAAGAAAAACGACCAGGAACTGATACAATCAGATCCCAAATCCTCACTACAATATCACTTGAGAAAGAAGTGGAAACATGGAGTGACGACAGTTAAGAGAACAGACCACTTGTAAGCAGGTGGTGACCCGGATTTTCAAAACGTAACTAAAATGGAACAACATACATAATGACATTGAACAGGAAAGACAACTATAACTAAAATGAAGAACTTAAATAGGGAGAAGAATCAGACTCACCAACATAACAACATACGCGATTAGGGAAAGAATCTGAACCACCAAATTGAATATATAATTTGAAGGATCCTCAGCAAAAGCACCTCATCGCAGCTAATGTTAAGTGCCGTGTGATGGCTGTAAAAAGTCTCTCCGTGCTTCATAGTGCAGATTATGTTTTCTTTTTCCTTTGGGATCATTGGGCCCATTCTGGTTATATTGAACATCGAAAACCGCTGAAGCCGGTTCTTTGGTGGTGGTGGTGGTGGTGGTGGTGGTGGGGGGGGGTGTGTGGTGTTATACAGTCTTGCAAACTATATTGCTGTATATGAAGAGATTCAATAAAACCGAGTCTCCGATATCCGTTCTTTTATGTGTTCTTTGTTTCCAAAGGCAACCTTTTAGTTTTTTATTAGCTGTCTCAGCTGGATATAGGAAAACATGTACATTGCAGTGCAGCTATTTTTAACTGTTTCCTGTGCAAATAGGGAAGCACCTTTTCTGTGTCTCCCTACATGTACATTTAACCCATATATGACAATGGAATCTTCCACCTAGTTAGTTTGGAGTGGTCCATTTCTAATTACAGGGGTGTCATGTTTGATTTTCTTTGTGGCAAATTTTACAAAAACGAATGTTCCTTAAGCAAACAGTGTAGATCCAGATCAGACGCCGCGTTCTGCGGCGTCTGATCTGGATCTACACTGTTTGCCAATGTCCCAGAAAAGGGCCACTAGGCATATATGGGTTAAATAGCCTTGATCAACGTTTAATGAAATGGACATTCGGTATGTCATCCTACAAGGAAAGAAATCATGAAATGTACATGCACGGTTACAGTTTTCAGAATTCATTTCAAATTTACCACTTTATGCGCACGAATGTATTGAAGCTTGATTTTAACAGCCAACTGGAAAGAGAGTTCTAATCAGTTTTCTTCAGAAGGTAAGAATAATAAAGGCTCTACTTTTTTGCTCTGTTGTGTGAAGGAGCCATTTTGCATATAGAGGATCTTACACGAGTGGTCATTTCATATGAAATTTATGAAATGAGCCTTCGGCGAGTTTCAAAAATTTCATATGAAATGACCACTCGTGTAAGATTCTCTTTATCATATGACTACTTTAAATTGGATTTTATCGCCTTTTAATTTGACAAGTTTTCTACGAAAAATGCATTGTTGACATGGACGTCGTCATGACGTTACTTAATCCCGCCAAAGTGTTATTACACGTGTGATCATACTATAATTATTACACGACGTTATCAACTGCTTATCAACGACGTCATATGATAAATTGTATTTTTTCTATATTCTTGGGCAGTCTGATTTACCATTTTAAGTAGGTGGGAGAGAAAAATAATCAATGATGGGGTTGAGACCTCGACAAGGAAATCTCAGGCTTGTTTTCAGTTTATTTAAGTCTCATGCTCGGCATAGCCTCGCATGAGACTTAAATAAACGGAAAACTTGCCTGAGATTTCCTTGTCTGGGTCTCAACCCCATCATACATTTACTTGATATGTAGAGGACCCGCGTTATAACGGCAGTATTTGTTCCCTATTTTTGTGCCGTTTTAATGAATTTGTCGTTATAAAGATTCCAACAAATATCTATAAGATTTGTTTCTCGGAGTATTGAATTAAAATAATCTTTCATGACTATGGATTCGATTTGGGCATTACCAACCCGAGTGAAGCCAACGTCGCTCGGAATCGAGGCTAAGCCGTGAGCTAAGAATTCATTCCATTGAAATTGTCGTTATTACGAGTTTTGCCGTTATAACGAATGCCGGTATAAAGACTATTGTGGAATTTTGAAAATATTTTAGGGTCACTGATGAGGCCTAATTGGCCGAAATAGCTAGTCTGGCTCAGAAAACATGCACACTTAATATTTTCCAGTTCTGTGGTGTATTCCTTGCTTCCAAAGGATAACTCTTTCATAGAACATATTTGACGTCACTGCAGCTGGTGTTTGGGAATGTGTGGCGACCGTAAAATGTCTCCCTGACCTACATCATAGTGTAGTTTATATTTTCTTGTCCTTTGGGACCATTGATTTCATTGTGGAATTTTGAAAATATTTGTGGGTCACTGATGAGGCCTAATAGGCTGGAACTAGCTAGTCTGTACACTTTATATTTTCCAGTTCTGTTGTGTATTCCTTGCTTCCAAAGGATAACCCTTTTATAGAACATATTTGACTATTTTATAAGGGCTTCTCTTAATGGAAAGATTTTGTATAATCCTACATTTACAGGTTGTCCGTCCGTCCGATCTATTCGTCCGCCAACAACTAACATGCATCCTCGTACAATCGATGGCAGGCACAAATAACATTGATTATCTTTGAATCCATTTTAAATGCTTGCGTGCGTGCCTTCGTGTGTGCGTGCGTGCGTACGTGTGTCTATGTGTCAAGTATATCATACCGAACATATCGAGGGCCTTTGCAAGTACCAGCCAGATCTCCCGTTCCCGGGGCGTACCCATCCACTGACGGTCGAACTGAACAGTTTATGTTTCAAGTTTCATTATCAGGCCACAATATACATGTATCTTTGTTTGTTTACAGATCAGCACGTTTAAGTTGGAAGGGGCCATCCCCGCCGTCTTCACTCCTATGACCAAGGATGGGTAAGCTATGCAACCACATAATCAAACAATTATACTCTTGGACTGTCCACGTGAATGCTGAACATCTTAAATCAACGCCCAAACATGAAACAACAAGACCCTAATGGAAAAAAATCAATAGCGGAAAGCCAAAAGGACAGTTACTTTACCAACAAAATGGCCAATTGGCTATCCAAAAGAAAAACATACAAGCGATACACACACTCAAAGACAAACCATAACAAAAATAAATCGCGACAGAAGAACGTTGGACAAGAACACACTTGTACTTGTGAGCAGGTGCGTTGTCATGGTGAGACACACACCTTTTAAATAGAAGTGAAGGCAATGATCAGGAATCGTTACAATTAACCCACAGCTCCCATTAGAGACACCAAGGGAAAGAAACACAAACATAAAAAAACAATACCCTAATGGAAACATCACTAGCGGAAAGCCAAACGGACACTAACTTTCCCACAAAATGGCCAATTTGCTATCCAAAGCAAACTAATATGCAAACTAATATAAGCGATACACATACTCAAAGACAAACCATAACAAAAATAGACCACGACAGAAGAACCGACTTGGAACGGTCAGTAAAACGAATTCCACTGGGGGATTAAATCGACTTTACGTGGCCACAAGTCGGTTTATAGAACACCACTGTAAACCCAACTTTTTAAGAGAAAACTGAAGCTTATAGGCTATACAATATTTCTCGTATTTCTGCTTCAAGGCATATGTTGCGGGTACTCGTTTGAACCGCCTCAATGAGCCGGTTCTAACCTAACGAGCACTCAAAACCTATATATGGAGTATTTATGAGACAGGCAATTTTCATCAGCAAAAGTCCAGGTAAAGAACACTGTTTAGTGCTGGATACCAAAATTACATTCGGCTCGGAGAAATAGATTGGGCTGCATGGTACTTCCACGCAGAGCTGAAACTGACCACACATGAGTACTGGTAAACCGCTTATAGGTTCTAAACCTGCCCAGGAAGGGTGGTGTAAGTCAGACCGTCCATGCATATAAACCGTATTGGTTTCA
This sequence comes from Lucinisca nassula, assembly GCA_963580285.1. Classification (NCBI taxonomy): domain Eukaryota; kingdom Metazoa; phylum Mollusca; class Bivalvia; order Lucinida; family Lucinidae; genus Lucinisca; species Lucinisca nassula. The sequence continues at coordinate 10,425,587 of OY757017.1, read as the reverse complement.
TTGGGCGGCAGGGCTTGATATGTCATTTCATTTCAATGTCGGGTAAAACCCAAAATGACTTATGCAGTGTTGACTGGAATGTCAAACCCAAGTTCAAACAAATCCACTGCATTATGCTGTTTTTAATCAAGTTATTTCGTATTGGCCCAATCATAGACCCGAGGTCTGCTGTATTGGCCCGAGACCGAAACTAATGACAATTTTATTTATTATGCATCAGAAGTGAAACTGTCCCTTCTGGAGATAATCTATTAGAAGAATACCATCTGCATCCCAGAAAACAGAGGTCATAACCTTCCCAGCTGATGGGACAGTCTTTGCCTTTTCAGGCGGGGATAAGCCAGGGTGCTTCCATTGTTTCGATTAGGGTAAAATCCATGTTTCATCCATAGTAACAAATCTCTGAAGGAAGTTGGCAGACTCTTCCTCAAAAAGGTTAAAATTAGCTCGCGATAATTTGCGCCTGGTGTGCTTCTGGTCAACTTTTAGAAGTCTTGGTACCCATCGAACCGAAAGCTTTCTCATAGCAAGATCCTCTGTCAGAATGGCATGCACTCTTTCTTATGAAATGCCAACTCTACAGGCTATATATCTTTCTGTGGCTCACAATATCATGGACTTTGTTTACCATTTCTGGGCTTGCAACATTGACAGTCCTTCCAGGACGGGGTCATCCACCTTTTCACTGTAGCATATGAAGGGGCATCTTTCCCTAGAGTTGCTACCGTATCATTATGAATACCCTTAAGTGTTAAACCTTTTTTATGTAAATTTTGCTCTTTCAGCGATTTTGTCCATTTTGCAAATACTGCTTGTCCTATTTACCTTAGAGTGCTACCTCGTCGATATACACTGACCAAATGAGACCAGCTCTTGGATACACGGACCTATATAGTTAGAGAATTGAAGGGCTTAAAAAGAACATCCCTGCGTACCTCCTTCAATACATCAATGCAGATCAGAACCTCCACAGAACCTGTCGAATAGGTAGTCTGTTTCATTTTTGGTTGATTGTTTATAAAGAGACCAAACGTGATATAAAACAAGCGCGGTTAAACTTCTGGTGCCCACATGACAAGCACTGACCAATGAAATTGACCCGCGCGCAAAGGAGCAGTCCCTATAAGGCCCATTTTATGGCCCCTTTTGATTTTCTTTAAACTTTGCATACTCAACATAGGATGTATTTGCTGTAATGTGGTGAAATTCAGATCTACAGATGTAATGTTATTGGCTCTATGAGCAACCAAAGTGGGTGGGGTAATTCTACCCCAATGAGGGACCTGTGGTTCTTAAGCTATTATCTGTAGCACAAAACATCCTGGCAAGTTGGTCTTTTTATTATTGTTTATACCTTCATAGATGTTAAACATAATATATACGTTTTTGTGGAAAAATTCTTCACTTTACCGCTATACTCACTTATAAGTCGAACCTAAATTTCAGCTAAATTTACTGTCCGTCTTTACGCAAAACCACAACATAAGTTTATTTCCAAAGCTATTATAAAAGTACTCGACAGGGATAATTAATACATAATAGGCAATGCCAAATTATGAGCATTTCTTTCTTCTGTTTTTACTTATAGAGTTATCTGCCCCTGAATCCAGTTTTTTGTCATATTTTATGTCATATATAAAATCTATAAATATAGTGCAAAAGGATTCCTCAAAACAGTCATAAACTTAGCAAACAATGGTTTTCTGTCGATTTAATGAACCTAATAGGTGATTTGTAAATATCTTTTTAAATAATGACATAAACAATATGGGTGGTTTACATACACCCCTTTGCTATTTCTACTGCAAAAATTCCTTGGCTTTATGTAAACTCGTCTTCACAAATCAAACACGTGAAGAGTAAGCACTAGCGAATACTATAATTAGTGGTAGAAACAATAATTGTTCACATTCGTTACACCAGAAATGTCTAGCAATAAAGAAATTGATCTTTTATTGAATGACAACACTTACTTTTGCATCAGTTTCTATATTTTTTCTTTTGCTTTACTTTACATTCTATTAAAAGTATATAGCCTCGATAGCTCAGTGGCTAGTGCGTTCTACTTACAATCGTGAGGTTGTTGGTTCAAATCCGGCCACCAGAGGCACGCTGTGTCCTTGGGCAAAACACATAACTTGGCACTGCCCCACTCCACTCAGGTGTTTATGGGTAGCATTGGAGCAAAAGTCACTGCCCTAGTTATTTGCCCTGTTTACGCGTTTTCGACAGCTGTTTCAAATAATTCACTTGTTTGATTAGCTATTGTTGTAACAAGTGTTATTCAAAAAGTCAAAAAATGACAGTTTAGTGTACTAACTCATATTGTAGAACGTCTTGAAAGGTGCTGCAGGTTTCTGTTTTAACAATTTCAATGATACCGGGTTATGAAAATAATTTTAAACTTTAAAGTTTCAATCTTATATTATTTGTATCATCTACTGCATCGTTAATATCTATTAATATCTTATTCATTATAGTGACAGATACAAACCATAGTTACTTTTTTATTCATTTGTGAAGCCTGCGTCGAGGTAATTAAGCATATCATATTTTATTCTACTAAGTTTTGCCCATTTATGGCCAATTTTCCTACAAACTTTATTCCATGTGAGGATTCCTGGGTTCAATACCGCCTTCTCCAGACTTTGGAATGAGACTAACCCTTTTATAGAACATATTTAACGTCACTACAGCTGATGTGTGGGAATGTGTAGCGGCCGTAAAAAGTCTCCCTGCCCTACATCATAGTGCAGTTTATATTTTCTTGTCCTTTGGGATCATTGATTCCATTGTGGAATTTTGAAACTATTTGGGGGTCACTGATGAGGCCTAATTGGATGAAACTTGCTAGCCTGGCCCAGAAAACATGTACACTTCATATTTTCCTATTCTATGGTGTATTCCTTGCTTCCAAAGATAACCCTTTATAGAACATATTTGGAATGAAGTAGGGCACGCACAGTTGGTTGTTGTGCACATTATAGCATCTGTACTCGGGTACTCAAGACACAATACAGAAAATAGTGACACTAAACCTAACAGATTTCACACAGACCACGTCGTAGATGCAGCCATAGACACTTGGAGTGCATCAAGTGAGTCTGATGAAGATGAGTAGAATAGGATAGAAGACAAATGCACCAAAGTCAACCATCAGACTTGTGAACCCATTAACTTAAGTAAAAAGGAAAGGTTGAGGAAAAGCCGTAATCACAAGATGTGGCCAAAGCAAGGACAGACAAAATAGAAGTGAAGGTAATGATCAGGATTCGATACAATTAACCCACAGCTCCCATCAGAGACACCAATGGTTAATAAACACAAACATGAAACCTAATGGAAACATCAATAGCGGAAAGCCAAAAGGACAGTCACTTTCCCACAAAATGGCCAATTGGCTATCGAAAAACAAAATATTATAAGTGATACAAACACTCAAGACCACAACAAAAATAAACCGCGACAGAAGAACCGCCTTGGAACGGTCAGTGAAACGAATTCAACTGGGCGGGAGGGGGCTTAAATCGATTTTATGTGGCCACTATCCTCGCCCTTACTTCCGCCGCGATTTAGACAAATGCTATGTTCAGTCCGCATGAAGGCCTCGTAACTCATCATTGCAACATCTCCGTGGACACAAAAAATCAAACAACCACAGAGATGAAACAACGGTGATGACTTGACAGCAAGGAATGCTGGAGCAAAAGAAAACCAACAGTTACGACTCCGATATACACATATAACATGCAAAAAAAATCAACAATTTCTAACTCATCAGGGGTGATTAAAATGTGAAACAAAAGACACACAACCAATGTAACACACAAAGGGGACATCAACAGGCCAAAGTATTACATGAACCACATCAGAACCACTGCTTTGAATGGTCGGTAGAACAGACTACCTGTGGGATGGAGGACCCTCTACGTCCAGCCAACGTTTACCATGGGTTCAGGTGTAAAATATTGAATGCTTGTTTCGTTTACTGGATTTCTACCATAACTGTCGGTGTCTAAATTAGGATATGTGTAGTGACTCTGCTTCCTGTCAAATCCATAAGCAATTTTTGGTCAGCCAAAACTGATAATCTATTGAAAATTGGCTGTCAAAATCACTTGATAGGTAAATTCTTTAAAAACACACCTTACACTTGGTAAGTAGATAAAAGATAAATACATATATGTGGTGTCAAGGGTTAGATGAAAGGCTCAAAGAGTACCAGAATCAAAGGCCAGAGATTACTGAAGGCTCCAAAATGATATACAAGTGAAGGGACAGAGTAAGCAAGTGCTTGATAGGCTTTGCAAGGTAGAAGTAAAGCAATGATCAGGAATCGACACAACTAACTTACTCCACCCATCAAAGACACCAAAGGGAAAGAAGCACAAACACGAAGCGACCAGACCATAATGGAAATCATTTCTTGGTTTACCTCAAAGCATATATGAAGCCTAAAACTGCTGTGGAATCTGGACAAGATGAATCACTATTTTCGACTAACCATTTTGGCTGCAGTTCCAAATACAAGCAAAATCAACTGAAAGGCTTCAAATTAAATGCTGTGATGTAATGCAAGATTTATTAAGTCCAGTAATATTTCATGGTTATAGGTAAGTATGACCTAAAAGGAGACTTATTCTAAAGATTATGGGAAAGTTTCGGTTTTTCTAACTTCATATAAATTGTCAGTCAGATAGATTTATAAAGATGAGTTGACATAAAGTCAATGAATTTTTGCAGTAGAAGTAGCAAAGGGGTGTATGTAAGCCACCCATATTGTTTAACTCATTGTCAAAGAAGATATTTACAAATCACCTAATAGCTTCATTAGATCAACAGAAAACCATTGTTTGCTGAGTTTTTGACTGTTTTGAAGAATCCTTTTGCGATATATCTATAGATTTTAAATATGACAGAAAATATGACAAAACAACTGGATTCAGGGGCAGATAACTCTATAAGTAATTACAGAAGATAGAAATGCTCATAATTTGGCAATGCCTATTATATCTTAGTTATCCCTGTCAAATGGTTTTGCAATAGCTTAGGAAATAAACTTATGTTGTGGTTTTGCGCAAAGACGGTCAGTAAACTTAGCTGAAATTTAGATACGCCTTATAAGTGAGTATAGTGGTAAACTGAAGAATTTTTCCACAAAAACATATACATTATGTTTAACATCTATAAAGGTCTAAACAATACATTGGTTGCTCATAGAGCCAATAACATTACATCTGCGGATCTGAAATTTTACCACATTACAGCAAATACATCCTATATTGAGTCTCCAAAGTTTAAAGAAAATCAAAAGGGGCCATAAAATGGGCTTTATAGGGACTGCTCCTTTGAAAGAGTCAGATACTATAGACCCATTAGCGCTATAAGAAGATTCCATGTTGTAGTTATTAAGCTACCAGCCTCATTAACAAGGGGTAGTGTTTCGATCCCGGGCTTCTCCAGACTTTCAGATGAGTCTTTAATCCGATTTGTTCCTTATTTCTTTTTCCAGAGATATTGACTTGGACAAGACTGAGGAGTACTGCGACTATTTGGTGGAAAATGGAATTTCACAAATTTACGGTATGTCAGTTGCACGTTTGGTCTATGAGACTTGTCTGACTTTAACGCATTGTATACTGGTGGACTCTTCCATTATTATGCTGGACAAGCCTATTTGTCCTGTCAGGGATGTCGGGCCTATTTATTCGTTTTTATTCCTTTTCGACGGAAAATCCTTTCAACAAATAGTGTAAACCCTGATCATGCGGCGTCTAATCCCGGTTTACACTGTTTGAATATGTTTTTCGGGCTGTCAGAATGGGTGTAAGCTAATCGCCGCTTAGGCTACCATTACGAAACACGCAAATGCAAATGCAGTGTAAATTTTACTTTTTAAGATGAAAAATTATGATATTTTTCTTATTTCTGCTCATTGTGGGTACACGTTAGAACCGCCTCATCGAGGCAGTTCTAACGTGTACACACAATCTATATTTCAGAGCAGAAACAAGAAAAATAAGGTTTGCCCCTGTAAACCCCAGTTTTACTATATAAAAGTTGGTGTCCAGGGGGTCAAAATCATATAGGCGTGTTTTCGTTATGGATCAGTTGCATTCAAATTAAATTGCCCCCCGCAGCCAATTGAAAGTCGTCTTACATTAAACCTTTTTTGTACCAAATGGAATCTCCCTCCTTATATATGGCGGGAGTCCATTTCGAAATTTAGGGGTGTCAAGTAGTGTTGTCTTCAAAATTTGTTTGGAAAATGCCTGAATTTTTTTGCAAACAGGGTAGGCCCTGATCAGACGCCGCGTTCTGTGACGTCTGATCTGCATGGTCTTGCACTCTTTGCCAGGGTACCCGTTTTGGGGTTTCCTATACAAAATGGGTTAATCCCTTTTTACGGCATACGACACGGCCCCCGCCCATCGGGTCTTGAAGAAATAGATGGGCTGCATGATGCTTCCACGCAGAGCTGAAACCGACCGCACACGAGTACTGGTAAACCGCTTGGAGGATCTAAGCCTCCAAAGGCAAAGCGGCATGAGTCGGACCGTCCATGCTTTTAACCCTATAAGTTCATTGGGCGACAGGGCTTGAGAAGTCATTTCATCTCAATGTCGGGTAAAAGTTCTACAAAATTGGAAGCAACCTCTCCAAAATGACCTATACTGTGTTGATAGCGATGTTAAACCTCAAATCAAACAAACAAATGACACAATGATCTTTGGCAAACAGAGTAGGCCCAGATCAGACACCGTGTTCTGGAACGCGGCGTCTGATCAGGGCCTTTACTGTTTGCAGGAGGTTCGAACATTTTCCAAATAAGCTTCCAAAATAACTGAAACTCACGAAATGGTCGACTGTTGTATATAAGGGGGATGGGGGGATTCCATTCAGTGCTAAATGGGTTGAGATAAAACCTCCATGTGAGATAACGGTGTCTGCCATGTCGCAAAAAAGGTCGCTTTCCGATGATGATTATTCTTATTTCTGCTTCAAATGTAGATTTCTTTTTTCGTTTTACGGCCCTTTCAAGATTATTTTACTCATATCGAGCCGTTCGTTAATCAGGCGTGGGCGAAAACCGGAGTACCCGGAGAAAAAACACATGACCTTCCGTTGCAGAACTTGGCGTCTCACATGTGATCCGAGCGAAGCTCGAACCACAGCGGTGAAAGACCTAATGATCAAGAGTCAGCGCTCTTAACCACTAGACCACGGAGGCCCGTACAAATGTAGATTGTGCGAGCTCGTTAGAACCGCTTCAATGATTGAAAACACACCCGTGCCACATCATGAGTGCATTTTTTCACATCTCTTCTAATGAAAATCCGTTATATTTTTTTCTTTATCTATACTACAAACATAGGTTGTTGATGCTTGTTAGAACCGCCTCATTGAGGCGGTTCTAACAAGTACCAACAACCTATGTTTTGGAGAAATAAGAAGAATAATGTATATCCCCCGTAATCCCAAATTCTCTGTATGTAAGGTGGGGTTTAGGGGGTGGTCATATAACGGACTTGTTTACGTGTTGACAAGTACTCACAATCTAATAATAAAAATAATGCTAACCCTTGTTAACCCCGCCTTTCCCTATGTAAAGTAGGGTTGAGAAGGGCAAAGTTTTACGGACTTATTAAAAAAAAAATTACCGTTTTCTCTGTGACAATGTATTCGAGAATGATAAAGAACCAGTACTTCAGCTGAAGTGCACGACCCGCCGGATGCTTTTAGCTTTATGAGTGTTACCATATATGGGTATGGCGGCCATTTTGGTCATGTGACCTGGACCTAAAACGGTTCCCCCAATAAATGCGCCTTATCGTAAGGAGCAAAAATATATCTTATACTTTAGTACTGTATTCTGAATCGCTTGTAGGATAAAATGCATTCTTACTTTTCCAATACAAAGGCATATGTGTCAAAGTTTGACCTAGGCACAAAGAATGTCAAGGTCAACCCAGGGTCACCATTTTAGCACGTTATGATGGGCCTACGTCCCAGATGCTATTTATCAAGTTTCGTGGAAATCTGCCCAGTGGTTCTGGAGAAGACTATTTTTGAAGGGTTTTTACCATATGTGGCTTGGCGGCCATTTTGGTCATGTGACCTGGACCCCATGAGCAAATTTTGGTTTCCCCCATCCAATAGAGGCTCCATATGAAAATTGACTTCAATCGGCCCAACGGTTTCCGAGGAGAAGCAGTTCGAAAATTTTCACATTTTTCCTCTCGGCGAAGCTATACTAAATGGAATGTAATATTTGGCAAATTCATTGGTTAGATCTCATTGATATCTATCAGTATGCCAAAAATTGTTTAAATATTCCAAGCGGTTAAGTCACCATCACCAATTTTCACAAACGGGTTACGGACGGACAGAATGACACGGTGATTTTAGGGCACTCTTAGAAAATCAACGGACTTCAGTCGGTCGCTTTTTCTGCGGGTCGTGCAATATCGAAAGGACTATTCAGTAATGTATTGATATTTGATAGTCAGTCTTTCGCTGGTTAGTATAGACATATGTATTTTAATTATCAACATATTACATACAGACAATATACAAATGACAAATTCCAAGGATTTGTAACATTCAATAAGTCATAGAATATTTTGAAGACTTTGGTTTGTTTGATTTTAGGTTTAACGTCCCCGTCAACACAGTATAGGTCATTTTGGAGACGTTGCTTCCAATTTTGTGGGACTTTTACCCGACATTGAGATGAAATGACATCTCAAACCCTGTCGCCCAATGAAACCAATAGGATTTATAAGCACGGCTCGCACCGCTTTGTCTGGGCAGACTTAGATCCTCTAAGCGGTTTACCAGTACTCGTGTGTGGTCGGTTTCAGCTCTGCGTGGAAGCATCATGTTACCCATCTTCGCAAGCCAAGAGTATTAAGTCCACTACGTTCCTTACGCGTAAGAACGTAGTGGACTTAGTACTCTTGGCATGCGGAGATGCATGTGGCCCAACTACATGTATTTCTTCAAGCCCCGATAGTCAGTCTTTCTCTGGTTTTGGAGATTGGAAATACAAACACATCACGTTAACAAGATCCCGTGAAATGAAGGCCCCGTTAGGCCCTTCCTTATCATGAAAAGGTGGGGTTAAAAGGGAAAATATTATTTTCTTTTTTCTTCCTAAAGCATAAAGTGTGGGTATTCGTTATGAGACGGTTCTAACTTATGTTTAAAGCATGAACATTTTTCATAAGACAAATGTCATTTGTACAACTGTGAAAGAAAGCATTTTATTTTATACTCTGCAGTAAAATCAATGCATATCTGAAACAAATAAAAATGATATTTTCACACTGTGAAATTTTCACACTGTGAAAAATAACATGACCTTGTTATTTTCACAGTAGCAGCCCGGACTACTTTTTCTCGCCAGAAGTCATATGTTATCGACAAAATAATTCTGTAAAATACCATGAAAAGCATTCTTTGAACTGTAAAAAATACTGTATTCAAAATGGCGATCTACTGACAGTTGTGACGTCATAGCCAGGTCAAAATTGTGACGTAGATACGGTTGATCAATTACCGTAAATATCCGCATAAAATTATAAAATAAAAAGACAATTTCCTTTTTTATTGGCGGATGCCAAAAATATTTCATCTCGTGTGTTGAAACATCCAAATTTTCACTCATGCTTTGCACTCGTGAAAATTAGGATCATTTCAACACACTCGATGAAGTATTTTTGGTATCCACCTTAAAAAAGTAAATATCCTCCATTTATCATATGACGTCACATCTGAGAATGAAATAACGCCATGTAATAAATTCGATAACCCACTAGTGGATTAAATATGCAAAGTAGTGAGATACGCCCCGTAACGTTACACGTACGACGTCCTTAATGACGTCGCGTTTAATAATGGCGAAACATTGACATTTTTGTAAAACAATCGTAAATGAAATGCGTTTTAAATGCCATATGATTAATGGAGTCTTACACGAGTATTCATGTATTATTGAATTTATTAAACTCGTTGTGGATAAGGGATAAAACGCTCGACAAATCCTCGCATTTAATCCCATTTCTTCAATTCGTTTAATAAATTCAATAATACATGGACACTCATGTGAGATCCTCTATACACCAAACGAGTGTGTCATCTAGTCATTACAAAACACGCATACACAAATGCATTGTAAACTCTTCCACCGAAAGCAAACCAAAAAAAAAAAAAAAAAAAAAACACACGAAAATTTTAAGATGAAAATTTGTGATATTTTTCTTATTTCTGCTCAAGATATAGATTGTGATCTGCTCATGGAGGCGGTTCTAACGAGTACCCACAATCTATATTTTAGAGCAGAAATAAGTAAAATAAGGTTTACCCCTGTAAAGTAGAAGTGGAGGCAATGATCAGGAATCGATACAATTAACCCACAGCTCCAATCAGACTTTATAAAAGTGGGGTTCATGGGGATCAAAATTATATAGGCGTGTTTTCGTGACGGTAAACTATGCCATCATAACAAAACACTCACTTCCTGCGATACTTCTTGGATTTGTCTATTTTTTTTTTTTTTTTTTTTTTTTTTGTCTTGTTCAAAATATCATTTAAGGTATATAATTGACCAGGATTAGTAATCTTTGACCATTTCCCAGATAATATACATGTATGATATTAACCCATTTTATACCGGAAACCCCTAAACGGGCAATTGGCAAACAGTGCAGGCCAAGATCAAACGCCGAAGAACGCGGCGTCTGATCAGGGCCTACACTGTTCGCAAAATGTTCAGCTATTTTCCGAATAAATTTTGAAGAAAGCACAACCAGACATCCCTAAATTTTGAAATGGACTCCTTCAATATATAAGGAGGAATATTCCATTTGGTACAAAAAGGGCTAAAATGTTTTACTTGTTGTTTTGGGGAGTAAGGAGGATGACTAAGCTACAATTTTCCTTAAACATACCCGTGCTACATAGTGCAGTTTTCATATCTCCAAAATGGCTACTTTTCTGATGAAATCCATGATATTTTTTCTTATTATTACTGCAAATATAGGTTGGGGTGCTCGTTAGAACCGCGCCATTGCCCACCTTTGATTAACGATCGGTTCGATAGAAGTGAAATAATCTTAAAAGAGTCGTAAAACCAAAAACCAAAGAAAAACAAATCCTTGTCTAATGTGACATGGTGACGTTTTAACGGGAACTTGGCGGCAAATGCAGTTCAAATACATTTATCATAAAACGTCGCGTCTGAGAATGTGATTTGTTGTTTGTTTGATTTGAGGTTTAACGTCAAGGTCAATACTGTAACGGTCATTTTGGAGACGCCGCTTCCAATATTGTGGGACATTTACCCGATCTTGAGATGAAATCACATCTCAAGCCCTGTCGTCCAATGAAACCAATAGGGTTTATAAGCATGTATGGGCTGACCGACTCGCACCGCTTTGCCTGGACAGACTTAGATCCTCTAAGCGGTTTACCAGTACTCGTGTGCGGTCGGTTTCAGCTCTCCGTGGAAGCATCATGCAGCCAATCTATTTCTTCCAGCCCGGATGCATGAACATCGCAAGGTTTATATATTGATATATAGGGACCACCCATGGTTTGTCATGCATTAACATTTGTTTGAACACGAGGCCGCTGGGCCGAGCGCGCAACTATCTTCCGAGGGAGCCGGCAAATGTTATTGCAATGAAATAACCACCAATGATGATCGTTGTTCTTGCATAAATTACGAGAAAACACCTTGGAACTCCACATAAACTTTTTAACCAACACGGAGGCTTATTCAGAACGTGGTTTACAATGACGTCAGATCCGCAATTTTTTAAAAGTTTTGTTCAGGGCGACAAAGTAACATCGCTCAACGTAATGTAAACAAAGCAAGTCCCACTGGTATCTTGTTATATAAAAAATGTTCACAGCATGCGAATTTCAAAATTTGAACATGCGTTTCATCACGTGAACAAGTCCGCGAAATGAAGACCCCCCTAAACCCCACTTTATATAGAGAAAACTGCGGTTTACGGGGGTAGTCATTATTTTTCTAATTTCTGCTCCAAGACATAGGTTGTGGGTACTCGTTAGAACCGCCTCAATGAGGCGGTTCTAACGAGCATACACAACCTATGTTATGGGCATTTATAAGAAAAATATCAAGGATTTTCATCAGAAAAGTAGTCATTTTGGAGATGTGAAAAAAATGCACTATGTCGCACGGGTGAGTTATCGTAATGTGTTTTATGAACACGGCTTCTGTCCCACTCAAGAAAAGCTTCAGCCGTGTTCATGGGAATTTATGCAAGAACGATGTTTCAACGTTAACTAAGGGGAATGGGAACACCTGGCTAATTCTTCCGCCATTTTTCAAAGGGAGACAACTTTCGGTACTTCCTGTTCACTTTACCATAAGCACTGTCCCACGGAAAAAGGGGTCTACTCTTATAGAAAAGAATATGCTCCTAAGAAGCAAATTATTTGCTCCTCAGAAGTAAATCCTTTGCTTTAAGAGTTGACCCCTATTGACATGGGAGACAAAAATAGTTTGGCAGGAGTTGCCTTCCCTAAAGCTATTCCCATTCCCCTTAAACGTTGAGAGCGTTCGGAGTTCTGTACAATAATGGCCTTTTTCACAGTGAACGGCACAACAGGAGAGGGGTGTGCACTCACTTTGGAAGAGCGAACAAAAGTTGTGGAGAAATGGATGGACGTTAAAACTCGGAGGTACTGTATCTGTACATATTGGGTTGGATATAACGGATTGATGAGGGGTGGTTGGATGGGGCGAAGTCGTCCTGTATCTTATGTCACAGGGGCGCCAAACTGACGGTCGGGTATAAAAGCCAAGGCCGGTCCGAGCCGTGCTGAGCCGCCAAGCCAAACTTGAATGCCGATCTGAAGATTTTATATTTCGCCTCTTGTTACAATTCAGATATATACTGTGGTAAGTTTGGTAACAAATTATTATAAACATCATATTTGACAACCTGTCTACATTGTGTTATTTTCATGTTATAACTTTTTTTTCGAAAAACGAGGGGTATAAAAGCCAAAGCCGGGAAAAATGATAATAATTCTTAATTTCTTGCAAATTTATCGGTTAAAGTACTTGATTATTCTTATCACATGTGCATTGAAAAATGTAATAAACATATAAAAATCAACTTTAATGATCAAATTTCTTATTTTCTAATTGTTTCTTATTTTAGATTGAATTAATTAAAGAAAACGACCGAAAAGGACCGAAAGGGAAAAGCGTTTTGTATACAGTCATCTGGAATTAAAAGAAATAAAAATAATTGGTTGTTATGTATGTGCGTATCTAAACAATAAAGAAAAATGCGTTTATATATATACTCAGTCAAAAAAGTTCCTATACCTAAAATTGCTTCTGTTACTATAGCTACTACAGATAAAAACTACACAAAGTTTGTTATGTTTTGATAGGAAGACTCATTTTTCCGTGCAAAAGCACCATTCGTTTTTGTTTTCGTAAACACATCATCGTAGACTATTGCTTTAAACACCCAAGGGGTCACTGCGTCATTTTCGCAGATAAAATCATTAAAACATGCTATGATTTAACATCACAAAATTTCCCTGTACCCAACAGTTCTAAAAGTTGGTAAATGTGACATTTTTTTAGATACCATTTGCGTCTATTCACAAAAGATTGGGAACTTTAATTGCATCAACTACCAGAAACAGGCTATCACATATTGACCTCCAATTCTTAGAAGTTGTGTGCAAATGCTGCTTTCAATGGGAACTCCATAGAAAAATCGCAATCGATAGTGCTACATGCTACATGAATTTTCTGTATTTTTACCATCATGATGAACAGCAATGGTGGACACAAAGCGTTTTTTGAAAAAATGGCACAAATTGATTGACAGGAATAAAAATTACAGTAGTTATATTTTTAATTGCAAAGGAGATAATTTGAGAATTTCACAAATTAAAACCTCGCTTATAATGCGAGATCATGAGATATTGTCATAGTAAAGTGTTATCCGATGTTCAGAGAATATTGTCTTCCATCTTAGACAAAAAGAGCTTTATGCGCATGCGCAATGTCCATTTTCTACCAAAATCTTTCTAGGCACATATTGCAAGACAACTCTGGAGCAGAAAGGTATGGGCAAATGCAAGTTTGAGCATTCTCTAGCTAAACGTCCGATTTAAATGTCTACAGCCAAATTTAGCTCAATAGCTGCCAGATATCTAGTGAGATTCACCCGAAAGTTGGTAAAGTTACTTTTTTGTCTTTGTATATAATATTATGTTTCCTTTGGTCCAACTAGCCGTAAACAAAACTTTTTTTTTTCATTTCCGGTCCTTTTCGGTCGTTTTCATTAATTAAGTAAATCTAAAATAGAAACAAATAGAAAATAAGTAATTTGATCATTAATGTTGATTTCTATATAATTATTACATTTTTCTATGCACACACTATAATAATAATTGAATTCAAATATTATTAGGACAAAAAGGAGTAAATTTGCAAGCATTTCAGAATTGTTATCATTTTCCTTGCCTTGGCATTTATACCCTAGGTTTTAAAAAAACAGTTATTGCAAGACAATAAAACAATGTAGAGATATGAACCTTCGTGCAGTTATCAAATATTTAATCTATTATAATTTGATAACAAACTGACTACAATATATATCTTATTTGTAACAAGAGACGAAATATAAAATCTTTGGGTCCACATTTTTGGCTAGGCGGCTCGGCACGGCCCGGTCTTGGCTTTTATACCCGAGCCAAACGTATATCTATATAATTCTAACCCCCCTTGAACCCTACTTTTATGCCTTATTTTTCTTATTTCTGATCTGAAATATAGATTGTTGGTACTCGTTAGAACCACCTCGATGAGGCGGTTCTAACATGTACCTACACTCGTTTGAACCGCCTCGATAAGGCGGTTCTAACGTGTACCAACAATCAATTTTTTAGAGCAGAAATAAGAAAAATATCACAGTTTTTCATTCTAAAATTTTCTTCTTTTTTTTTGCGTAAAATTTACAATGTATTGCTAAAGGCGTGTTTTCGTAATGTATTGGCTTATAGTCTGTCAATACCTGCTGTCTTTGCAGCAGGAAAGACTGGAGTGGGTAGGGGGTGGGGACAATCAGTAATTGAAGTGTAACGTCTTTTTAGAAAGATCGCAAATCCATCATGCTAAATTGCCAACAAATCGGTCTAATAAACATCCCTCTATATCCCACTTTTATATATTGAAAACTTGGGTTTACGCGGGTAAACATCATTTTACTTACTTCTGGTCCAAGACAATGGTTGTGGGTACTCGTTAGAACCGCCTCAATAAGGCTGTTCTAACGAGCTCCAACAACCTATGTTTGAAGTATAAATAAGAAAAATATCACAAATTTTCATCACAAAAAATACCCTTTTTCAGGTATGAAAAATGCACTATATCACACGGATGTATTAACGTAATACATTTAAGCCCTAGAAAGCTTTCGAGTCTTAACAGTTGGGAAAAAAAGCAACAAACAAAAAGAACGCACACACACACACACACACACACACACACACACACACACACACACACACACACACACACACACACACACACACAAAAAAAAAAAAAAAGTTATGAATTTAGTGAAAGAGAGCTGTTTTGCATTTGTGTTTTGTGCTCAAAAGCAAATACGAGTATACATGTATTTACGTTCAAAGAGGTCCGGTGTTTATAAGTTTGATTTGTGTGCTTACGTTTTTTTTTTCAGTTTTCAAAGTGACGGTCAAGTAGATACGTTTAAGTAGATAATGCAGTATAAAGGATTGTACGGAACCCGAGAAGGGACTTAGTTTTTTTAATATGTTGTGCGAACAAGATATTAAGTTGTGCGAACAAGATATTATCTTGTGCGCACAGGTTAATATGTTGTGCGGACAAGATAATATCTTGTGCGGACAACATAATTTATGTTGT
Organism: Lucinisca nassula; assembly: GCA_963580285.1. Classification (NCBI taxonomy): domain Eukaryota; kingdom Metazoa; phylum Mollusca; class Bivalvia; order Lucinida; family Lucinidae; genus Lucinisca; species Lucinisca nassula. The sequence goes on along the minus strand of OY757017.1, from coordinate 10,409,629 downwards.
GCAGACAACATATTATCTTGTGCGGACAAGATATTATCTTGTGCGGACAACATAATTCATGTTGTGCAGACAAATATTATCTAGTGCGGACAAGATAATATCTTGTTTGCACAACTTAATATCTTGTGCGGACAAGATATTATCTTGTTCGCACAACATATTATCTTGTTCGCACAACATATTATCTTGTTCGCACAACATATTATCTTGTTTGCACAACATAGAGCTTGGGAAGTTGTGTGAACAAGATTTTATCTTGTGCGGATAAGATATTATCTTGTTCCCACCACATATTATCTTGTGCGGACAAGATATTAAGTTGTGCGAACAAGATTATATCTTGTGCAGACAAGATATTATCTTGTGCGCACAAGATATTATCTTGTCCGCACAAAATCTATGTTGTGCGGACAAAATATTATCTTGTGCAGACAAGATAATATCTTGTTCGTACAACTTAATATCTTGTGCGCACAAGATAATATGTCGTGCGAACAATATATTATGTTGTCCGCACAAGATAATTTCTTGTTCGCACAACTTAATATCTTATGCACACAAGAAAATATGTTGTCCGAACAAGATATTATGTTGTCCGCACCAGATAATATCTTGTCCGCACAAGATAATATCTTGTCCGCACAAGATAATATCTTGTCCGCACAAGATAATATCTTGTCCGCACAAGATAATATGTTGTCCGAACAAGATATTAGCTTGTTCGCACAACATAATAAAAATAAAAAATCATGGCCCGTTCCCGGGTTCCGTAGGATTGTCAAACTGTTACATAAAACAAACATGGATCCTGAATAATTATAATGACAATCATATATATTTTGACGAGCTGAAGAGGTTGGACAGACAGTCAATTCTTTCATGGTCCCTTCTTTTTCCAAATGGACTATTTTCCTATTTTCTGCTGCAAACATAGACTGTAGGTGCTCATTGGAAGGCTCTTACGAGTACCCACATTCTTTATTTGATAAATAAATAAGGAACATAATGTTTAACCCTGTGTTACGGACAGCAACTCGTATCTTCAGTTATCTACCTTGGTATATTATGTACAGCGCATAGGTTTATAACCAATCTCTAACAACTGCGTCAGGGAGTACACTCTTTAGCTCAGCTATGTTTTAACCTATTGTATACTAGTGGACTCTTCCCTTGTTATATGTTAGACAAGTCCATTTGTCAAATATGGAGTGTCAGGCCTATTTTTTATCGATTTTATTCTATTTTTGACTGAAAATTCTGTTAGCAAATAGTGCAGGCCCTGATCAGACGCCGCGTTCTGCGGCGTCTGATCTGGGCCTGCACTGTTTGCCAAGGTACCCGTTTAGGGGTTTCCCGCATGCAATGAGTTAATTCCCTTTTTAGCTCACCTGAGCCGAAGGCTCCGGGGGAGCTATTGTGATCGGTTTTTCGTCCGTCGTCGTCATCCGTCCGGATGTCCGTCCATAATTTCTATAAATAAAATCTCCTCCTAAACCACTGAACAGATTTTGACCAATCTTGGCAGAAATGATCTGTGGGTGGTCCTCTCTCAAAGTTGTTCAAAGAATTCCAATCTATGCAGAACTCTGGTTGCCATGACAACGAAAAGGAGAAAATAAGAAAAAAAAAAAAAACTTTAAAAATCTTCTTGTCTGAAACCAGAAGGCCCAGGTCTTTGATATTTGGTATGAAGCTTCATCTAGTGGACCTCTACCAAGATTGTTCAAATTATAGCCCTGGGGCCAAAAATGCGCCCCCCACCCTGGTTTTACATAGGCTTATATAGGGCAAACCTTTAAAAATCTTCTTGTCTGAAACCAGAAGGCCCAGGTCTTCGATATTTGGTATGAAGCACTGTCTAGTGTACCTCTACCAAGATTGTTGTTCAAATTATAGCCCTGGGGCCAATAATGCCCCCGCGCCGGGGCCCACTTGTTTTACATAGGCTTATATAGGGAAATTCTTTAAAATCTTCGTCAGAAACCAGAGGGCCTAGGTCTTTGATATTTGGTATGAAGCTTCATGTAGTGGCCCTTTACCAAGATTCTGATTGTTCAAATTATAGCCATGGGGCCAGAAATGTCCCCGCCCCATGGCCCACTGGTTTGACATAGGCTTATAAAAATCTTCTTGTCTGAAACCAGAAGGCCCAGGTCTTTGGTATTTGGTATGAAGCTTCATCTAGTGGACCTCTACCAAGATTGTTCAAATTATAGCCCTAGGGCCAAAAATGCCCCCGCGCCAGGGCCCACTGGATTTGTATAGGCTTATATAGGGAAAACCTTTAAAACATCTTTTTGTCTGAAACCAGAAGGCCCAGGTCTTTGGTATTTGGTATGATGTTTCGTCTAGTGGACCGATACCAAAATTTCCAAATTCTAGCCCTGGGGCCAAAAATGCCCCCGCGCCGGGGCCCACTTGTTTTACATAGGCTTATATAGGGAAAACATTGAAAATCTTCTTGTCTGAAACCAGAAGGCCCAGGTCTTTGATATTTTGTATGAAGCTTCGTCTAGTGGACCTCTACCAAGGTTGTTCAAATTTTAGCCCTGGGGCCAAAAATGCCCCCGCGCCGGGGCCCAGTGGTTTTACATAGACTTATTATGGGGAAAACATTTAAAAATAGTCTTGTCTGAAACCAGAAGGCCCAGGTCTTTGATATTTTGTATGGAGCTTCGTCTAGAGGACCTATATCAAAAGTGTTCAAATTATAGCCCTGGGGTCAAATATGCCCCTGCTAAGGGGCCCACTTGTTTTACATAGGCTTATATATGGAAAGTCTTTAAAAATCTTCTTGTCTGAAACCAGAAGGCCCAGGTCTTTGATATTTGGTATGAAGCTTCATCAAGTGGACCTCTTCTAAGATTGTTCAATTTATAGCACTAGGGCCAACTGGTTTTACATAGACTTATAATGGGGGAAACCTTTAAAAATCTTCTCGTCTGAAACCAGAAAGCCCGGGTCTTTGATATTTGGTATGAAGCTTCGTCTAGTGGACCTCTACCAAGATTCTTCAAATTATAGCCCTGGGGCCAAATAATGCCCCCGCGCCGGGGCCCATTTGTTTTACATAGGCTTGTATAGGGAAATTCTTTAAAATCATCTTGTCAGAAACCAGAAGGCCCAGGTCTTTGGTATTTGGTATTTGGTATGAAGCTTTGTCTAGTGGACCGATACCAGGATTGTTCATATTATAGCCCTAGGGCCAAAAATGCCCCCGTGCCGGGGCCCACTTGTTTTACATAGGCTTATATAGGGAAAACCTTTAAAAATCTTCTTGTCAGACACCAGAAGGCCCAGGTCTTTGATATTTGGTATGAAGCTTCGTCTAGTGGACCGATACCAAAAGTATTCAAATAATTACCCTTTGGCCAAAAATACCCCCCGCGTGGGCCCCACTGAATTTACATAGGCTTATATATGGGGTAACCTTTAAAAATCTTCTTGTCTGAAACCGGAAGGCCCAGGTCTTTGATATTTGGTATGAAGCTTCATGTAGTGGACCTTTACCAAGATTCTGATTGTTCAAATTATAGCCATGGGGCCAAAAATGGCCACGCCCCATGGCCCACTGGTTTGACATAGGCTTATATAGGGAAAACCTTTAAAAATCTTCTTGTCTGAAATCAGAAGGCTAGGTCTTTGATGTTTGGTATGAAGTTTCAACTGATGGACCTTTACCAAGATTTTTCCAATTATAGCCCTGGGGCCAAAAATGGCGCTGTCCCAGGTTCTACGTAGGTAACTATAGGGAATACCTTTAAAAGTATTCTTGTCTGAAACCAAAAGGCCTAGATCTTGGATATTTGGTGTGACGCTTGCTGCGTCATCTAGTGGACCTCTTCCAAGATTGTTCAAATTCTAGCCTAGGGGCCAAAAATGCCACCCCACAAGGCCCGCATCTTTTACATAGGCTTATTTAGGGAAAACCTTAAAGAATTTTTTTATCTGAAACCAGAAGGCCCAGACTTATGATATTTGATATTAGGCTTCATTTAATGGACCTTTACCAAGATTGTTTAAATTATAGCGCTGAGGCCAAAAATTGTCCCGCCCAAGGACCCACAGGTAAATCTCTTAGCTCAGGTGGTGAGCGATATAGGACCATCATGGTCCTCTTGTTACGACTTTTCTCTTTAAAAAGTTTTGTTTTGTTTTGTGTTCATTACAAGGACTTGCTACGCTTATGGTATTAATTGTCTCTTATTTTGCAGTGGTGGAAAACTGAAGGCTGTTGTTGTTCAAGTTGGAGCTTTAAATCTTCAAGATACACAAGCAATGGTATTTTTTCTTTGATTGTTGTTCCAGATTTGCATACAAACTATCATTGTGTTTTATTGTCGGTCTACTTTTTACTTGCCAAGTCTCATTTTGTTGAATATTATGTTCTATAAAAGGGATATCCTTTGGAAGCAAGGAATACACCACAGAACTGAAAAATATGAAGTGTACATGTTTTCTGTGCCAGACTAGCTAGTTTCGGCCAATTAGGCCTCATCAGTGACCCTCAAATATTTTCAAAATCCAAAATGGAATCAATGGAATCAATGATCTCAAAGGACAAGAGAATATAAACTACACTATGATGTAGGGCAGGGAGACTTTTTTACGGCCGCCTCACATTCCCAAACATCAGCTGTAGTTACGCCTCCGTGGTGTAGTGGTAATGCTACGTGCCTCCTAAATTCGAGATCGTGGGTTCGATCCCTGGCTTCTCAAGTCTTTCGGATGAGTCTTTCAATCGGGGATCTGTCTCCTTATGACCGTAGCTGATGCTTAGACGTAAATCTCAAACACACAGACACGTTCCGTGGTGTAGTGGTTATGCTACGTGCCTCCTAAATTCGAGTTCTACGGATCGATCCCTGGCTTCTCAAGACTTTCGGATGAGTCTTTAAATCGGGGTTCCGCCTCAGTTTGACCGTAGCTGATGGTGAGACGTAAATCTCAAACACACAGACACGTTCCAGTTTGCACAAACTTATTAATCTCTAAAGCAAGTTCAGTGCGGCCATTTGGTAAAGAACTGTCTCAATGAATCAGAGGCGGTTATAGAAAGTCTAGAGTTACTGTTGGTAACACGTTGCATCCCGTCACAAAAAATCTGATTTCCTGTTTTTGACCAGACCCCGAGGTTATAAAACTTGTTTCATGCTCATTTCAACTGAGCATGAACTGTGCTATGCTCGTAACTATTAAGATACAAACAAATTAGGCCAATTTCCTGCTCAAGTCAATAAACAACGTTGTTTGTCCTGCTGATAAACTTTAAAATGCCAACAATTGTTGGCATTTTAAAATTTATGAGCAGGACAAATTTCATGTTCAAGTGAGCTGAGCATAAAATTTGTTTTATATCCTTGAGGCCAGGTAACACAGATACATCCTAAGTCAGCTACGGAGACTATTAACATTCTTGAAATTTCAGATATTGAAACCAGACTTGATGTACTGTCAAGGCAGTAAACATAAATATGCTGATCAGAGTGTGCGAATGTGCAGGCTGCTCTGCAGCGTTGTTGTTCTCAGATGCCATAAAACATGTTTTTTTCACGATGCAGCTCATACTTTGTTATTTTTTTTCAGCCTTGCTAAAAACAGTGAAGTATTCAATCACTGAAGGTCCATAGTTATACCTTTAATTGATTTGAGGTTTAACGTCCCCGTCAACACTGTAAAGGTCATTTTGGAGACGTTGCTTCCAATTTTGTGGGGCTTTTACCCGACATTGAGATGAAATCACATCTCAAGCCCTGTCGCCAAATGAAACCAATAGGGTTTATAATCATGGGCGGGCCGACTCGCACCGCTTTGCCAGGGCAGGCTTAGATCCTCTAAGCTGTTTACCAGTACTCATGAACGGGTCGGTTTCAGCTCTGCGTGGAAGCATCATGCAGCCCATATATTTCTTCAAGCCCCGATGGGCGGGGGCCGTCCATAGTTATACCTACATAATTATATGTGGGCAAACAGCCTCCTTCAGAAACACTTAGATTGAAGAGTTAATGACTGGTATACGTACGAATCTGAGTTGACCTCGTGTCTGTTTGGGCACTGGACTCTAAAAAAGGCGCCGACACATTTAAATGTGCTGTGAAAACTAGAAAAATAGGGCCATCACAAAAATTGGACACCCAATCTACTGCTCATACTTAACTAAATTTAACAAGGAAAGAAATGACAAAGTGTGACATTCAGTGTCATATCATGTGGCTCGATTGTGGTTGCATTGTACTATTTTGGAAAGGAACGGGCAATGAAATATCATTATTAAACCGTTCAGTTATAACTTATAAACAAGAATTTTTTGATCGTGTTGACATGAAGACTGAATTTGCAGTATCATATTCAACTAGACCAGTTGAATGTCTTGTCACTGTGTTGAATTTGACAGTGTAACGCGGTTGAATTCGACAATGACTGATCAGTGGCCACATCCTTTGCATTACGATAACACACCCGTGCGACATAGTGCATTTTTTCACATCTCCAAAATGGCTACTTTTCTGATGAAAATATGTGATATTTTTCTTATAAATAAAACAAACATAGGTTGTGAGTGCTCGTTAGAACCGCCTCATTGAGGCGGTTCTAACGAGTACCCACAACCTATGTCTTGGAGTAAAAATAAGAAAAATAATGTTTACCCCCTTAAACCCCAGTTTTCTCTATATAAAGTGGGGTTTAGTGGGGTGTTCATTTCACGGACTTGTTCACGTGATGGGATTTTACAAACTGACAAACGCAATCAGGCAAGAGACTGGTCTTCTTTATATATAGCACCCTCCTTTTCAACACCAAGAACAACACGAGTCCATTAATGCCGTCACGTTTATACATTATTATCGTCATCAACTGTATCATCGTTTCTATTATTATTACAATTAATGAATTTTCAGCAAGTGTTTATTTAATTTATTTTCAACACGTAAATAACATTAATAATAATAATAATAATAATAATAATAATAATAATAATAATAAAAATAATAATAAAAATTGTAACAGTTGTTGTAGAAGAAGCAGTTGAAGTAATAGTGAAAGTAGCAGTAAGCATAATTATTCTAATCATCGTTTTTGATTATTGAAAATATTATTATCATTATCATTATTGTAGCAATAGAAGTAGTAGTAGTAATATTAGTAGCAGTAGTAGTGGGAGTAATTATAAGTGTAGTATTGTTTGTTTGATTCGAGATTTAATGTCCCCATCAACATGACTTAGGTCATTTTGGAGATCCGGCTCAAACATGACCTAAAATAGTGCTGACTGGGCCGTTAAAATCCGATATAAACAAAACAACGATAGAATATACACACATGGTAGTCAAATGACATGCAATACCCGATATCTGATTATTTTTAATGTTTAGGCTGATGGGCTCGAAGGAACCTGAATATCCCCTACTTCTTGTGAACAGTATATGTAGAGGCTGTCCGACTCGCACCATTTTGCAGGTTTAGACCCTCTTAGCGGTTTACCAGTACTTATGTGCGGTCGGTTTCAACCCTGCGTGGAGACATTATGCTGCTAAATTTATTTCTGCAAAACCCGATGGGCAGGGGCCCATGTAGTTTATTTCGTTTTCATAATGATTATCAATATTATTATCAGTAGTAGTAGTTGTTGGTGAAGTAGCTATTGTTCAGATATTATTATTATTACAGGGGTATTATTATTATTATTATTATTATTATTATTATTATTATTATTATTATCATTATGTATATTTCTACAAACAATATTGGCTAGTGTTTATCCAACTTCATTTTCATCACGTTAACCTGCTCTTGTAATGCCCTTTTATGTCATTTACATTATTTTGACAATATTTCAACCCGTAACCTACAACTGAATTGTTAGAAAAATGCATTTTTTACGGTTAAGAAGCACTTCGTTATTATGGATGAATTATGTTTTCTGTCCTTGTGAACTTCATTTGAAACAAATGGGAAACATGATAAAACGATATATTGTGGACAGCTTTAAATCTATTTTTTGTGACTAAAGTGCTTATAACAGTTAAACATCTTCTAAGAGAGCATATTGATTGTGTAGTATCCAAAGTCAGGGCACAGCAAAATGTGCAGGTTGGCAAGTTTGAAACACAAGAAAGTGTCCACTACGTTCCTTATGCAGCCTTATAATATTCATCAACTGGTCTTTTAATGTGGTAAACGAGTATGTAGAATAATCAGTCAATCTTTCTTTTTAAACTTTCAATTCTCTGCAACCCTTTCTTGCTGAACTGCTAGAAAAGAAAATTCATGTAAATCATTCGTGTAAGAATTGCGGTGTAATTGGAGTGAATTATAATATTAGTGACATATATAGGGGATCCTACACGAGTGGTCATTTCATATGAAATTTATGAAACGAGCCTTCGGCGAGTTTCATAAATTTCCTATGAAATGACCACGAGTGTAAGATCCTGTTTATCATATGACCACTTTAAATTGGATTTTAACGCCTTTACATTTGACCAATTTTCCACAAAAAATGCATTGTTGACATGGACGTCGTCATGGCGTTACTTTATCCCGCCAAAGTGTTATTACACGTGTGGTCATACGATTTTTATTACACGACGTTATCCACTGCTTATCAACGACGTCATATGATAAGAATGTTTAGGCCAGTAAACATGTTCGAGTCACACACACACACACACACACAAAAATAAAAACGATTTGCATGTATGTATTGCTAATATCTTTATATTTTGGATAGCCGTTTGGCCATTGTATGGGAATGAAATTCTCCTTTTGGTTTTCCGCTTGTGAAGTTTTCTTTATGATGAAGTTGTTTTATGTTAGTGCCTCTTTCCCCTTGGGGTCTTAGGTGGGAGGTGTGAAGGAACTATATCGACTTCTGATCATACAAAATAAAACCTTAACTTGGACTCATAAAGCGAATATGTGTCTTCAGAATCCAACCAGCCAGCGGCTTCCCTTACCGCATGAAGAATATTTGAGTCAATTGTTTGCCATTTAGAACGAGGAAGACCCTGATCAGACTGTGCAGATATGCAGAATGGTCTAAGTGTTTGGTGTACGCACATGTATGAAAAAGTGTTTGGATATGACGGTTATTGCACTGAAATTGTTGAATATCGTCCCTCGTGATATCGAAGAACCGTCCCAAGATAATCTCATATGTCCCGCGTTGGGACTTCGATGTCCCAGTTCGGGACAATATCTATGAATATTAGTTCAGTTTTAGCCTCAAAGCATGCATTTTATTAGGATATGTATCAGTGCGTAGCATTTTTTTCGCGCAATGTCTTTGTCGTAATGAGTCAACAGATGCAATTTTGCCTGGCGGTAAAATTCGAAGGCATCCAACTAAACGAAGGACGGAATTTTATCGAGTTATATCAGCAAGGTTGTTGCTCGGATTTTATCGCACATTTCTAATCATTCAATATAAAATAAAATTACTTATTGTATTCAGGCTTGCCATGCAGCTTCAGTGGGAGCGGATGCTATATCCTCACTACCACCATTGTTCTTCAAACCCAAAACTCTTGGTTAGTAAGTGTTATACCGAGATCTTCAGGGTTGGTGTCGTTCATTTAGTTCTGCATTCATTAAACAGCTGAACACACTCCTGTGAGATGAAGCTGCCTTTCAGGTTGCACTACAGTAAATAATTGGTCTTTATGAAAGCTGCACTTCCTTTGGGGAGAGCTTTCAGTACAGAATTGAATATTCTGCTGCTTCTGATTGGATTTGGTGCTAAGCCATTATTTTTCTGAGAAGTTTTATTGTTTATTAGAAGAAATATTAGTAGGTATTTGCTATTGTAAAATGCAGCTGATTTAAATTGAACCAGAAAATTGTGCTGACTGGCCACTGGAAATGCCTGGATTTATTCGCTGCGGTATGGGTTTGTTGACACTGGCTGCCAAAAAGGCCAAAATATGCCGCACAGCACCCATATTTTTAGCTGCTTCTGGAAGGTAAATGGTCAGCCTGTCAAATTATATGCCTCATAATGGAAGCATTAGACTTGCTGAAATGTGGTAGAACATGGAATATGCCCCAATTTACATTGTGAGTAAGGGGATTTTTTTTACTGTAGTGCCACCTAAACCGAAAGTAGAAAAATCACCTCTTCTCTTATGTTTTGATTCATTACATAATATTTTCACAAATAATATGTTTCCTCCAATTCTGTATCTTAAACTGGATCTTTCTGGCATGTATTTTGTCACAGAAACTGTACAAATTGTAAGTTTAGTGCCAGTTTAGGACTAACTGGGTGTATTTTATCAGTTTTTGCTTCTGTTCAATGTAATTGGAGGGGGGGGGGGGGGTTACTTCAAAGCCATGTAAATCAGTTGTCATTGGTCTGTTTGGAAAGCAGACTTGCAGTAAAAGTATAAACAGGAACACAAGAAAAAGAAAATACTCCATATTGAATATAACACTGAGGTTACTTGGCATTAGGCAAGGATCTCAAGCCAATGCAAAATTTCAAAATCGTCTCTCCGAACAGCCCGCTGCAATATCGCAATGAGTTTTCTCAGCCATTGTAAGTTCTTATTGGTTGGGTTCATGTTACAAGATTTGAATAGATATATTCAGCCATTTCTCATGGCATTAAGGAATTTATAATCATTTTCTTAAAGTTTTGTCCCCAAAATATCCTCAAAATGCCAATTTTTACTGAAATTAGGGGGTATAGGTGTGAGAACAGCCAAAATTTCTAGCATGGGTGCTAAAAGGACATGATTTAGTGCATTTTAGGATTAAAGTATTCCAAAGACATCTGAGAAGAAGCATTGATGCAAGCCGGTTTCTGGGTTCCATTCTGGAAAGAGGTAAATTAAAATAAAAAATGAGTTCTTTTTCACAAAACATGGTTTGTCCGGCTTTCATCGTAGAATCTGGAAGCTATAACTTTTTCGCAAAGTTTAAAGATTCTTTGTCACTGAACATTAATTATGCATGACTATATTATTAGATATGGTCTAAACTTGTGTTTGGCAATTCTTGTGGTGGATCATAAAGAAATTAGGGTTTGGTATAGGTTGCACTACAGTAAATAATTGGTCTTTATGAAAGCTGCACTTGCTTTGGGGAGAGCTTTCAGTACAGAATTGAATATTCTGCTGCTTCTGATTGGATTTGGTGCTAAGCCATTACTTTTCTGAGAAGTTTTATTGTTTATTAGAAGAAATATTGGTAGGTATTTGCTATTGTAAAATGCAGCTGATTTAAATTGAACCAGAAAATTGTGCTGACTGGCCACTGGAAATGCCTGGATTTATTCGCTGCGGTATGGGTTTGTTGACACTGGCTGCCAAAAAGGCCAAAATATGCCGCACAGCACCCATATTTTTTAGCTGCTTCTGGAAGGTAAATGGTCAGCCTGTCAAATTATATGCCTCATAATGGAAGCATTAGACTTGCTGAAATGTGGTAGAACATGGAATATGCCCCAATTTACATTGTGAGTAAGGGGATTTTTTTTACTGTAGTCACTAGCGGATAATAATAATTGAATGTTTCTTCTTTTTGCACCGTAGCTTTTGGGAGTTCGTTACGAGGGGTGTTCATTTTATTGTGTCACTAAAGACTCACCATACCACAGAAAATGGAAACTGCGTTGATTTCACGGGATAGTAATTTTATACAATGAGATGAAATTTCGGTCTAATCCATTCAGTCTTTCGAATCTTATTGAAAGCTCAAGTTGGTTCAGTCCAGGCACTTGTGGATTGTGAGTTTGTGTGTGTAAATTTGGGTTTAACGTCGTTTTCAACAATTTTTTCAATAATATCACGGCGGTGTCTGGTTGCGACAGGGAGCTCAATGCTCACTTTTATAGTGCTGCCTCACTGAAGTATCATGTCCGAGACACATTGCATGATACCACACCCAGTCAAATTATCCTGACACTGGGTCGACCAGTCCAAGCTCTACCCCGTAAATCTGAGTGCCAAGCGAGGAACAGCTAGTACCATTTTTAACGACTTGGTATGTCGCGGCCCGGAATCGAACCCGTGACCTCCCGTTCCCCGGACCGGACACTCTACCAACTGAGCTATCGGGGCCGGTCGTGGATTGTGAGGTAGTCTCAAATGTATCACACGTTCTTAGCTTTAGATTCTCATTTCATATATCGGGTCATTCCACGTCAGTTAATTCAACAGTTATTACATGCATTTGCTTTGCAGAATATACAATAAAATATTGTCGAGACGTGGCCAGTGCAGCTCCAGACATACCCTTCTATTTCTACCACGTTCCTATCATGACCAACATACAAGGTTAGTTTCACCTCACCCAGAGATTATAAAATTGTTATTTTGCTTAAGGCACATAACGATAACACACCCGTGCGACATTCACCATATTTGCATTATTTTCTGGCTCCCAGCTTGCACATTGTCAATATTGGAAAACAGGTAACCAGACCCCCCTGACCTTAAAAGGTCAGGGGGGTCTGGTTACCTGTTTTTCCAACACTGATAACTTTCAGACTAGGAACAGCAGATAATGCAAATAAGGTGAATAGTGCATTTATGCACATCTCAAAATGGCCACTTTTCTGATGAAAATGTGTGATATGTTTTCTTATAAATACTGCAGACATACGTTGTGGGTGCTCGTTAGAACCGCCTCGTTACATGCACGACGTCCTTATCGACGTAGCGTTTACTAATGGCGGAATATTAACCTTTTTGTAAAAATTGTTGAATAAAACATCGTTTTAAAGGTCATATGATACTTGCATTCGTGCTCATGTATTATTCAATAATACATGAACACTCATGTAAGATCCTCTATATCTGCAACTTTGGGAATATTGTCAAGGGACTCCAGAACTTATTCGAATTAGCCAAGGTAAACGAACTTCGAGTTATCGAACTTTACCTGTGTTTATAATAAGAAAAATATAAGCAAATGTGAAACTAATTCTGTATTTTTTTCACGCTTTTCTTATAATCTTGATCATTAGGTCTCTCATCGCTGTGGGACCGAGCCTGGCTCGGGTCACATGTGAGACGCCAAGTTCTGCAACGGAGGGTCGGATGGTTTTTCTCCAGGTACACGAGTTTTCGCCAACCTCTGATTCACGATCGGTTCGGTATGAATTAAATAATATTAAAAGGGTGTAAAACGAAAAAAAAAATGTTATTACTCTCCTTAACACGTAAAGGCTCGTTTCATGAATTTCATATGAAATGACCAAATGTGTAAGATCCTCTATGTAATAAAAAGAGGATACATACGAGATGTCATTTCATATGATATTTATGAAACGAGCCTTCGGTGAGTTTCATAAATTCCATATGAAAATACCATAAGGTTATGTTTATCATATTATCACTCGGCCCCCGCCCATAGGGGCTTGAAGAAATATATGGGCTGAATGATGCTTCCACGCAGAGCTGAATCCGGCCCGCACACTAGTACTGGTAAACCGCTTAGAGGATCTAAGCCTGTCCAGGAACCGCGGTGCGAGGCGGACCGTCCATGCTAATAAACCCTATTGGTTTCCTTGGGCGACAGGGCTTGAGATGTCATTTGATCTCAATGTTGGGTAAAAGTCCCACAAAATTGGAAACAACGTCTCCAAAATGACCTTTACAGTGTTGACGGGGACGTTAAACCTCAAATCAAACAAAAACAAAAAAAAACATATTATCACTTTAAAATTGATTTCGTCGCGTTTAAATTTGACACATTTCCCCCCAAGCAATGCATGGTTGACATGGACGTGATGACGTTACTTAATCCCGCGAAAGTGTTATTACAGGTGTGATTATATAAGAATCTGATATGAGGTTCTGTTGTAGATGGGCGTTTCCAACCCGAGGGATGACCGTGCTGAGCGGAACCTCGGCGTAGCCTCGGTTCTGCTCAGCACGGTCATCCCGAGAACCACAGTTCTGTTGTAGATGAGCGTTTCCAACCCGAGGGATGACCGTGCTGAGCGGAACCGAGGCTACGCCGAGGTTCCGCTCAGCACCGTCATTCCGCGGGTTGGAAACGCCCATCTACAACAGAACCACATATGGGTTTCTTTTGCTTGCACAACACCTCCGGTTAGATTTGACAGCTCGCATATGTATATTGTTTACAAAATAAAAGTAGTGCGGAAGTAGTTCCGGCAGTTAAATAGAATTGAAGCGCATTTATGTTAGTTGCCTGGGTCGGAACACCAGGGTCAGAACATTAATTTCTATCCCAGGGTAAAATCACGGATTTCCTTGTCTGGTGTGCAAGAATATGGTTTTTATTACACGACCTTATTCCTGCCCCCCGCCAATTGGGGCTTGAAGAAATATATGGGCTACACGATGCTTCCACGCAGAGCTAAATCTGACCCGCACACAAGTACAGGTAAACCGCTTTGAGGATCAAAGTCTGCCCAGGCAAACCGGTGCAAGTCGGACCGTCCATATTTTTCCAATTTTTTCAGGTGTTCAGTTCATTCAAAAAATAAAAATTTCACGTTGACCTGTTAAAGCCCACTTGTCCTGAGATAGCCAAGGTGTTGCAATGCACTTAACATAGTGTGTAATTGAGGGTCACATGTGAGACGCCAAGTTCTGCAACGGAAGGTCAGGTGGTTTTGGGTTTTAATCCGGGTACTCCGGTTTTCGCCCACCTCTGATTAGCAATCGGCTCGATATGAGTGTTATAATCTTGAAAGGGCCGTAAAACCCTTACCCAAAATAGGATACAGGTAAGAGGAAATGCGTTGATAATTTGCTGGATCCGATCTGTCTCCGTTTTTGTAGATAGGTGATGCGTTTGCTTCTTTCCAAATACAATAAAATTCCTATATTATGACCACCTTTGGGACTGTTCAAAGGTGGTCTTAAAGACCACTTTTGAACAGTCCCAAACGTGGTCTTTTTTCAGGAGACACTCGGCATAGGAAGCACAAAGAAAGAATAACTGAAACCGTCTCAATTAGCTTTTAAACGCAGATTTAATCTTGAAGGCATTTATTCTTGAAAGGTAGGACACACCGTGTGCTCATAATTGTTTTATTGCCCCCTGTGACATACTCTCTGTAGCAAATCAAAGGCAGCCCCTAATATGATGATTAGTAGCTCTTGTTGAATCCCTGACTGAGGCGCTTAAGGGGAAAATCAATAAGGTACACTCTAGTCAACAGTTAGTAAACTATTGAGTTTTCCCCAAGAGGCCCCTTACCTGTTGAAGACAGAGGATTTCTCTTCAGTCAGCACTGAGGGCTATATACGAGTAATATTATGTACGAATGCAATGATGGTCCTCAATAAACGAGAATAAATGCCTTTAATTTTAAGGTGGTCTTTATAGCGGAATTTTACTGTGTATTGATGCTTCCCTTGGCCAATGATTTGTAGGCAGGATTAGAGCAAACACTTTACATCACGCGAACAAGTCCGTGAAATGAAGACCCCTCCCCCCTAAACCCCACTTTATATAGAGAAAACTGGGGTTTACGGGGGTATACATTATTTTTTTCTTATTTCTGCTCCAAGACATAGGTTGTGGGTACTCGTTAGAACCGCCTCCCTGAAGCGGTTCTAACGAGCACCCTCAACCTGTTTTGAACATTTATAACAAAAATATTAAGGGTTTTCATTAGAAAAGTATCCATTTTGGAAATGTGAAAAATGCACTCTGTCGCACGGGTGTGTTATCGTGAAGGACTATGATCTCAGACCCTGTCGCTTTACATGGATTAAGGCCATTTGTTTTAGAAATTTTAATGCCTTCAACAGAAATGTTTATATCGGGCATAGTGGGAAAGGGACTAGTGTTGAAAGTGAGATTTATTCCGCCTACACGGTTCTTTGAGCTGGGAATTTAAGGCTTGTTAGAGATTTAGGACTGAATACGGACTGAAACTGATTGTTTTTAAGACATTTGCTTTTTCCATTTTTGTAGAGTGTCCTGTTGCTTTCCTACAGAGGATTATATCCAACTGGAGTCATGTTTGGAGTGTTTTAACAGGCTGTAAAGTTTGTTGTTGTTGACATATTGGGGGTGGGGGGGTGGGGGGCTGTCTTAATCAAAGTCATTTGTTAGGCACTTTTCATATGCCCTATATGTCAAACTACGTAACATGTGTTTGCCGGCTTGGTGGCACAGTCAGATGTGCGTCTGGCTGCTGATCAAGAGGACGCGGGTTCGATACCTGCCGGGGCCGGCAACATTCTTTCGTGGAGATTGGTCATGGAATCTTTTCTACGGTCATTTTCTCTCTTCCGCTGATTCAAGAAGGGCAGTTGTCAGTTTCTGGCGAAAGAATGTGCACTGTACGGGTTAACCGCTTACGTATAAGCCTGCCCAGGAAAGGTGTGGATAGGTAAACTGACCGGCTCAAAAATGACCTAAATACTGGGCCGTTATTCTCCAATACAAACAAACGTAACGTGTTTGGGATCAATATGAGCCCCGCCAAGCGAATTTGTGTCTTCGAGCATTCCGTCATGACAAATTTTAACTGCGCATGCCCAGCCATTCAGAGGGGCAAGGGATATGGCTTTCTGTCTGAAGGTTCCTCTTGATTCACTGCTTGTATGAGCGAGCAGCGAAGGTTCTGGCGAGACTGCGCGGATGCGCAGGCTCGCCTGAACATTCGCTGCCCGCATAGGCGATAAGTACCAAAATCGCTTGACGGGGCCCATATATTTCTAGTGATCAGTTGGTCGCCCTGTCCTGTTTTAACGTTTGTAGGATTGATCTCTCTTCCGCATAAGGCGCCAAATCTTATGGATGAGCCAAGGGAATTCATCACGGGTTCCTGCATTTCTTATGGGCTGAATATGTTCTATAAAAGGGTGTTCCTTTGGAAGCAAGGAATACACCACAGAACTGGAAAATATGGAGTGTGCATGTTTTCTGGGCAAGACTAGCTAATTTCGGCCAATTAGGCCTCATCAGTGTAGTCCGGATGCAAAACTTTCCCAAAAGACATTTACTCCTGTGGTAGCAAGGTTAGACTGTAAGGCCCGGTGTAGATCTCTCATAGACCTTTTAATTCATCCCGGTCAGCCTTCTTGTAAAGAGGGATATTGCGTTAGACCTGCGTGGTTAATATACCAATACATTGTAACCTTAACAGCCGAAAAAACGAAGATTTTATGATGAAAAATCGTAATATTTTTTCTTATTACTGCTCAAAATATAAAGAGTACCAACAATCCATATTTTGGAGCAGAAATGAGAAAAATAAGGTTTACTCCTGTAAACCCCAGTTATACTATATAAAAGTGGGGTTAAGGGGGGTCAAAATTATATAGGCGTGTGTTTCCTGATCTGTTCAGGCCTTAACCCCAACTATGACAACATCATGGGCAAAGAGACCTAGTCGGACAGTGATAATGTCTTTGATGGTTGGGTGTGGAATACAAAATAGAACAATGGTGTTTTGTCCTCGAGTTTGTGAATGCACCATTTGTTCCAGTAGGCAATCGTTAAAGGCCTCAAGGCATATCCTATACAATGTTGGACACTTATAGTTAGGTTTAATTATGTCTGTCGCGGTTTAATTTTGTTATGGTTTGTCTTTGAGTGTTATATTACAGTAACATTCCGGAATTAAGACCACCTAAAATTAAGACTAAATCTGCTTCAAAAAGCTTATTTTTGAAGGGTGTACTTAATCTTTCTTTGTGTTTCCTTCCCACAATGTCCTTTGGTCAAGGACCACCTTTGGGGCTGTTCAAAAGTGATCTTTATGACCACTTTTGAACACTCCCAAAGATGGTCTTAATATAGGAATTTTACTTTATTTTGTTTTCGATAGCCAATTGGCCATTTTGTGGGAAAGTAACTGTCCTTTTTCGCTTGCCGCTATTGATGTTTCCATTAGGGTCTAGTTGTTTCATGTTTGTGCTTCTTTCCCTTTCGTGTCTCTGATGGAAGCTGTGGGTTAATTGTATCGATTCCTGATCATTGCCTCCACTGCTATTTTATCACCCACCTTCTCCCAGTCAGTTTTGGGTGTATGACCAAAAAGCCGTTCGTTTGTAGACTTATGTGACATGTACTGGAAGCTTTTGATATGGATAGTTTCATGGGTTCGACAGAGACGATTGATTCCTTTCCAGGTATCGTGGATATATCGGCGTAATTTTCACAACAGGTTTGACATGGTGTGATTTATTTTTGCAGTCAATGTCGAGGATTTCCTGAGAGAGGGTGTGAAAGAAATACCATCATTAGTAGGAGCTAAATTTTCGTCACAAGATTTGGTTGACTTGATTGGCTGCGTTAACCTTGAGGCGCCTAACAGGGACGACAAGAAATTTAACATAGTTTATGGAAATGATTCGGTAATTATACGATGAAATATTACGTTATATTTAAGGGGAACGGGAACACCTTCAGGGGAGGCCACTCCTGCAAAAGTATTTTGTCTCCCTTGTCAGTAGGGGTCAACTCTTAAAGGAAAGAATTCTCCCCCGAGGAGCAAATTCTTTCCTATAAGAGTAGGCCCCTTTTCAGTGGGACAGGGTTTATAGAAAAGCGAACATGAAGTTCCGAAAGTTGTCTCCCTTTGAAAAATTGCGGACAAATCTGCCAGGTGTTCCCATTCCACTTAAGTGAGAAATTGGAGAGTTGAATTATAACACACGTTGAAAAATGTATAAAATAGAAGTGAAGGCAATGATCAGGAATCGATACAATTACCTCACATCTTCCGGCCAAGACACCAAAGGGAAAGAAGCACAAACATAAAACAACTTCACAATAATGAAAAACTTCACAAGCCTTTACGAAAACACGCCTATACGAATTCTTTGTACCTTTATCGCCGAAAAAATGAAAATTTGTAGATGAAAATTTGTTATATTTTTTTTTATTTCTGCACAAAATATAGATTTCGCGTACTCGATAGATCCGCCCTATCGAGGCGGTTCTAACGAGTACCCACAATCTATAATTTAGAGCAGAAATAAGAAAAATAAGGTTTACCCCTATAAAGCCCAGTTTTACTATATAAGAGTGGGGTTCAAGTGGGGTCAAAATTATATAGGCGTGTTTTCGTGATGCGAAAAGCCAAAGGGACAATTACGTTCCCACATAATGGCCAAACGGCTATCCAAAATAAAAAAAAAAGATATTAACAATACATACATGCGAAGACGAACTACATGTATTACAATTAAGAAACGCTTTGGAAGGTTAGTTAAAAGTTTTTTACTGAGAGATTAAATCGATTTTAGGTGGCCACAATCCTCTCGTGGTTTAGGCAAACAATTTCTTTAGTCCACGTGAAAGTTTTCTAACACGTCAGTGCAAGATCTCCGAGTACATAAAAATCAAACGAATACAGAGATAAAAAAACGATGATGACTTGACAGCATGCAATAACTGAAATGCTGGAGCAAAAGAAAACTAGAGCTGTCGCCTAACGGGCGCCAATTATACCCCCGCTACCGACAAATTTTTACAAGTATTTGACCTTGAGGAAGGTCAACGTAAAGGTCAAGGTCAGGTTTGTGTATATCAATCTTAAGTACTAGTAGCAAGGTGTGTGATGTGTGAATATTGAAGAAATCGGTCAAAGAATAAGGAAGTTATGAGCAATGTTAAAGTTTTTTGTAACGGACCGACGACGACGACAAAATTTTACAAGTATTTGACCTTGAGGAAGGTCAACGTAAAGGTCAAGGTCAGGTTTGTGTATATCAATCTTAAGTACTAGTGGCAAGGTGTGTGGTGTGTGAATATTAAAGAAATCGGTCAAAGAATAAGGAAGTTATAAGCAATGTTAAAGTTTTTTGTAACGGACCGACGACGACGACAGACGACAAGCTGACTCCTATATACCCCCTTCAAACTTCGTTTGCGGGGGTATAACCAGCAGTTGAACTGCGGTGGGCCCGACCAGAGACAAATAGAAATGAAGGCAATGATCAGGAATCGATGCAACTGCCTGACACCTCCTATTCTGGCAAAAAAGGGACAGGAACAGAAAAAATTGGGGCGCTGCGGTACAGTGGAAAAGCATCGGGTTAGATAATTACGAAAACATGCCTATACAAATATATTGGAAAATTGTACCACCAAAAATGAAAATTTTCTGATAAAAATTCTGATACTTTTTTTTATTTCAGCTCAAAACATAGCTTGCGGGAACTCGATAGAACCGCCTCGACGAGGCGGTTCTATCGAGTACCCACAATCTATGTTTTGTGCAGGAATAAGAAAAATAATGTTTACCCCTGAAAACCCAGTTTTACTATATAAAAGTGGGGTTAAAGGGGGTTAAAGTCATATAGGCGTGTTTTCATCATGTCAAGAGGTAGCCGGTTCGATTCCCGCAAGCGTCAAATGTTGTTGCCTTGACCACGAGACTTTATCCTCATTGCTTGTTACTGGGTTCTACCCAGGAGTGAAGAGGGCATCATGGATGATTAGTACTAGTTTACTAAATGTGTTACCCTCTATAAATAAGGTCAATTAATTAACTTCATTATAATGAAAACTCAACAAGCTGAAAGCCAAAAGGACATTTTTTCCCACAAAAAAGCCAAACGGCTATCCGGAATAAAAAAAAGATATTAGTAATACATACATGTAAAAAGGAGTGATTATATTAATAAACCATAACCTGAATTTTATGGTGACTTAGTATATGAATACAGAGAAAAAAATATATCTTTACAATGATTTCAGTACCCATCTTCGTGAAATCATTTCTCGATATAAAAAAAAGATTGGGCACAACAGAAATGTTATATGACAGACTGCATTCATGGTAGTTAACCCAATCACGGTTGATAAACTTCGTTTCTCTCTCTTAATTGCTCGCCGGTGGGTCAGGCCTCAGACTCTATGACGGCTCCAACCTATTAATATCGGTTGGTACCTGATCCTCAGTCTCTGATCGGTCCCACCGGAGTCAAACTGTTGGTTTTCTTTTGCTCTAGTAGTTCAATGATTTCATGCTGTTGAGTCCTCACCGTTGTTTCATCTCTTTTGTTCTGTCTCGGAGATGTTGCACTGATAAGGTAGAAATACTCCATGCGGACTGAACAAATTATTTGTCTAAACTATATCAGAATCAAGGCATGCAAAATCGATTTACACTAGAAGTGAATGCAATGATCGGGAATCGATTCAATTAAACCACAGCTCCCATCAGAGACACCAAAGGAAAAGAAACACAAACATGAAATAACTAGACCTCAATGGAAACACAAATAGCGGAAAGCCAAAAGGTTAGTTACTTTCCCACAAACTGGCCAATTAGTTATCCCCAAAAAAACAACAAAAAAACAAAACAAAATACAAGTGATACACCAACTTAAGAAAAAGCATAACCAATATAAACCGCGACAAAAGAACCGCGTTGGAAGCCCACCAAAATAATAACAATAATAATTATAATAAAGCTTCTACTGACAGCTCCAAGGTGGTTCTTCCGTTATAGTTTGTTATTGTTATCGCACGTTTTTGCATGTATGTATTACTAATATTTTAGCCGTTTAGCCATTTTGTGGGAAAGTAACTGTCCTTTTGGCTTTTTTCATGATAGTGAAGCTATTTGAGCCTGCGCACGACAAAACCTGCTATATGCGCCCATCGAAGATTCAGATCAGCCTGTACATCTGTACAGTCTGGTCAGAATCTTCGATGTGCACTCTAAGGATAGCTAAGGGCCCATTGCTCCGTCATGCAGCAAGAGAAGTCTCTAGTCAGACTATATGGATGCGCAAGCTGATCTGACTCTTCGTCGGACGCACATGTCTTATTGTAGGTTTTGTCATGCGCCGGCTCATTTTATTTTTATGTCCCTTAGGTGTCTTGGATGTGAGGTGTGGGATAATTCTATCGATTCCTGGCCATTCCCCTCACTTCTATATGTCTTTAGTCGGGCCTGCCGGAGTCCAGCTGTTGGTTTTCTTTTATTACAGTTATTTCATGCTGTCGAGTCCTCATTTATGTTCTCAAAGATGTTGCACTGATGAGTTAGAAATCCTCAATGCGGACTGAACAAATTATTTGTCTATACCACGACAGAACCAAGGAC
This sequence comes from Lucinisca nassula, assembly GCA_963580285.1. Lineage (NCBI taxonomy): Eukaryota > Metazoa > Mollusca > Bivalvia > Lucinida > Lucinidae > Lucinisca > Lucinisca nassula. Next base: position 10,387,626 of record OY757017.1, on the reverse strand, counting down.
GAGGAAAGTGGCCCCGAAAAATCGATTGAAGACCATCAGTAAAACATTACCTTTCCAAAGTCCTTCTTTTGTTGTGGTTTACCATGAATATAATTTGTCTTTGCATGTTAATATCTTCTTATTTTGGATAGCTCATCACGTAAACAAGTCCGTGAAATGAACACCCCCTTAAACCCCACTTTATATAGAGAAAACTTGGGTTTACGGGGGTGAACATTATTTTTCTTTTTTCTGCTCCAAGACATAGGTTGTGGGTACTCGTTAGAACCGCCTCGATGAGGCGGTTCTAACGAGCACCTACAACCTATGTTTGCGGTATAAATAAGACAAATATAGGTTTTCATCAGAAAAGTAGCCATTTTAGAGATGCGAAAAATGCACTGTGTCGCACGGGGGTGTTAACGTAATGTGTTTGGCCATTTTTAGGGACAGGAACTGTCCTTTTGGCTTTCCGCTTGTGAAGTTTCCATTACAGTGTTCTTTTGTGTTTGTATTCCTTTCCCGTTGGTGTCTTGGGTGGGAGGTGTGAGGTAATTGTATCGATTCCTAATCATTGCCTTCGCTTCTATTTTGCGAAGATGATGATACTGACAACCCTAATTACGAAGTTTAGCAGTCAGTAATTAATTTATTACGAGTGTTGAAGCCAATTACATGGCTAGATACTTTGCAAACCGAATTAAATTGCGACATATAAACACTATAGGATGATCACGAGGATCAGCAAGATCCAAAAAAGGAAAATGTACAATCTCACAATCAAAATCATCGGGGTATACTAAATTTTGCGTGAAACAAAACGACTAAATTAGATAATTGTTAATCTAAAAACGGCGCTTCGATAACAGAAACATTTGCTTTATAGACTTTATACTTGTCTGTCATTTTACAAGGAGACCGTGTTGTAAACGTCCCTACTGAGAAACGTTTCTGCCTTGATTCAAAGTTGAGTGCTAGTTTCAGTAAGCCGGTACCCGAAGTTCGGCAGGAGGTATGTTTTATATTATAGGCTTAGAATAATTTTGTCCTAACAAACTCTGTCTGCAACAAAAGACAACTAGAACATGTTGAAATATAATGCGGTGCTGATTAAGTTGGTGCAAGATTTATTTTAACCCTCAAAGCAGTGATCATGACCTGCAGATGCCAATTGCCGAGTATTTGCCAAAGCAAAAAGGGCTTGATGTTACAAGTGAATCATACAATTGGCAGGCCCGGCATATGAACAGCCAGATCTTATTTTTTATCCTACATATGAAAAGCCAAGCCTTACTCCTGTTAAGCTAGGAAGGATCCATGTGGATCAATTTGTTTTAGAAATAGATCAGCTCTAACTGTGATTTGTTGAGTCATAAATCTCAGTTTGGAGGTAAGTTGTAAAGTAGATCAAATCACGAGCGCGAAGCGCGCGTGATTTGTCTACTTACAACTGACCGACAAACTGTGATTTATGACTCAAGAGCTGATCTATTTCGATTCTTACAGGCTGAAAATCGGCAATAATGCTGTTGTTTCCTTCAAAATCTCACAACTTTTCGCCATTGTTAGAAGAAATCCCGCTAAAATTATCGACTGAAACACATGCATTTATACTCTTTTCTAACGTTTTTCATGCGAGAATATGACGTTACACCGTCTAACGACAAGGAAATCGACTAGTGACCTCATAAATCGGTACTTTTTAATGAAGTACCTCGTCACGCTCTTCTTTGCCGTGATGTTTTGTAGAATAAAACATACAGTAGAAGTTCGATGGCTCGAACACAGATGACTCGTTTACCATGGATGAGTCAAACCCATTCTTGAGCCCCTAGCGAAATCCTCTACATAAGAAATAGTGGGGGATAATCAAGGAGATTTTAGTCTTTTATCTTGCAAATGCATGCTGTGTGTACTCATTAGAATCGCCTCGATGAGGCGATTCTAATGACTACACACAGCATACATATTCATTATAGAACACCGAAAAGATGTCTTAAAGTATCTCGTTATGCCTCCTGACAGTAACCTCAGTGGCTCGAACTCCCCCTGTCTCGAACAGATTTTCGAGGTCCCAAAGGTGTTTGAGCTATTGAAGTTCGACTGTAGTTATTTTCCATTGCCTATATAACGCTGTGTTAGAATTTGCACTAGAACCGAGGTTGAAATTTAATAAACTCAGGAACTGAATCCCCCACTAGTTTTACTACAGACCGTCCCAAGGCAGTCGTTCTTTCGCAGTGTCTTTTTTATACTCTGGAATCAAAGATTCGGGGTGGGGAACGATATAGTTTTTGGTCTGTCCGTCTGTTTCTTTGTCTGTCTGTTTTTCTGTTTGTTTATCTGGCCGCAAAACCCTTAACATTGGGCATAACTTTCGAATGGTAACCTAACTGATAAGGCTTTCATATTTCACAAGTGCATTTCTTGTCACAAGACCTTTCCAGTTGTATCATAATGTTTGACCTCGTGAACTTGACCTTGACGTTTGACCTACTTTTAACCTACTTTTTAAAAACTTTAACATTGACCATAACTTTCGATTGGTAAGTGATATGGCTTTCATATTTCACATGTGCATACTATGTCCCAAGACCATTCCAGCGGTTACATAATGTTTGACCGCGTTGATAATTGGCTTCGTGCCGTTGGTTCATTTTGTGTGTACCTCCATGTCGCTTATTTTCTTTAGGTGCGTTCTTACTAGTTGTAACATTACATTGGGTCTTCTGCTTTATTGTCTTTGTTCTATAGTTCTATCTATCTGTAGAACTTTTAAGATTTACCCTCCTGGGTCGCCCCCGCCCATCGGGCATTAAAGAGATATTTGGGCTGCATTTGATGCTTCCAGGCAGAGCTGAAACCGACGGCACACGAGTACTGATAAACCGCTTAGAAAATCTGAGCTTGCCCAGGCAAAGCGGTGCGAGTAGGACCGTCCATGCTTATAAACCCTATTGGTTTCATTTGGCGACAGGGCTTGAGATGTCATTTAATCTCAATGTCGGGAAAAAGCCCCACAACGTCTCCAAAATGACCTATACAGTGTTGAAGGGGACGTAAAACCTCAAATTAAACAAACAAACCCTCCTGGAATCTTCTGTTTTCTCTCTATAGCAACTCATGGCCGGAATAGTAACTGGTGCTGACGGCGGGGTTGGTTCGACGTACAACGTTTTTCCCAGAACAATTTTACGAATACTGAAGTATACAGCTGAAGGTAATATTACCGAGGCGAGACGGGAGCAGTGGAAAGTTCAACAATATGGTAGGATGAGGAGTAAATATGGTAAGCCTCAGCTTTCATATGTGGCTGCTTTGACAATGGAGCCGGGGATCAGCATTTCCTACAATTTACATATGCGCCCAGCGAATACTCAGATCAGCCTGCGCATCCGCGCAGTCTGATCAGAGTCTTCGTTGTGCGCTCTAAGGATAGTTTAGGACCCAATGCTCCTTCATGCAGCAAGACCAATGCTCCTTCATGCAGCAAGAGAAGTCACTGGGCAGACTATACGGATGCGCAGGCTGATCGTATATTCCGCTGGGCGCACATGTAAATTGTAGGCAATGCTGTGCCCCGGCTCAGTGAAATAGTTAACCCTCAACACTGAGTTTCTGAAATGGAAAATAGAAGTGAAGGGAGGCAATGATCAGAAACCGATGCAACTACCTCGCATTTTCCAACCTAGACACCAAAGGGAAAGAAGCACCAACACAAAACGAAACACCATAATTGAAACCTTTCACGCGAACAAGTAGAAGGCCAAAAGGACGGTTCCATTCACACAAAAAAAAGGGCAAACAGCTATCCAAAATGAAAACATTACCAGAACATACATGCAAAGATAATGACGATAATAAACCAATAAGAATATAGAACGATAGCTGTCACTATAGGTGACCAATGCCCCCCAGTGGGAGCCAATTTCTGAGTTTTTGCAAACTTTCAAGGGGAGATAATTCAGCCAAAATGACAACAGAGTTATGGCCCTTGGTCAGAATGTAGCCCTTGTGATGGTGAATGAGTGTGTGAAGTTTCATGGGGCTAGGTTAAATACTTTTGAAGTCATGATCAATGTTAAAGTTTTTGTGATAGACAGACAGACAGACAAACAAACAAACAAACAAACAAACACACAAACAGACAGACAGGGCAAAACTATATGCCCCCAGAATCAAAGATTCTCGGGGGGGGGGGACATAAAAATAGAATCAGGAATCGTTACAATTAACCCACAGCTCCGATCAGAGACACAAAGGGAAAGAAGGACAGACATAAAACAGCTAGACCCTACTGCAAACATCAATAGCAGAAAGCCAAAAGGACAAGTTTCTTTCCCACAAAATGGCCAAATGGCTATCCAAAACAAAATAATATAAGCGATTCACACGCTCAAAGACAAACCATAACAAAAATAAACCGCGACAGAAGAATCGCCTTGGAACGGTCAGTGAAACGAATTCCACTGGGGGCTTAAATTGATTTTACGTGGCCACAATCCTCGCTCTTAACAGCACAGTTTGATAGACTGTCTCTTAGTGTAGGCTGGAGAAATGATCATGAATAGTGACTTAGACTAGTAACATTTCCTTTAAAATAGAAGTGAAACCAATGACCAGGGATCGATACAACTGCCCAACACCTCCTCTCGAAACGAGGCTTATTTTTGTCTTTCTTGCAAACAAGGGATCGATTGGTCAAGCTTAAATTCTCCAGGAATTAAAGTTCCGTGACAGTGACTCTGTGCATTAGGACAACACATTTGTAACCTTTATCGCCGAAAAAATGAAAATTTTAGGATGAAAAATAAGGTTTATCCTTGCAAACCCCAGTTTTACCATACAAAAGTGGGGTTCAAAATTATACAGCCAAGTTTTTGTGATGCATTGTGCATTCTTCTGAATCACCAGCTGATGAAAGTCTATGATAGTTTTCTAGTTGATACTCTAAACCTAAATTGTAAATGCTGGATAACTTGTTTTTTTTGTATTGGAGTTTAACGGCCAGGTCAACACTATTTTAGGTCATTTTTGAGCCAGTCAGTTTCCCTATCTGCACTTTTCCTGGGCAGGCTTATTCGTAAGCGGTTAACTAGTACAGTGCACATTCTTTCGCCAGAAGCTGACGACTGCCCTTCTTGAATCAGCGGAAGGGAGAAAACGACTGTAGAAAAGATTCCATCACCAATCTCCACCAAAGAATGTTTCCGACCCCGGCAGGTATCGAACCCGCGCCCTCCTGATCACCAGTCAGACGCGCATCCGACTGAGCCACCTAGGCCGGCGTAAGTACTGGTTAAAACTGCCTTCATGAGTCAGCTGAAGTGAGATATTAATCGTTCCTGTTTGTGCATAAGGGCCCGCCAACAACTTCCAACCTTTGCACGTGCTCTGTATGCCAGATGGATGACTCGAATACACATCACAAAATAAATTGAGACCAGTGTCTCAAGTTCCCTAAAAATGACAAAAATATTTGAACGACTATTTCGAAAGTTTACCCTTAAAGCATTACAGACATGATCAGACGGCTTTTAGATGAGAAAGTTTCAAGGAAAGGAAGACATGAAATAGAGAGAAAACGACGTTTGCAAAGGTTGTGATTGACAGTTTAAGGTTAACATTTTAGACACACGTATGGTCATTTTTCCCTGCCAGATGTTATAAATTACGAAAACACGCCTATACAAATCCATTGTAAATTTTACCGCCAAAAAAAAACAACAACAAAAAAAAAAAAAAAAATAAAAAAAATAAACACGAAAATTTTAAGATGAACAAGATGCGTTTGTGAAACTCTAACATGTTTCCGGGCATGGTCATTTTTTTACAAAGTTAGTCAAGGTCGCAGGTCAAGATTAATGGTTTGAGTGGGAAGCCCTTGGCATAAGGAACTTACATGCAAAATGTGAAGGCTCTCTCTTAAATGGTTCGAATGTTATTATTAATTTTATTTGTTCTTTTAAGTAGGTCATAGGTCAAGGTCATGGTCAAAAATATTGCATGAACGTAAAGCTCTTATCACAAGGAACATACGTGCCAAATATGAAAGCTCTATCCCAAATGGTTCGACAGTCATGATCAAAATGTTTTTTTTTTCTTTTAAGTAGGTCAAAGGTCAAGGTCACAGGTCAAAAATTTTGCATGAATGTAAAATGAGCCTACACGCCAAATATGAAGGCTGTATCTCAAATGGTTCAAAAGTTATGACCAATGTTAACTTTTCCTTTTATGTAGGTCTAAGGTCAAGGTCACAGGTCAAATTTTTTGTGTGAATATAAAGCTCTTGTCACAAGGAACCTACAAGCAAAATATGAAGGGTGTATCTCAAATGGTTCAAAAGTTATGACCAAAATGTTATTTTTTTTTAAGAAGGTCAATGTCAAGGTCACAGGTCAAAATATTTTGCATGAATGTGAATCTTTTGTCACAAGTAAGATACATTATAAATATGAAGGCTGTATCTTAAGCGGTTCAAAAGTTATGACCAATGTTATTTTTTGCTTTTAAGTAGGTCAAAGGTCAAGGTCAGGGTCACAGGTCAAATTTGCTTGAATGTAAAGCTCTTGACACAAGGAACCTACATGCAAAATATGAAGGCTGTATCTCAAATGGTTCAAAAGTTATGACCAAAATGTTATTTTTTTATTTTAAGTAGGTGAAAGGTCAAGGTCATAGGTCAAATTTTTTGGCATGAATGTGAAGCTCTTGTCACAAGGAACCTTCATGCCATATAGGAATACTCCAACGGTTCAAAAGTTAAACAGACAGGGCAAAAACAATATGTCCCCGCTATCGCTACCGGGGGCATTAAAATTGTGATATTTTTCTTATTTCTGCTCAAAATATATATTGTGGGTACTCTTTAGAACCGCCTCATTAAAATATAGATTGTGGGTACTCTTTAGAACCGCCTCAATGAGGCGGATCTAACGAGTACCCACAATCTATATTTTAGAGCAGAAATAAGAAAAATAAGGTTTACCCGCGTAAACCCCAGTTTCACAATATAAAAGTGGGGTTCAAGGGGGTCAGAACTTTATAGACGTGTTTTCGTTATGTGATTGTTATTTGTGTACAATTTCAGAACTGATTTGTGGTCATGCTGTTGCGGCACAGAAGGCTATCATGCCATTGATTGGTCTTGATGTTGGGCCGTCGAGGGCGCCTTACTGCGGACCTTCGAAAGAAGTACAAGAAGATATGAGAAAAGACTTGGAAAGTATCGACTTTTTCAGCTGGAGAAAGTAAAACCAATACGAAAATGCAGTGTAAATTTTACCGCAGAAAAAAAAACAGCAAAATTTTCAGATGAAAAATTGTGATCTTTTTCTAATTTCTTCTCAAAACATAGATTGTTGATACACGTAAGAACCGCCTCGGCGAGGCGGTTCTAACGAGTATCAACACTCTATGTTTTTGAGCAGAAAATAGAAAAAAATAAACACTGTTAACACGAGTTTTTCTTTATAAAAGTGGGGTTTAAGGGGATGCGTGTTTTCGTGATGTTTGCGATAACAGACTCGTGCGACATAGTGCATTTTTTTTCCAAAATAACTACTTTTCTCAGATGAAAATCAGTGATATTTTTCTTATTTTTACTGCAAAGATAGGTTTGCGTAAAATGTATGAATGCCCTTAATCATTTGAGATCATTGCTTTTACTGCTAGCTAGTGTAGCAGAGAAAAAAAAGCTTGTTCTCTCCACAAGTTTTGGTTCTTTGGTGCATGCCTTGATCCCAAAGGATTGCTTTTACTGAATTTATCATATGACGTCGCGTCTGAGAGTGTATTAACGCCATGAAATAAATTCGACAATCCACTAGTAGATTAAATATGCCCCGTAACGTTACATGTACGACGTCCTTAACGACGTCGCGTTTGCTAATGGCGGAATATTGACGTTTTCGTTAAACGATCGTGAATAAAATGCGTTTTAAATGTTATATGATAAAAAGAATCTTGCATTCATGCTCATGTATTTTTGAATTTATTAAACGCGTTGAAGAAAAAGGATAAAATGATCGGTTAAGCCTCACATTAAAGGGATAAAATGCTCGGCAAAGCCTCGTATTTTATCATTTTTCCTCAACTCTTTTAATAATTTCAATAATACATGAACACTCATGTAAGATCCTCTATATATTTACTTTACTGTATCTGGCGTAAAGAGAATTAAGGCTGACGCGATTAATCGTATAATCGATTAATCGATAGATAAATTCCCCAAAATGATTATCATTTCTGATTTGCTTTTAATCGATTACTTGATAGGTAAATTTACTACCCAAAGTTATGCCTAAAATAGCTGGATGAGTGGCAAACAGTGCAAACTCTGATGAGACGCCGCATTCTGCGGCGTCTCATCTGGGTCTACACTGTTTGCTCAGGTCTGCCTGTTCAAATATACATATGGTAAAGTGCAACATATGGTAATAGTTATGCTCAGACAGAAACCCAGACAGGTAAAATTATGACAAAAATCTTAGCGATTACTCATCGATTATCGATCGCAACGACGGGACTGCTAATCGATTAACTTTTCAGCTCCGATTAGCCAGCCCTAAAGAGAATGTGCGACGGCCGTAAACACTCTCCATTCTCTTCACTATAGTGTAGTTCACATCCTGAAGTCCTTTGCAATTATTGTTATTATTGTAGAATTTTTAAAATGTCTGACGACACCTATATAACAGAATCTAGCTTGTATGGAATGCCCCCGCCCGTCGGGACTTGGATTTACTTGTGATTTTCCCGGGCTTTACACTACACATCCTCATACTCTTATAAAAGAAACTAAAATGATTTACTTGAATGGACATTTCGTAGAAAAGATGCTCTCCATCTTGCATGTAATGCAAGAAATGTTTTTTTTTTTTTCAAAAATACACATTATGGTCATGTCAGAAAGTGTGTGAAGTTCTCACTTTTGTACCTGACAATATTTACATAAGATTTGGTACTAAGTTAATCAGATAAATTGTGTGCATTCCCATGGGTTCGAATTGCGCACCCCTTGTTGCTGATCTGTTCTTATTGTGTTATGAATGAGACTTCGTGGTGTCCCTTTCCGTTGAAAATCATTCTAGCTTCTAGTTCGAAGTCTAGATATTTGAATAATCTATTAAATATTGACAAAACATGTACCTATTTCGATGTTTTGATCAGTCACATTTTCCCTCCAGAACTTCAGTGAAGTAAAGCAAATTCTTCTGGTTCCGGAGCCCGTTTTTGGACTTACACTTGTCTATTGACAAAAAAAATGTTTCTTTCCTGCAAAATTTATGATAAACGTAATGATCTTGATTTTGAGATTGTAAAATGGCCTTTCGTGGACGGTGATGTTCCTCGTGCGACATTCTATGGTGTTTCTGTTTTGGAATTAATACCATATGCTACAGCGTTTAGTTATGTAACTGACTTCAACACTCATAATAAAATATTAACTGCTAAACTTCTGAATCTAACAGGGTTATCAGTATCATAAACTACGAAAAGCTTTTTTTCTAAATCTTATAGACGTCATTCTGATTTATTTTCAAAATTCAATGTTGTACTTAATACTTAAATCTCTTCTGCAACAAGGCCTATCGGAACCCGAATTTTATGGTGACTTAGTAAAATATATGCTTGCCACGATTTCATTACCCAGTTTCGTAAAATCATTCTGCGATATAAAATGATTGGGTGCAGCATTGTTGTTATACGACAGACTGCAAGCATGGTAGTTAACCAAGTCATGGTTGGTCACTTTGCTTCCCTATTTAATTTCACGCCAGCGGGTCAGGTCGCAGATTCTATGACGGCCCTAGTGTGAATGAGTGTTTGAGTTTTACGTCCCAACAACAGCTAAGGTCATACAGAGACGGGACCTCGATTTAAAGACCCTCCGAAAATCTGGAGAAGCACGGGATCGATCCTGCGATTCCTGGTTTACAAGGCGAGTAGCATAACCACTACACCACGGAGGCTTCTTCACCCTAGTGTAAAGGATTACTTAAGGTTTAAGGTATTATCGTTGCTCAGCCTCATGCCTGGCCCATCGGGGTTTTCTTTTGCTCCAGCATTTCGGATACTTCTTGCTGTCTAGTCCTTGTCGTTGTCGTTTGATTTTTACGTACTCGGAGATGAAGCACTAATTAAGCATTCATGTGGACTGAAAGATTTATTTTTCTTGCACACCAGACAAGAAAATCAATGATTTTACCCTGGGATAGAAATTTATGTTCTGACCCTGGTGTTCCGACCCAAAACGTATGCACCGTCGTTAAGGTTGACGTCACAGCACGTTACGTGACGTCACTAAACATTCCTGTACTGTCATCACAATATGGCGGACGTCGGTTCTCGAAATGACTGCAGCATTAGAAATCCGCGCTAAGAAATGGAAGGTATGCAAGAAAAAGAATCCAATATTGGTGTTAGGGGTGGATAGAAAAATCCGTCCCTCGGGATCACTGTCCGGCATCACTCGGCAAGCCTCGTGATGCCGGACAGTGACCCTCGGGACGGATTTTTCCATCCACCCCTCACACCCATATAAGATTCTTATAGTCCAGGCTGCGACAGAATCAAGGGCGTGGATTGTGGCCACTTAAAATTGATTTAAGCGCCCCAGTGAAATACCTTTTACTAAAGGTCCAAGGCGTTTCTTCTGTATTTCGTTATAGTTTGGTCTTTGCATGTGCGATATGCTTTAATATACATTTTTATTATGGATAGCCGTTCGGTCATTTTGTGGGAAAGTAACTGTCTTTTTGCTTTCCGCTTGTGATGTTGTCATTAGGGCTTATAGTTATTTGAGCCCCGCCAAGCGAATTTGTGTCTTCGAGCATTCCGTCTTGACAAATTTAATTGCGCATGCCGAGCCATTCAGAAGGGCAAGGGATATGGCTTTCTGTCTGAAGGTTCCTCTTGATTCACTGCTTGTTTGAGCGAGCAGCGAAGGTTCTGACGAGACTGCGCGGATGCGCAAGCTCGCCTGAACCATCGCTGCTCGCATAGGCGATAAGTACCAAAATCGCTTGATGGCGCCCATTTCATGCTCGTGTTTCTTTCCCTTTGGTGTCTATGATACTAGGTATTTGTAGTTGTATCGATTCTTGACCATTGCCTCCTCGATCCCAATATGCAGGAATACTGGGTCCGTGTTGCCCTCATTTCTATTTTGGAGAAATAGATTGGCCTGCATGGTGCTTCCGTGTAGAGCTGAATCCGACCAAACTTGAGTATTGGTAAACTGCTTAGAAAGTCAATTCTGACCGGGAAAAGTTGTGCGAGTCCGACCGTTCCTAAAATCCTAGCAGTTTCTTTTGGCGGTAGCGCTCGAGATGTCATTTCATCTCAATGTCTCAAACATGTCTCCGAAAGTACTTGAACAGTGTGTAAGGCGGCGTAAAACCTCAAACAAGCTAATATGGCATAGAAATTCTTGTACTCTTAACAACTGTCATCCGTGGTGTGTTCCTTGCTTCCAAAGAATTGTCTTTGTAACACATGTTCAGTAGAACTTCGATGGCTCGAACACCCATGGCTCGTTTACCACGGATGAGTCGAACCCTTTCTTGAGCCCCTAGCGAAATCCTCTACATAAGAAATAGTGGGGGATAATTAAGGAGATTTTAGTCTTTTATCTTACAAATGTATGCTGTGGGTACTCTTTAGAATCGCCTCGATGAGGCGATTCTAATGAGTACACACAGCATACATATTCATTATGGAACACCGAAAAGATGTATAAAAGCATATTGTTATGCCTCCTGGCAGTAATCCTCAGTGGCTCGAACTCCCCCTGTCTTGAACAGATTTTCGAGGTCCCAAAGGTGTTCGAGCTATTGAAGTTCGACTGTATATGTCCCTGCAACCTGCTGAAAATAATACAGTTTCTGATTTGGCTGTTAATCTGTCGCTTCTCAGTGTGTGACAATGTCAATCTTTTCACCAAAGGTCCTGTTTTTTTTTTCAAAAGGAAATATTGAACCAGAACAAGCGTTACGATAACACATCCGTGTGGCAACACATCCGTGTGGCATTATAAGAATCTTATATGGGTGTGAGGGGTGGATTGAAAAATCCGTCCCGAGGGACACTATCCGGCATCACGAGGCCTGCCGAGTGATGCCGGACAGTGATCCCGAGGGACGGATTTTTCTAGCCACCCCTCACACCCATATTGGATTCTTTTTCTTGCATACCTTCCATTTCTATTGCGAATTTTTAATGCTGCTGACACTTCGGTTACCGACGTCCGCCATTTTGTGATGACACAACAGGAATGTTTAGTGACGTCACGCATGACGACGCCGCACATGAGGTTGTAATCAACCAGTGTATTTATCAGACACGCGATTATATTCGATTAGGGGTCGGAACACCAGGGTCAGAACATAAATTTCTATCCCAATGTAAAATCACGGATTTCCCTGTCTGGTGTGCAAGAAAGTGTATTCTTTCATATCTCCAAAAGTGGCTTCTTTTCTGAAGGAAATTTGTGACATTTTTCTTATTTATATCACAAACATAGGTTGTGGCTGCACCCACATTCTATGTCTTGGAGCAGAAATAAACAAAATCGTGTATACCCCAACCTCCGTTAACCCCAGTTTTCTCTATATAAACTGGGGTTTAGATGGGCGTTGATCTCATGGACATGTTATCATGGCGATATCCCAGAGACCCGTGAAGATTTTTCTTTAAACCAGACTGTGCTTCGAGCCAGTTTGACTAGTGTTTTCGCTGAACATTACGTTTACAGGTCCGTAAAATGAAATTCCTGTAAAATATGTTCTATGGAAGGGTTATCCTTTGGAAACATGGAATACATAACTGAAAATTAGGCAGTGTACAAGTTTTTCTGGGCCAGATTGTATATAACTCCCACGTTACATAGAGAAAACTTAGGTTTAAATGGGTAAAAATTAATTCTCGTTTTTTCTGTTCTAAGACAAAGGTCTTGGTAACGTTAGAATCGCCTCAGTTAGGAGCACCCGAAACGTATGTTTGGAGTATAATTAAGAAACTTATTACAAATTTTCATCAGAAAAAATACCGTTTTGGAGAAATGAAAGGGTGGTGTATGCCTCCACAGATGTGTTATCCTAATCATTACGAAAACACGCCTTCTCCACCCCCACCCCCCACCATCGGGGCTTGGAGAAATAGAATGGGCTGCATGGTGCTTCCACGCAGAGCTGAAACTAACTACACATGCGTACGGGTAAACCGCTTTGAATGACTAAGCATGCCAAGGAAAAGTGGTGTGAATCAGACCGTCCAATGCATATAAGCCTTTTGGTTTCATTTGGTCGGTAGGGCTTGAGATGTCATTTCTTCTCAGTGTCGGGTAACAGTCCCACAAATTGGAAGCAGCGCATCCAGAATAACCAAATTAGTGTTGATGGGGACGTTAAACCTCAATTCATACAAAACAAAAATACGAAAACATGCCTATTCAAATATTTTGAAAATACCACCAAAAAATGAAAAGATTCTGGTAAAATTCTGATATTTTTCTTTTTTCTGCTCAAAACATAGATAGATTTTGGGAACTCGTCAGTACCCACGATCTATGTTTTTATTACGGCCCAGTCAACACTATTTAGGTCATTTTTGAGCCGGTCAATTTACCTATCAACACTTTCCTGGGCAGGCTTATACGTAAGCGGTTAACCATTACAGTGCACATTCTTCCGCCAGAAACTGACAACTGCCCTTCTTGAATCAGCTGAAGGGAGAGAATGACCGTAGAAAATATTTCATAATCAATCTCCACGAAAGAATCACTGGCCCCGATAGCTCAGTTGGTGGAGTGTCCGCTCCGGGTAACGGGGGGTCACGGGTTTGATCCCGGGCCGCGACATACCAAATAAAAATCAAAAATGAGTTCCTTTAAGAGCAATGAAAATATTCATAAGAAAGAAGATTGGTCATACTACGTAGTTTCGGCTAATAAAGCCTCATCAGTGACCCTGTAGTGATCTGGCAACGAAAGCCAGAGGAAGCATACTGCAATTTTGCTAATTTCGAATAGGCAGTCGATTAAAAAGACTGATATAAATCAAAAGAGGTCCAAATATTTAAAAACCTGTCTAGAATTTGAGTTTTAAAGTCGTTAAGAATGGTACCAGCTGCTCCTCGCTTGGCACTCAGATTTACGGGGTAGAGCTAGGACTGGTCGACCCAGTGTCAGGATAATGTGACTGGGTGTGGTTTCATGTAATGTGTCTGGGACATGATACTTCAGTGAGGCAGCACTATAAAAGTGAGCATTGAGCTCCCTGTCGCAACCAGACACCGTCGTGATATGACTGAAAAATTGTTGAAAGCGACATTAAACCCGAATTCACACACACACACACACACACACACACTCCACGAAAGAATGTTGTCGACCCCGGCGGGAGTCGAACCCGCGTCCTCCTGATCACCAGTCAGACGTGCATCCGACTGAGCCACTGAGGCCGGCGTTTTGAGCAGAAATAAAATTCATAGTTTTTAGGAACTCGTTAGAACCGCCTGATCGAGGCGGTTCTACAGAGTACCCACAATCTATGTTTTGGGCAGAAATAAGAAAATTAATAAATACCCCTGTTTTTTACTGTGTAAAAGTGGAATTTCAGGGGGTCAAACTTATATAGGCGTGTTATCGTTATGAATCTTCTTAGAATAAACAAAGCTCTTGCGAGACAGGACTGCGCGGAAGAGCAGGCTCCTTTGTGCCATCTTTGTTTTCGCAGATCTTTTCAGACTGGTATGTTTTTGCACACTTACTTTTTGAAAATATGGATTGAAATAGACTGAGAAACATAGAATTTTCAACTAATATTTCGTCATTTGTACATAATCAACCTGCATTGCCACATCGTCCCCATGCCATGTAGGTAACCAGTCATTTCGTTTGGACCAGAAGTCGGCAGGCTCGGTTGGGGAAGTGTTACTCCAAGGTTTATTCGTATCATAGGTCCAACCATCAGGGAAAAATCCGTTTGTTCCTCCAACGGCCACGTTCAGAATAAGGTAAAACTGTAAAAACCAAATGTGTTAAATTCTCAAATGACGGCATCCTGTACACAGGTCCCTGTAATAAACACCCGTCCAAACCCTATTGCATATACAGGAAACTGTGACCTACAGGGGTACAATGTATAAAGAGGATATTTGATTTTTTTCAATGTAAGATCGATTTTTCTTACATGCTTTTCAATGAATGATAGAGATTTATCAGTGAAATATAAATCGATATTTTCACTGTTTCAAACAGTGAAAATACGATTTTTTATTTTTCACTGTTTGGGACTACTTTTTTCTTCAAATCTAACTCTAATTTCAATTTTATCTTTGTCAGATAACTGAACAATACTGAAATGTGTTCTAATTGACGCATAGCCCGTTCATGGGCATTTATGACGTCATTTATGACGCTGACGTCACGTCTTTAGTCGCGCAACGTTAGACTTGCCAGCAACTTCTTTCGAAAACTACTCTCTCAATTATTTCATTAATCATTCATAATAATACCATCCCAGGCCATTTCTCAGGTGCAAACTTTCAATTTACACCCAATAGTATACCCACTAAACACGATGGACACCACTGAATTGACGCGAAACGAACAGGAACAAAGATAATTTTCTCCGAATGTGAGCGACACCATTAAAGACGCTAAATATTGCCTTTTGAAGCATGTGAGAAACAGAAAATTTGATTTTTTTTCAGTGCAAGAGCAAATTATATTTCACTCATGAACACCCAAACTGCTATTTTCACTCGTGGCTACCCCCACCCCCACCCCACCTTGAACCCCATTTTTATACAGTAAAGCTGGGGTTTACAGGGGTTAACCTTATTTCTCTTATTCCTGCTCTAAAATATAGAATATGGGTACTCGTTAGAACCGTCTCGATGAGAAATAGATGGGCTGCATGATGCTTCCACGCAGAGCTGAAACCGACCGAACGCGAGTACTGGTAAACTGCTTAGAGAATCTAAGCCTGCCCAGGGAAAGCGGTGCGAGTCGGACCGTCCATGCATATAAACCCTATTGGTTTCATTGGGCGACAGGGCTTGAGATGACATTTCATCTCAATGTCGGGTAAAAGTCCCACAAAATTTGGTGGCCCCCGCAATAGGGGCTTGAAGAAATATATGGGCTGCATGATGCTTCCACGCAATGCTGAATCCGGCCCGCACACTAGTACTGGTAAACTGCTTAGAGGATCTAAGCCTGCCCAGGAACCGCGGTGCGAGGCTCTTTGATGGGCTGCATGATGTTTCCACGCAGAGCTGAAACCGATCCATGCTAATAAACCCTATTGGTTTCATTAAGCGACAGGGCTTGAGGTGTCATTTCATCTCAATGTCGGGTAAAAGTCCCACAAAATTGGAAGCAACGTCTCCAAAATGACCTTTACAGTGTTGACGGGGACGTTAAACCTCAAATCAAGCAACCAACCAACCCACAAAATTGGAGGCAACGCCTCCAAAATGACCTATACAGTGTTGACGGGGTCGTAAAGCCTCAAATAAAACAAACAATTCATCATTTCGAAAACACGCCTATACAAATACGCTGTCAATTTTACAGCCGAATACATGAACGTACTATATGAAAAATTGTGGCGGTTCTAACGAGTCACACAATCTATATGTAGATTGTGTGTACACGTTAAAATCGCCTCATCTAGGCGGTTCTAAATATTACCCACAACCTACTTTTTAGAGCAGATACAAGAAAAATTAGGATTACCTCTGTAAACCCCAATTTTACACAATAAAAAATTGGGTTTATATGGGTAAAAATTATATAGGCGTGCTTTCGAGATGTCATATTACCACGTAACTATCATATCATAAGAATCCTATGATAGCATGGTTACTGGATGGGGACTTTGAGAAATAGATGGGCTGCACGATGTTTCCACGCAGACCTGAAACTGACCCTTACACGAGTACTGGCTAACCGCTTAGAGGATCTTAGGCTGCCAGAGCAAAGCTTATAAACCGTTTTGGTTTCATTGGGCGGCGGGGCTTGAGATGTCATTTCATCTCAATGTTGGGTAAAAGTCCCAACAAATTGAAAGCAACGTCTCCAAAATGTCTTTGACGCACAAACAGTTTTATTACATTTATTTTTCGCATTTATTTCTTGTTCATTCATATGGTGAAAAGAGGCAAATGAAAACTATGTGATAGCTGAAGAACAATTCCGTGATAAAGACTGTCAAAAGCCGAAACGTCGGAGATGCTTGAGAATTAATGTCTCCAAAATGACCTTTACAGTGTTGACGGGGCATGGTTCCTAGTGCGTTACCACCACGAAAACACGCCTATATAAATTTGACCCCCTTGAACCCAACTTATATATAGTAAAAATGAGGTTTGTTGGGGTAAATCTTATTTTGCTCTAAAATATAGATTGTGGGTATTCGTAGGAACCGTCTCGATGAGGCGGTTCCAACGAGAGTACCCACAGTCTATATTTTGCGCAGAAATAAGAAAAATATCACATTTTTTCACCTTGTAATTTTCTCTTTTTTTTCCGCGGTAAAGTTTACAATGTATTTTATAGGCGTGTTTTCGTAATCATCACGTGAACGATTCCGTGAAAAGAAGAACCCATAAACCCCACTTTATATAGAGAAAACTGGGGTTTACGGGGTATACATTATTTTTCTTATTTCTGCTCCAAGACATAGGTTGTGGGTACTCGTTAGAACAGCCTCAATGAGGCGGTTCTAACGAGCACTCACAACCTAGGTTTGCAGTTTAAATAAGAAAATATCAAGGTTTTTCATCGGAAAATTAGCCAGTTCGGAGATGTTAAAAAATGCACTATGTCGCACGGGTGTGTTGTAATGATGATCATGGCGGTGTACAAGACAAAATAAAAGTGACGGTGGTGATACACCTCGTACTGAAGACACTAAAGGGAAAGAAAAACAAACATAAAACAACTATAGCGTCAACTATAACAAGCAAACAACCAAAAGGAAAGTTCATTTCACAATCTTAATTTTCTACTGGTTATTTTACTTCTTTGGCAATGATTTCCAATTTAAGAACAGAATCATATATATGGGGCGCCGTTTTACTATTTAATCCGTATTTATAGATATCCATAATTATTCGATTTATGGACATCATTAATTCAGTTCGATTTATGATATCATAATGGATATCCATAATTCGAATTATGGATATCCATTATGATATCATAAATCGAACCGAATTAATGATGTTAATTCAGTTCGATTTATGATATCATAATGGATATCCATAATTCGAATTATGGATATCCATTATTCGGCTGATTTATGGATATCCATAAATCGAATTAAGGATATCCATAATTCTTTTCTGAAAATAAACTTAATGAAAAATGACTGCTACCTTTGCAATGAAAAAAAAATCGACTATTCCCGTCAGGTTACCGATTTAGGTGTGTAATAAAAGCCGGGATTGAGGTCGGTTAAGTGGTGGCCTATGGTGAGGGAAAGATATGTTTTGTTTGATGTTTAACGTCCCCTCCAATACTTTTTCATTTTGGAGACGTTGCTTCCAATTATGTTGGACATTAGCCTTCATTGAGAGGAATTGACATCTCAATCCCTGTCCCCATTGTCCCGTACGACTTTGTTTGGACAGGCTGAGACCTTCTAAACATTTTACCAGTACCCTCAGCTCATGCAGTCAAATCTTTGTTTGTTTGTGTTGGAGTTTAACGGTCAAGTCAACACTATTTTGGTCATTTTTGAGCCGGTCAGTTTACCTATCTACACTTTTCCTGGGCAGGCCTATACGTAAGCGGTTAACCATTTCAGTGCACATTCTTTCGCCAGAAACTGACAACTACCCTTCTTACATCAGCAGAAGGTAGAGAATGACCGTAGAAAATATATCATGATCAATCTCCACGAATAAAAGTTGCCGACCCCGGCAGGTACCGAACCCGCGTTTTCCTGATCACCAGTCAGACGCGCATCCGACTGAGCTACCGAGGCCGGCGCAGCCAAATCTATTTCTCCAAGCCCCAATGGGCGGGGGCCAAGAGATATAGTTGAATCTGCCTGGTACTCTAAACACCTCAAGTAGTGTTCATATGGATATATGTTAATACTGTAAATAACGACCATGTGCATTTTTCTCCAGAAAGCATGCACGGATTGCCTGTTTGGTTCATTATAATCTTACGTCGAAGATTTAATGTCCTTATGTGCGCAGTCCTCATAGAGGTGATTCCAGAGGGATCGGATGCGTTGGTCGGAATTTCCAGATCTTACGACTGGTTCCGCTATTTAACTGCACACAAGGCGGGCATTCAGCGTATGGCGTCCCTTGCTTTGGAAGCCTTACGGACTGAAAAGGCTGCACGGCAGAGAGGTCCCTTTGACTGGCCATCAACTTCCAGCGATGATAAAGACGTTGAAGTACAATAAACCATCACGTGTCTTAGGGAGAAATCATTAAACCAAAAGCTTTGGTGGGGATTTATGGATATCAGTAATTCGAATTATGGATATCCATAAATCGATCTGAATTAATGATATCCATTTATCGAATTATGGGATATCCATAATTCGATTTATGGATATCCATAATTCGAATTATGGATATCCATTATTCGACTGATTTATGGATATCCATAAATTAAATTAAATAGTAAAACGGCGCCCAATACATATACAATATGAATTGTAGTTATACGAACATTGTATTAATAGCTGCGCATGACGCATGCGC
Source organism: Lucinisca nassula (assembly GCA_963580285.1). Taxonomy (NCBI): domain Eukaryota; kingdom Metazoa; phylum Mollusca; class Bivalvia; order Lucinida; family Lucinidae; genus Lucinisca; species Lucinisca nassula. The sequence continues at coordinate 10,367,907 of OY757017.1, read as the reverse complement.
AGTAAGCGTCTTTCTTAAGTGCACCTGAAAGGACAGTTATTGGGGACCCCATCAGATAGACAGATTCGCATCCATGATGACTGCACAAGTGCCACGGTAAGTGCACCTTCACGAAGAAGCGGGCCATGCCTTTGGGCGAAGAAACAAATGCCGATAAGAACGGTTTTAACCCGGATCAAACAGTGAATTACGGAGCAACAGGCGGGGAAATACCCCAAGACACATTAGCACAAATCCTTGAGGAACTAAGACACGTAAATAGGCGTATTGATCGGTTTGAATTGCACAACCCGGTGTCAACATCATCGTTCACCAGGGAAAAAAGTCCCCCTACACGTGCGCGGGCAACTGAACCCTCAAGAGAGGTCCTGGACCCCGAAGGTCCCGTCAGTGCAGCTTCCCCAAAACTAAGCTCAGCTGACAACCAATCTGAATTATCTGAAATTCAAGAAAAGTTTAATGTCATAAAATCTAGTGTTGAGAAAGTGATTCTCCCAACCCAATATAAGCTTCACGACTCCAGGTCAGGGATAAAGCGTGAGGATCAACCAGTGTTGAACGTAGTCGGTAAATGTGGTAAATACATTGAAACCGCCCTCAAATTAATGTCTGAAGCTGATGAAGGCAAAGAGGTTGACTTAGGTAGCCTATTAATTGTGTTAGTTGCTAACCTAAAGTTTTTACAGGACGAGTACGCAGCATTGCTGGTTAAGGGAAGATTTGATAGTCAGACTTCACAACTCTTTCGTTCTTTACAAAAGTACAACTCTGGATTTGATGAACATAGCCTTCAGAATGTTCGCGTAGCGGCAGAGTTATCCAGCATTGCGACTCGATTTCAACCTACTTATAATCAACGCGGTGGTTTCAGAGGTGGATATCGCGGACGGGGTCGTGGAGGTGATAGAGACATTTTTCACTCATTACGGGGATCTAGCTTCCCTAGATTTAGGGGACCCCCAATCAAAACCGAGAAAAAGATCAGGACGAATCATAGATATGATATATGTTTCATTAAACATTTTTGTCGTTATTTTACTGTTGACATGTACAATGAAAAACAATTTGGTTAATAACATAGACAATTGGAAATCCATTGGAGCGTCAAATACTGTATTACAGTGGATACAACATGGTATTCACTTTCCTCTAGTGGGAGAAATAGACAGTTTTGAATTTAGTAATCACGTTTTCTCCCATAAAGAGCAAACTTTTCTACAAAGTGAAATTTCTGATCTTTTATTGCTTGGTTGTATTCAACGTGTAACGTCAAAACCCAAATGTGTATCTCCCATTTCATGTGTGCCTAAGAAAAATGGGAAATTGCGCTTAGTAACAGATCTAAGACACTTAAATAGTTACTCCAAACCACCAAAAATAAAGTACGAAGACATAAATACAGTAATTGATGTTGTTAAACCTAAGGATAACATTATAACTGCTGATTGGAAAAATGGATTTTTCCATATTCCTGTCCATAAGGATTATCAGACTTTGTTAGGATTTAAGTTTTGGACTCACTATTATACCTGGTCAGTTCTACCCTTTGGACACAATTGTAGTCCTTACTTCTTCTCTAAGATTTTACGCCCAGTGGTAACCCACCTACGATCATGTGGTTTAAGACTTGTATTGTATGTTGATGACTTTGTGTTATTCGCGCCTTGAGACGCTATCTTAAATCACAAACAGTTGTTATTGTCAACATTAGCAGACTTAGGATGGTTAGTAAATTTTGAGAAATCTTCATTAGAACCGTCATTAATCAAGGAGTTAATAGGTTACTTAATTGACAATACTGGGGATAAAACAATTATAAAAATACCTCGTAAACGGATTACTAAGGTTCGTAAGGACATAAGCAGGTGTCTAACAAAAGGCAGTGTTTCTGCGCGCGGTCTAGCTAGGATCGGAGGCCAGTGTGTCTCTATGTACAAGTGCATATTTCCTGCGAAACTTCAATTACGTAACCTCTATCGACTATTGGCAACCAAATCTTCGTGGAGTGATAGTTTAGTGCTAGATGAACCAACAATAAATGACTTAAATTGGTGGTATTCCTCTTTGTTTAAATGGAACGGTTTAATAGTTCAAGAAACAAAAATAGACATCCAAATGACAACAGATGCCTCCTCGGTAGCGTGGGGCGCATGGATACCAGGCCACAACGCACAGGGGTTCTGGAACAGGGACATGTCCTTCCGTCACTCGAACTACCGCGAAATCTCGGCCGTGAGGCTAGGCCTGATTTCTTTACGCGAATTCTTACAACACAAAACTGTTCAAATATGTTCGGACAACATAACTACGGTAGCCTTCATCAACCACATGGGCGGAAGTACCAAGGACCTAGACATGGTTGCTCGACAAATACACCAACAAGCCCTCGATATGAACACAAAGATCATAGCTTCATACATATCTGGCGGCCAGAATTGGCGAGCAGACCAATTGAGCAGATTAAACTCCACATACGAATGGAAATTGCATCCAAACCTGTTTCGTCTATTGGACAGTTATTGGGGACCCCATCAGATAGACAGATTCGCATCCATGATGACTGCACAAGTGCCACGGTACAACAGTTTTTATTGGGATCCACTCACAAGCGGCGTGAACGCATTAGCTCAGACGGACTGGTCATCGTTGAACAATTACGTAAATGCACCATTCAGTCTACTTTTGAAAGCCATAGACACAATTATACAACAACAGGCGACAGCTACAGTGATAGCCCCACTATGGCCAGGCCAAGTTTGGTTCCAAAGGCTACAATCTCTCATGATAGACAGCCCGATTCCATTACCAGTATCGCCAAGAACAGTTCTCAGAATCGGTCCACGCGCAGAGCCTTTGAAAAACAGGGGCTGGCGTCTTTACGCCTGGAGACTCTCTGGAAAACGCGTCTTCGCTGCTTAGGATGGTCACTTCGCGCCTCGACACAAACAACGCATAGCCTTGCTCAATCAACTGTAATAACTTATAATGGCTATATTAATAAGTATAAGGAGTTCTGTCAATTACGAAACTTAGACTTTTCTGATGAAACTAACACTCATGTGATTGCGGATTTTTTGTGTCATATTTCGGATCGGTCAGACAGACCAGAATCTGTAGTCAAGACTTGTACTGCGGCATTAAACTGTATGTTTGAATCTCTTGGAAGGTGCTCGCCAGTGAATAACCCGATATTAGGCGTCTAGTCACAGGAATCATTAAAAGCGGAACTTTAGCACCTATGAAACGTAGTCAACCCATGCCTACACAATCATTTGTTGAACTTTTCATTCATGGGGGAAAAATGAGGACATGACTATCAAACAATTACGTATGAAGACTATCACGTTATTGGCCTTCGTGTATGACACGACCATCAGACTTAGCACCAAAAGGGATCAATTTCAACCCAAAAGACTTTTCTCTCAACAACATTGTTTTGTCGTTGGATAACATTCAGTTCATGCCAGACAGTTCATTGACGATATACTTTTTTGGTATCAAGAACGATACATCGCGCAGCGGATTCGAAGTGAACATTCCAACAAATGCTAGTGATATTGGTATGGACCCTGTCTCGTGTCTACGTGTGTACATTGATCGTACTGCTACCTATCGGCCTTCAGCCACAAATCCATTGTTTATAACTCTCACAGCCCCATATAAGGCTATCTCTAGCAGTACAGTTTCAAATATATTGGATGAGGTGATCAATTTGGCAGGCCTAGCCGGGAAAGGCTTTATGGCCAAATCGTTTCGACCAACCGGCGCAACTCTAGCGGTGTCTAGAGGCGCTATACCAGAGACAGTCATGCAAATTGGACGCTGGAAAACAAAACAAGTCTTCCCTTTGGTGTCTTTTATGAGTGGAGTAAGTTAATTGTATCAATTCCTGATCTTTGTTTTACTTCTACTTTTCATGAACCACTATGTTTATCCACGCGCGCCAGAGACATTCACTTCAAATATGTTCACTCAATAAAAGAGACCTTCAGTGAAGGATAATGTACATAGTTCAGTGTTTGAGAGTTCCATATATTCTAGTCCAGTTCATTATACTAGTCAATTAAACTAGTCATTTCAGTTTTTCCTTGTATTACCGTTATAGTTATATGACATTGTAAATATGTTGAATTTGAATTTTACACTCACTCTAAACGGAGCAAACTACTTATACAATTAGGTGAGTCAATAACGGAAATTTAGAATGTAATGACAAATTGTAGTTATACGAACATTGTATTAATAGCTGCGCATGACGCATGCGCAGTAAGCGTCTTTCTTAAGTGCACCTGAATAACAACCAACTCCTAGACAAGAAATTAGGACAACCATTCTACTAGAATCTACAGACTAAATGGCCCACTAGAAGATATACCAACGTGAAGGTGCTCATGGAAGGATAGAGCAAACTACTTATACAATTAGGTGAGTCATTAACGGAAATTTAGAATGTAATGACAAATTTAATAAACTCGCCGGAGTCTTGTTTGAAATGACTTCTCATTTTAATAAAATTACTCTGCTGTTTAAACATTAAGTACCATCACGAAAACCCGCCTGTATAATTCTGACCCCCTTGAACCCTTTATATCGTAAAACTGGAGTTTAAAGTGGTAAACCTTATTTTTTTTTTGTTTCTGCTCCAACATATAGAATGTGTGTACCAACAATTTATATTGTGAGCAGAAATAAGAAAAATGTCGCAATTTTTCATCTGATTTTTTTTTCAGTGGTAAACATGATTTTCAATGTATTAGTATTAGCCGGGGACATATATCTCAGAAACCCTCTAGAAATTCTTTTTAATTAGCCATCGATTCGAAAGGATAAAAATACCTCTATATCAAAGAATAATGTTAACTTGTTTAGATTCAGGGTGTTGTCGCATCTTAAAGTGGGAACAAGTTGTTGCAATTAAGGGAGATAACTCAGTACCCAATAAATAGCATTTATCGCAAAAGTCATAACAACAGTAAATCAGTTGTACCTTTAGGGCAGAAAAAAGAATAAATGTTGTTATAAAATGTTGTTGAAAGGTCGTGAACATATTTATATTAGTTTGATAAAGAAATATTGGGAACAAAGCACCACAAAGATACCTTTTTGACAATATATACATTTTAATTTATAAAATCCTCTTTTTCCCGGAATTAAGTGTCATTATCATGATAAAACAGATTTGAAGGACAGAATCTATATTAAGCATTACAGCTCATATAATACAATTCATTAAAATTAAATATAATGTCTGACATAAAGAATTATTCATATCAGTTTGGTTATCAGAATACATAAGGTCGGACAAGCAGTTATTATCTAAAGATTGAGAACTGCTAGTAATTCGTAAATGCCTATGCTCCTACCCTAACAAATTCTATGTCTAAAATAGAGGTTTAGTTGTTGGACTGCTTTGGTTTGTGCCATATTGTTTCATAAAATGATGGCACACAAGCCTCCTGACCATGCCAAGGTAACAGCCCTTAAGGAGATATAATAGAATTGAAGGCAATGATCAGAAATCGATACAATTAACCCACAGCTCCCATCAGAGACACCAACAGGAAAGAAACACAAATATGAAATAGCTAGATCCAAATGGAAACATCAACAGCGGAAAGTCAAGAGGACAGTCATTTTCCCACAAACTGGCCAATTGGCTATCCAAAACAAAGAATGTAAGCGATACACACACTCAAAGACAAACCATATCAAAAAATAATCCTCGACAGAAGAACCGCTTTGGAACGGTCAGTGAAACGAATTCCACTGGGAGATTTAAATAGATTTTACGCGGCCGCAATCCCCGCCCTTACTGCCGTCGCGATTTAGACAAATAATTTGTTCAGTCCGCATAAAGGCCTCCTACCTCATCAGTGCAACATCTCGGGGAGCACAAAAATCAAACAACCACAGAAATGAAACAACGGTGAGGACTCGATAGCAGGAAACCACTGAAATACTGGAGCAAAAGAAACCAGCAGTTAGACTCCGATGGGCCCGACCAGAGACAGAGCATCAGGCACCAACCACCGTTACATAAACTTCAATTTTCTCTAATTCTCAGTAAAATAGAAGTAGAGGCAATGATCAGGAATCGATACAATTAACCCACAGCTCCCATCAGAGACACCAAAGGGAAAGAAACACAAACATGAAGCAACAGACCCCAACGGAAACACCTACAGCGGAAAGCCAAAAGAACCGTTTCTCTCACAAAATGACCAAAAGGCTTATATAAGCCTTTACGCCGGAACCGTCATAGAATCTGAGACCTGACCACCGGCGAGCAATAAAAGAGGAAAGCAAGGTTGTCAACCGCGACTGGGTTAACTACCATGCATGCAGTCTGTCGTATAACATTTATGTTGCCCCTAATCTTTTTATACAGAAGAGGGATTTTACGAAATGGGGTGCTGAAGTCATTGCACTTATAATTTTGTATCTAGAACGTCTCTAAGTTTGTCATCACTGTTAGTTTGACATTTGATGCTTCTCGTCCAGTTCGTACTTTTGCGCCTCTTTTTATTTGGCAACAGTTTTAACGGACTACCAAAGGAGTTAGAAGAGCGACCAAAACTTAATTCTTTGTAGATGTACATATGCAGTAAATTACTAACACTTAAAGTCTGGCTAGTGATTCTGGGCGGGCTACGACTCGTTATGTTAACAATCAACAATGAGACAGATGCAGTATAATACAAAATTTGTTTTTCCTTTTCGTTAAACATATGCATGTAAGGAAATGTTGACCTGAACATCGTACATTCAACGGTGCATTGACTTAAAACACAAAGAGAGAAATCCGATAGAAGAGACAAAAGACAGAAAAAAAAACGCCAAAAATCCACAATATAGGCCAGAAATATTTGGTCAAATTACCAAAATAGACAAGAAGACTAACATACAAGGTACAATATTTGCATGTAGTGTGACAAGACGACAAACTACATTGGGTATTTACAATAGAATGCGTTTCCTATCGAGTCGGTGTGTCAGGACACAGATTCTATGACGGTTCCAGCGTAAAGGCTTACTGAGAATTAGTAACAGTCTAATTTTATGTAATATTGGTTGGTGCCTGATGCTCTGTCTCTAGTCGGGCCCATCGGAGTCTAACTGTTGGTTTTCTTTTGCTCAAAGCATTTCAGTGGTATCTTGCTGTCGAGTCCTCACCGTTGTTTCATCTCTGTGGTTGTCTGATTTTTGTGTTCACGGAGATGTTTCACTGACGAGTTAGGAGGCCTTCATGCGGACTGAGCAAATTATTTGTCTAAATAGCGACGGAAGTAAAGGGTCGTTTTGGGCCCACCAGTGGGGTTCGTTTCGCTGGCCGTTCCGGGGCGGACCTTTGTCGTGGTTTGTTTTTGGCTATGGCTTGTCTTTGAGTGTTTGTATCGCTTATATTATTTTGCTTTGGGTAGCCAGTTGGCCTTTTGTGAGATTTCACCTATTCTTTTGGCTTTCCGTTATTGGTCTTTCCACTGGAGTCTGGTTGTTTCGTGTTTGTGTTTCTTTCCCGTTGGTGTCTCTGATGGGAGCTGTGGGTTAATTGTATCGATTCCTGATCGTTACCTTCACTTCTATTTTGCAGAAACTACCTTGCTTCTTTAAATAGAACTAATTTTGTTTCAAACTTTATGTTCGAATGCCATAGTGCAATAGTTTTAATGACATAGCCTAAATTTATTGGATACTTTCAATTTTTTTATCGTTACTGTATAACATTACATCGAGTCGTAGCGCTGTATTTATTACATTGCTAATACACTCTGTTTATTTACCGGGATGTTTATTCCGTACACCTGTGCCATTTAAATATCAAGCTTCCCCGGCACTGTAACCAGTAAGACTTTTATTTAATTTCTATACGAATTAAACATTTTAAAACGCATTATTGAATTATGAAATAATGGGGGTATGCTAACTAAATTGCACTTTTTTAAATAATTACTCAACGTATTCGCACCATTTTCTTCTGTCAATTACAGACATATAGACCCTTTATATGACAGTAAAAATAAAATAATTTAAAGCCAATGGTTATGTCCTCTGCGAAAAACAATGCATATTTTTTAAGACTTTGAGGGTTAATTTTCTGACATTATTTTGAAGAATATGGTTTGGTAGTAAATGGCTAAAACTGCAGTGAACACTGACTCAATGAATTCCAAATTACGGGACATGAACAGATTTTATAGGACATCCTGAAGTCGTAAAAAAAAAACCGTTGTAATGTTTTGAACATTTTTTTTACATCATTCGGGTGGTGAGCAAAAGGGTCCGTTTTGAAGACCTTGTACCTACTTACAAATGCGACAACACCCAGAATGCGAACGTTTAGACATTGATCTATCCATTGCACGACCCGCAGAAAAAGCGACCGACTGAAGTCGGTTTATTTTCTAAGAGTGCTCTAAAATCACCGTGTCATTCTGTCAGTCTGTCTGTCCGTCCGTAACCCGTTTGTGAAAATTGGTGATAGTGACTTAACCGCTTGGAATATTTAAACAATTTTTGGCATACTGATAGATATCAATGAGATCTAACCAATGAACTTGAGAAATATTACATTCCATATAGTATAGCCTCGCCGAGGCGTAAAATGTGAAAATTTTCGAACTGCTTCTCCTCGGAAACCGTTGGGCCAATTGAAGTCAAATTTCATATGGAGCCTCTATGGGATAGGGGAAACCAAAATATGCTCATGGGGTCCAGGTCACATGCCCAAAATGGCCACCAAGCCATATATGGTGTCTGTCCGTCCGTCTGTAACCCGTTTGTGAAAATTGGTGATAGTGACTTAACCGCTTGGAATATTTAAACATTTTTTGGCATATTGATAGATATCAATGAGATCTAACCAATGAACTTGCATAATATTATATTCCATTTAGTATAGCCTCGCCGAGGCGAAAAATGTGAAAATTTTCGATATGCTTCTCCTCGGAAACCGTTGGGCCGATTGAAGTCAAATTTCACATGGAGCCTCTATGGGATGGGGGAAACCAAAATTTGCTCATGGGGCTCATGTCACATGACCAAAATGGCCGCCAAGACATATATGGTAAAACCCTTCAAAAATAGTCTTCTCCAGAACCACTGGGCAGATTTCCACGAAACTTGATAAATAGCATCTGGGACGTAGGCCCATCATAAATTGCTAAAATGGTGACCCTTGGTTGACCTTGACCTTCTTTGTGCCTAGGTCAATCTTTGACACATATGCTTTTGTATTGGAAAAGTGAGAATGCATTTTATCCTGCAAACGATTCAGAATACAGTACTAAAGTATAAGATATATTTTTGCTCCTTACGATAAGGCGCATTTATTGGGGGAACCGTTTTAGGTCCAGGTCACATGACCAAAATGGCCGCCATACCCATATATGGTAACACTCATTAAGCTAAAAGCATCCGGCGGGTCGTGCACTTCAGCTGAAGCACTGGTTTCAGGTAAGTTTATCCTTTCGAACCGCCGACTAATTAAATCTTCGAAAATGAGTTTTATGTCCCCGGCTATATAGGCATAATGTATATTTCCTTACGCAGACACATCCGTATGATATAGTGCTTTTTAATATCGCCACATTTTTACTCCAAACAACGGTTGAGTGTTCGTAAGAGCCGACTCCTTGAGGTGGCCACAACCTTACGCAAACACGCCTATACAAATACATTGCCACCTTTATCGCTGAAAAAATGAAAATTTTATGATGAAAAATTGCGATATTTTTCTTATGTCTGCTCCAAATATAGATTGTGGGCACAAGTTAGAACCGCCTCATCGAGGCGGTTCTAACGAGTACCCACAATCTATATTTTAGAGCAGAAATAAGAAAAATAAGGTATACCCCCGGAAACCCCAGTTTTACTATATAAAAGTGGGGTTCAAGGGGGTCAAAATTATATAGGCGTGATTTCGTGATGACCTATGTGTTGGGGCTGAAAAGTAAGGTATACCCATGCAAACCCCGGTTTTCTCTTACAAAGTGGGATCTAGTGGGGTCTTCGTTGCACGAACATGTTAACGTGATGCATAAGATGCTTTCAGAAGCCTGTCATTTACAACGGCTCATAAACCCACTGTATGCTGGTGGAATCTTCATATGTTGGACAAGTCCATTTGTCATATAAGGGGTGTCAGGCTGATTTTTTCGTTTTTATTCTATTGTTGACGGAAAATGCTGTTTGCAAATAGTGTAGGCGCCTATCAGACGCCGCGTTCTGCGGCGTCTGATCTAGGCCTGCACGGTTTGCCAAGGTATCCCTTTAGGGGTTTCCCGCATGCAATGGATTAACTTTGACCCAGTCTGATGCTGAAAGCGGTGCGTGCAAATAAGTAAATAAAACATACTGCCCGATCAAACGGTGCATTTTTGCCACCACTGGCCCATTTGTTGCTTCCAGTGAAATGGCCATGGGTCCAAAAACCTTCATGTGGGGTAGGAACTGTAAGAACTGGAGAATTATCGACACTGATTCTGAAAAGAATAATAATGATGAAATAATTATGTTCATAAATATATTAAAAAGAAGTTTGTTTCGCACAAAGTTCCTTCATCAGAGCCATCACGTGAACAAGTCCGTGAAATTATAACCCCCTAAACCCCACATTATCTTGAGAAAACTCGGGTTTACGGGGATATACATTATTTTTCTTATTTTTGCTCCAAGGCATAGGTTGTGGGTACTCGTTAGAACCGCCTCACCAAGGGGAAGTGTCAACAAATATCACATATAAAGAACATACGTAACAAAGCAACCAGGTCGCCTTTCCACTGCGAGCTACATGCAGTTACACTTCTAATGCACTTGCGTATGTAACGTGACATCTGATTGGATAACTCCAAAATAATGTGAATGTGAATTATGCGATATACTGTCGGACAACCGACGACATCACGTAACGTCGCTGTTCATTTGCTGTCCTTTGGTTTTACCAGGTCGCAGAGCTTGCCGTTTTGTACAAAATAGCATAGTTTTTTTTTAACAAAACAAAAGAAAAAGTGCGATGAAAAAGGGATATCTATTGTAAAATTGTAATTTGGGGAGGCAAATCGTCGGTTTTACGGTCGTAAATTCCGTTTTACGAAATTACCGAGATTAAAACCGAAGATTTAACTCCCCAAATGACAATTATGAATAAAGTTATCCCCTAATGCTTTGAAGCACATAAAACATAAACAACGAAAATACAACGGAAAAAACGGAAATTAAGGGGAATTTAAACACCCGGTCGGTTTTCCGACATTTTTCAAAGGGAGATAACTTTCGGGACTTCCTGTTCGCTTTTCTATAAGCTCTATCGAACTGAAAAAGGGATCTAATATTCAAGGAAATAGTTGACCCTTATCGACATGCATCACGAAAACACCCCTATATACTTTTGACCCCCTTGAACCCCACTTTTATACAGTAAAACTGGGGTTTCTGAGGGTATACCTTATTTTGTTATGGATTTGGTTTATATTTAATATGATGATAGACTATATTTGGAGCAGAAATAAGAAAAAATCACATATTCATAAAATTTTCATTTTTTCGGCGATAAAGGTGACAATGTATTTGTACAGGCGTGTTTGCGTAATGGGAGACAAAAATAGGAGTTGCCTCCCCTGACGGTGTTCCCATTCCTATTAACAAGAAAATATATGTGCAGCTATAGGTCATACAGAATGAACAACATCAGAAACACTGTCGAGTTCTCATCGTTGTTTCATCTCTGTGGTTGTTTGATTTGTGTGTTCACGGAGGTGTTGCACTGATGAGTTAGGAGGCCTTCATGCGGACTGAACAAATTATTTGTCTTAATCGCGACGGAAGTAAGGGCGAGGAGTGTGGCCAAGTAAAAGCGATTTAAGACCCAAAGTGGAATACGTTTCCGCTGACCGTTCCAAGGTGGTTCTTCTGTCGCGGTTCATTTTTGTAATGGTTTGTCTTTGGTGTTTGTGTCGATTACATTATTTTGTTTTGGATAGCCTATTGGTCATTTTGTGGGAAAGTAACTCTCCTTTTGTCTTTCCGCTATTTATGTTTCCATTAGGGTCTGCTGTTTCATATTTGTGTTTCTTTCCGTTTGGTGTCTCTGATGAGAGCTGTGGGTTAATTGTATCGATTCCTGATCATTGCCTCCACTTCTATTAGAAATGTCAGCAGCGATTAACAACTGCGCGCTGTTGAATTCAATTTTCATCACATGAACAAGTCCGTGAAATGAACACCCCCTTACACCCCCCTTTATATAGAGAAAACTGGGGTTTACGGGGGTAATCAATATTTTTCTTATTTCTGCTCCAAGACATAGGTTGTAGGTACTTGTTAGAACCGCCTCGATGAGCGGTTCTAACGAGTACCCACAACCTATGTTTGCAGTATAAATAATAAAAATATCACAGATTTTCGTCAGAAAAGTAGCCATTTTGGAGATGAGGGCACAATACTACATCCTGGGATTAAACTGCGTCCTTGCATTAACACCTATCCGCATGGTTGTTTGAAGCCATTATCAAATGGACCGAAAGCCGTGCAAAAAATTAAATCCCATGTTTACCTCATGAAATTCACGTGCTGTTTGATTCTAAAGTTCGAACTATTGATATCACAATACGTTGAGCTTCTTAACGTTTTCGCCCTGACCGTAGCGTTTTATGGTTCTATGATGACGTCAGAGGGCTACTACGCAACAACATCATTATAAACAAACTACTGAACTAGCCGCCATGTTGGTTGCAGGTCGCATTTCAAGATTTATATAGAGTTTATATGAAGCTTCGAAATTTCTCGTTGGAATCTTAAGGTATGCAAGAACAACGATCATCAATGGTTAGGCCTATTTATTGCATTCACAATTGCCTGAACCCCTGGAAGATATTTGAACATTCGGCCTAGCGGCTTCATTTTGAAACAGGCTTCCGACTTTACTAATAGATCGATCATGCAGTCCATCACTAGATTTATTAAGGATACACGCAGGTTTGAAGAAAATACGTAAATTAAGTATTTCCTTATTGGTTCACTTCTGTTTGCTGGTCCAAATACAGGCATCTTAATGATTTCAAGAACAGCGCTACCACAACGGGTGAGGTTTATGTGTGAAACGTGTGTGTGTGTGTGCGTGTGCGTGCGCGTGCATGAGACGTGTTTGCATTCTTGCACATGCGTATATTAAATCTGAGCCGGTTTCAATCGCATGTTAAATTGCATCCACCATTGTACCATTGAAATGATTTGTTGTTATGTTTAGGGAAAGGACTATCTAATGTTGTCATAACGTGTGTCCAATCCCTTTGTATGTTTATGCAATGAAATATGTTTAATCTAAACAGGCTTCCTCAGGACCCGGCAAATGTTAATGCATGAAAAAATCCCTATATTCGAAACGTGTCATTTTCGGCGCATATGGAGATTTCGTAAGACAGTAAGACATCACAGAAAACAGTAGATCAAATTAAACCACTTTGAAGAAAACAAGATTTTTGGCTCGTGGGAATCATCCGCAACACCGTCAAATCAAGCCATTCATTTCGTTCACACATCCGTGCGACATAGTGCTTTTTTCAGGTCTTCAAAATGGCTACTTTTCTGATGAAAAGCTGTTATATTTTTCTTTTTATGCTACAAACAAACACAGGTTGTGGGTGCTCGTTAGAACCACCTCAGTGCGGCGGTTCTAACGAGTACCCAAACGCAATACTTGGAGGAGAAATATGAAAAACAAGAGGGCCCAGGGGGGCCCTGATTCGTTCACCCCACTTCGCTAGTACAGTCTATTTGTACCTCTGGTGGCTATCTTGTTCGCCAGAGCAGACCGATCTTAGCTAATTAGCTATTTTGGGACGATGTCACCTAAGCACTATTCCTGTGAAGTTTGAATCAAATTGACCCAAGAGTTTAGGAGGTGTTTGCGTTTGAAGCAAATTTACAATGTTTTTATATTTTTAGCTCTGGTGGCCATATTTTTCATCTGAGCGGGATCGCTATAGCTATTTTGGTAGAGGGTCATCTAAGCAACATTAATTAAATTGGCCCAAGGGTACAGGAGGAGTTGTCGTTTGAAGATTTTTTTTTTTATTTTTAGCTCGGGTGGCCATCTTTTCTTCAAAGCGGAATGATTTTAGCTATTTTTGTAGGGCGTCACCTAGGCGACATTCCTGTGAAGTAAAAATCCAGTTGGCCCAATGCTTTAGGAGAAGAAATTTACGATGTTTTTTTTTTTCTTCCATTTTTAGCTCCGGCGGCTATTCTGTTCATCGGAGCGGGATCTGTTTAGCTATTTTGGTAGAGGGTCATCTGAGCAGCATTCCTATGAAGTTTGAATGAAATTGGTCCAAGGACACAGGAGGAGTTGTCTTTTTTCTGTTCTTGGCTCTAGCAACCATTTTGTTCGTCAGAGTGGATCAATTTTAGCTATTTTGGTAGGGAGTCACTTACATAGCATTCCTGCAAAGATTGAATCAAATTGACCACAGGGATTAGGAGGAGTTCGCGTTTGGTGTAAATTTACGATGTTCTTTCTATTTTAGCTATGGCGGCCACTCTGCTCAGCAGAGCGGGATTGTTTCAGCTATTTTGGTATTGGGGCATCTAAGCAGCATTCCTATGAAAAATAGAAATGGAGGCGATGATCAGGAACCGATACAATCAACCTACAGCTCCCATCAGATACACCAAAGGGCAAGAAACACAAACATGAAACAACAGACCTAATGAAAACACCAACAGCGGAAAGCCAAAAGGACGGTTACTTTCCTACAAAATGGCCAATAGGCTATCCAAAATAAAATAATATAAGCGACACAAACACCCAAAGACAAACCATAACAACAAGAGCATCGGTGAACCCGAGGGATGCTCCCCTAAGATGCAAAGTAGTAGGAGGGTTGTTTTAGTGAAATGGTCCTATACACTTTGAAGTTTGATAAGAGTTGTTTGACGACAAAGGTTATGGGTACTCGTTAGAACCGTCTGAATGAGGATGTTCTAATGAGTACCCTCAGCCAGTACAAATAAAGAAACTAGTTAGTAATTTTCAACAAAGAATGCAAAAAAGGAGAAATGTAAGGCCCCTTCCCTGCAAGGGTCTGTAAACTATAAACCATAAGGCTAAGAAACTCAGTTTTGTGTTCCCTAGTAAGTGATTTTCAATGGAAAATGTTACAAGGAATACACATGTGAAACAGGAAAGCCCTATTACCCATGGTTATGAAATAACAGGAGATGTTTTTTTTTTTTTAAAAAAGGGGAGATAATTCAGTGAACATAAGCAATATAGTTATGGCCGTTTGTCAGAATGTAGGTTTTGTGATGTAAGTATGTGTGTGAAGTTTCATGAGAGTAGGACAAATAATTCTAAAATTCTGATCGAGTTTAAGTTGTTTGAGTATGACCTGACAAACACACACCCAAAAGCAATTTGTCAGGATGTAGGTCATGTTTGTGATGTTTCATGAGAGTAGACAAAATACTTTTGGAGTTATCACCGAGGTTAATGGTGACAAACACACGAGTTTTTCTCCTTTGTCAGAATGTAGGTCTTGTAATGGTAAGTATGTGTATGAAGTTTCATAAGAGTAGGGCCAATTCTTTGAAGTTATGACCAAGGTTAAGTTTTTTGGTTAAGGTGTGACAAACACACGCGTTCCGTGGCGTCTGATCTGGTCCTGCACTGTTTGTCACTTACTCCTTTTGGGGTTTCCGGTACAAAATGGGTTAAACCAAAAGTCTGAGAATTCCCTAGTTAGTGGTTTTCAACAAAGACTGCAAAAATAAGGAGAAATGTAAGGCCCCTTCCATGCCAGGGCATGTAAATCTTAAACCACAAAGACAAAGGTTATGGGTACTCGTTAGAACCGTCTGAATGAGGAGGTTCTAATGAGTACCCTCAGCCAGTACAAATAAAGAAACTAGTTAGTGATTTTCAACAAAGAATGCAAAACAGGAGAAATGTAAGGCCCCTTCCCTGTAAATTATAAAGCATAAGACGAAGAAACTCAGTTTGTGTTCCCTAGTAAGTGATTTTCAATGAAAAATGTCACTAGGAATACATATGTGAAATATGAAAGCCCTATTACCCATGGTTAGGAAACAACAGGAGATATTTTTTTGAAAAAGGGGAGGTAATTCAGTGAAAATAAGCAATGTAATCATGACCCGTTGTCAGAATGTAGGTTTTGTGATGGTAAGTATGTGTGTGAAGTTTCATGAGAGTAGGAAAAATACTTTTAAAATTTTGACCGAGTTTTAAGTTGTTTGGTTATGGCCAGACAAACACACACCGAAAAGCAATATAGTTATGGCCCTTTGTTAGAATGTAGGTCTTGTGATAGTAAGTAAGTGTGTGAAGTTTCATGAGAGTAGGGCAAATACTTTTGAAGTTATGACCGAGGTTAAGTTTTTTTGGTTAAGGCGTGACAAACACACGGACAAAAGCAATATGGTTTGTCAGAATGTCTTTTGATTGTTAGTATGAGTGTGAAGTTTCATGGGAGTAGGGATAATACTTTTGAAATTATAACAGGTTAAATGTTTTGGTTTAGATTTGAAACTGACTGACAAGGAGATTACTATAGGGCACCCAAAATACTGTATGGGGCCCTAATAAGGAAGGGAAGTGAATCCGTAAATATTGTTGGCAGGGTTATGCTTCTTGCATTCTGCGATTTCTCTCATAGCCCCTTTCAGTATGAGTGTGAAGTTTCATGGGAGTAGGGATAATACTTTTGAAGTTATAACCGGTTAAATGTTTTTGCTGACTGACAAGGAGATTACTATAGGGCACCAAAATACTGTGTGTGGCCCTAATTAAGTAGGAAAGTGACTCCGTAAATACTGTTGGCAGGGTTATGCTTCTTGCATTCTGCGATTTCTCTCATAGCCCCCCTAGCAGTGTATCAAGTTTCACTAAAATACCTTTAAAACTTTTAGAGATATGCTCCGGACAAGCTTAATATAGCAAAAACTAAACAGGGAAAGAACTATGTAATTACTTGTGATAGAGTTACAGTTCTTGCACTCTGCACTTCCTCTGATGGCCATCTATCAATGTGTCAAGTTTCACTTAAATCCCTTCCTTACTTTCAGAGATATGCTCCGGACAATCTTTTCATTGAAATATGTGAGAAGGGAAGTAACTCCATAAATACTGATGACAGGGTTACGGTTCTTGTATTTTACGATTCCCCTCATCGCCCTCTATCAGTATACCAAGTTTCACTTAAATACCTTGCATACTTTTAGAGATATAGAGTGTGGCGGACGGACGGACGGACGGACGGACGGACGGACAAAACGTCGACTATATGCTCTCCCTTCCAGGAGCATAAAAATAAACCGCGACAGAAGAACCGCGGCCTTTGAACGGTCAGCGGAAACGAATTCCACGGGGTGGGGGGGGGGGGGGTTAAATCGATCTTACGTGGCCACAATCCTCGCCCTTACTTCCGTCGCGATTTAGACAAATAATTTGTTCAGTCCGCATGAAGACCTCCTAACTCATCAGTGCAACATCCACGTGAACACAAATAATCAAACAACCACAGAAATGAAACAACGGTGAGGACTCGACAGCAAGAAACCACTGAAATGCTGGAGCAAACGAAAACCAACAGTTAGACTCCGATGGGCCCGACAAGAGATAGAGCATCAGGTACCAACCAACATTACCTTGAATTAGATCTCTCTAATTTTCAATAAGCCTTTACGCTGGAGCCGTCATAGAATCTGAGGCCTGACCCACCGGCGTGCAATTAAAGAGGGAAGCAAAGTTGTCAACCGTGATGTGGTTAACTAACTACCATGCATGCAGTCTGTCGTATAACATTTATGTTGTACCCAATCTTTTTATATCGAAGAATGATTTTACGAAATTGGGTGCTGAAATCATTGCGGTTATATATTTTTCTGAATTTATATACTAAGTCACCATAAAATTCGGGTTCCGATAGACCTTGTTGCAAGAGAGATTTAAGTTCAATATTGAATTTTGAAATTAAATCAGAATGACGTCTAAACAATTTTGAAAAGGCTTTGCGTAGTTTATGGTACCGATAACCCTGATTAAGAAGTTTAGCCGTTAACAATTTATTACGAGTGTTGAAGTCAGTTACATGACTACACACTCTTGCAAATCGAATTAATCGCGAAATATAAACGCCATAGGATGGCGCACGAGGAACATCACCATCCAAGAAAGTAAAATGTACAATCTCAAAATCAAAATCATCGCGTTTAATCATAAATTTTGCACGAAACAAACCCATCTACAATAGATAGGTGTAAATCCAAAAAACGGGGAATCGGTATCAGAGGATTTTGGTTTATTTAACTGAAGTTCTAAGTTCTGGGGGTGGGGGGAGGTAAAGTTGACTGATCAAACCATCGAAATAGGTATTGTCAATATTTAATAAACGGAGTGGCTATTGACAAACGTTTGTCAATAGCCAATATACGTTAAAATGGCTATTGACAAACGTTTGTCAATAGCCAATATACGTTGAAATGGCTATTGACAAACGTTTGCAAATAGTGATTTTTACGTGAAATCGCTATTGACAAACGTTCCTTTTTTTTTTTTTTTTTTTTTTGATCTTCTTCTTTAAGTTATTAAAACGCTGAAACAATACTGGTTAGCATTTTAAACAATTATTTGTTTGTATATAACTGTTTGTGTTCATTCCTTTCGTCTCAGCCGATATCTGTAAGCCTGCGATATTAGAGACCATTGAAAGTTGTCTTTACATTGCTTCATCATCACTGAACCGTCATAAGGCAAAACTTACAATATGACCGATTGTGTTTGGGTTAAAAGATACGCCTACTCTTGTCAGTCATTTTGTGTCGTCTCTCAGAGAAAGGGAGGACAGATATAGAAGATATATTATTTTAGAGGAGATGAAAGTAAAGGACAGGCGAGAAAGAGAAAAATAAATGGAAGCGTATAATCTGAAGAAATGACAACATTCCCCTTCTATATGTACCTGCTGCAAAGCAGCAGGTCTTTGCAGCAGGTCTTACCAAGTTTGACGCCCGACTTGAAAAGAATGATAACGTAAAAAGCAAGAACATGATTTTCATCTCTTTTCAAAGCTGCTTCTATAGACATACATGTAGACGGAGTAAAGAGGCTCCTCACCTGTTACCGGTAAGACTGAGATAGAATAGACTTTCTAGGATGAATAAGTCTAAACGGTTTCCGGAAGTACGAGGAAAAAGTATCAACTTTCTGTCAATATAAGGCCATGCAAAACACACAAAAGGTAAGAAAAAGAGAAAAGTCAGCTGCCCCCGCCCACTGGGGCTTGGAGAAAGAGATTGGGCTGCATGGTGATTCCGCGCAGAGCTGAAACTGACCACACATGAGTACTGGTAAACCGTTTAGAAGGACTAAGCCTGCCCAGGCAAAGTGATGTGAGTCAGACCGTCCAATTCATATAAGCATTTTGGTTTTATTGGGCGGCAGGGCTTGAGATATCATTTCATCTCAATGTCGGGTAAAAGTCACACAAAATTAGAAGCAACGTCTCCAAAATGACCTAAAAAGTATTGACGTGACATCAAACCTCACTTCAAACAAAACAAACACAACAGAAAAGTCATAGTCGCAATTCACAGTAGGCTTCCCGCCTCTTCAAGAGATGGCAATTGTTCTAACAATGCGAGAACAAAGAAATGTGCAGACAGGAGTCAACGCGAACTCACACAAAATAAAGACAACTTAAAGCTGTACATACATATAGACGTCTGTAACTGGCTATTTAACGCAAAATCACTTTTGGCAAACGTTTGCCAATAGCCAATTTTACGAGAAATCGCTTTTCACAAAAGTTTGTCAATAGCCTCTTCCTTTAATAAATCATCCAAATATCTGGAAGTGGAGCTAAAAGCTTCAATGATTTCAGACTGGTTTTCAGCAGAAAGGGACATCATGAAGTCTCTCTCATAACAAAACAAAAACAAACCAGCCACAATTGGTGCGCAATTATTACCCATCGGAATACCCATAATTTGTCTAAATAACTTAGTACCAAATCGTATGTAAATATTGTCATGTAGAAAGGTGAGAGCTTCACATACTTTCTGACATGACCATAAAGTATACTTTTTATGCTCTTCAGAAGTGAATAAAAACATTTCTTACATTACATGCAAGATAAAGGTTGTCTTCCCCATGAAATGTCCATTCAATAAAATAGTTAAGCTTTCTTTTATAAGATTATGATGAAGTTAAAATGATATTGGTCCAAGGGTACAGGAGGATTTGTCGTTTGAAGATATTTTTTCTATTTTTAGCTCTGGCGGCCATCTTGTTAATCAGAGTGGAAGATTTTAGCTGTTTTGGAAGGGAGTCATCGACGTAACATTCCTGGGAAGCTTGAATCAAATTGACGTATGGGTTAAAGAGGAGTTTGCGTTTGAAGCAGAGTTACCATGTTTTTTTTTCTATTTTTAGCTCTGATGGCCATTTTGTTCATCTGACTAGGATTGTTTTAGCCAGTTTGATAGAGAGTCATCTGAGCAACATTCCTTTGAAAGTTGAGTGAAATTGGTCCAAGGGTACAGTAGGAGTTGTTGTTTGAAGATTTTTTTTTTCTATTTTTAGCTCTGGCGGACAACCTTTTCGTCAGAGCGGAATGATTTTAGCTATTTTGGTAGGGAGTCACCTAGGCAATATTCCTGTGAAGTTTGAATCCAATTTGCCCAAGGGTTTAGGAGGACTTCTCGTTTGAAGCAAATTTACGATGTTTTTTTTTTATTTTTAGCTCTGACGGCCATTTAGCTCAGCATAGCGGAACTGTTTTAACTATTTTTGTTGAACATTCTTATATATATATGAAGTTTTAATGAAATTGGCCCAAGTCTACAGGAGGAGTTGGCGTTTAAAGAATTTTCTATTTTTAGCTCTGGTGGCCATCTTGTTTATTGAAGCGGAACGGTTTTAGCCTAATTGGTAGACAGCCACCAAGACAACATTCCTGTGAAGTTTGAATCAATTTGGCCTAATGGTTTTGGAGATGTTTGCATTTAAAGCAAATTGTTGACGACGCACGACGCACACCGCACGACGCACGACGCAATCCGGGCATTGGGCCGATCACAATAGCACTTCGTGCTAAGGTGAGCTAATAATGTAATACCCCCGTAAACCACAGTTTTCTCTATATAACGTGGGGTTTAGAGGGTTCTTCATTTCAAGGACTTGTTAACATGATGTGATCCATAGGTGATATGAAAACAATAACAACAAATTGGGCCGAGTAATCTAGTGTAAAATTGAGTAGCCCCACAAGAAGAGAAATCTTTCAAACAAAACAGAGTTTATTTATATATTTAACACTAAAATACTGTCGATGGCGCGCCATCGCAAATCCCCACGCTTTCTACAGAGGGGCCAAGTACCGGAAACCCCTCACCCTGGGCCCTAATTTGACCCCAGGGTCAAAATATTACCTGTATTATATTCTACTAATCATGCCCTTCAATTTGATATGCCACATGTCTATGTTCCAAAAAACTTAAATTTTGACCCTTTAACCCCTTCCCAAGGGCCCCAATCTGACCCCAGGGTCAAAATTTTACTTGTATTGTATTCTACTACTCACCCCCTTCAATTTGATATTCCATATGACTATATTCGGTAAAATTTGAATTTTGACCCCCTGACCCCCCCCCCCAAGTCCGACCCCTTGGGCATTACCCAGGGGTCGCAGCCAAAATCCCGTTCAGTATGTGTTACATATATCATTAATCATTACTTATGCAAAGTTTGGTTTCAAAATCTATAAAATTGACTTTGAAATTGAATTTTAATTGATATTTGACCTTTTGACCCCTCCCCAAGGCCCCTGTAGGCGGGGCAAAAAATAAATATGACGTTGCACGCCCTCATCATGTAAGGAAGCTGTGTACCAAATTTGGTTACATTCTGACCAGTGGTTAAGGAGGAGATAGCGTGACGGACGGGCGGACAGACGGACCCGAACGCTTTTTTTAAAAGCGTGGGGATAATAAGTAAATTTCTTCTTTTATTTTATATACATAAAGTGAAATCAATGCATATCTGAAACAAATAAAAATGATAATTTCACACAAAGAAAATGCATATATCACATTGTGAAATAAGATGACATTGTTATTTTCAAAGTAACAGCCCGGGTTACGTTTTTGTTTTATTTTCGTGTAAAATAAGATGCACATTTCGATTAATACCAATGTTTCATCGAATGTATTGAAAACATATTTCATCAAGTGTGTTGAAAACATCAAAAATTTTCACGAGTGCGAAGCATTTACAAACAGCTGTTCAATTACAGGGCATTTGTCAAAGCCATGTAAAAAGTAAAGGAAAAATGTCTTTTTTTTCGATAAATACCAAAAATAATCGTCCCTTGTATCGAAAACATCAGAATTTTCATTTGTTGAAATATTGGATATTTCGATATAAAGTTTGTATTCTACTCAAAAAGTAAAGATTGCCTATTTAACTGAGGTAGATTTCTTCTTTTATTGATTTGTCTCGCACACTGCCATCAGCTATTCATGACAAATCATCATGTGAACAAGCCCTTGAAATAAAGACCCCACTAAACCCCACTTTATATAAAGAAACCTGGGGTTTACATGGGTAAACACCATTTTTCACATTTCTACTCTAAGACATAGGTTGTGGGTACTCGTTAGAACCGCCTCATTGAGGCGGTTCTAACGAGCACTTACAACCTATGTTTGGAGTAAAAATAAGAAAGATATCAAAATTTTCATCATAAAATCAGTTTTTTTGAGGTAAGGAAAAATGCACTATATCACATGGATGTGTTATCGTAATGGAAATATATACGTACATAATATGATCAGCGTTCCAGTCTAGACTGTAGATGTGGAAACCTGAACTCCAGAGGGCAGCATTTTGTCTGAAATTAGTACAATATGACGTTGACTCAGGATTAAGACTTTTTAGTTCTGCGGTGTATTCCTTGCTTCCAAAGGATAACCCTTTTATGGAACATTTTTAGCTGACGACTGCGTTTCATACCGATAAATAAGTGATACAGAGGACTCACTGAAACTTAACCCGTGTCCTGGTGAGCCCAGATAAGCCTTATATTTCAAACAATGTAGATCCAGATCAGATGTGCCATCTGATCAGGATCTACGTTGTTTGTCGTCCACATTGTGAATTTGTTGCAATAATTTGTATCAAATAATCTGATTGGCTGATAATCGGTAGTGGGTGTGCCAGATCAAAATATTCAGCAGGCCACGGGTTAATTAACAAGAGGGCCAACTGGCCCTGTAGCGCTCACTTGTGTACCAGAAAATCATGAGTGATGTTTAGAATACTCATCGGGGCTTGAAAAAAATAGATTGAGCTACATGGTGCTTCCATGCAGAGCTGGAACCGAATGCAAATGAGTACTTGTAAACAGCTTAGAAGTTCTAAGCCTGCCCAGGAAAAGTGATGCCAGTTGAACCGTCTATGCATTTAAATCCTATTGGTTTCATAGGGCAGCAGAGCCCAAGATGTCATTTCATCTCAATGTAGGGTAAAAGTCCAACAAATCTGGAAGAAAAGTCTCCAAAATGACCTACACAGTGTTGACGGGGAGGTTAAACCTCAAATCAATCTAAATTCGGGGCTCTGTGGTTTTTGAACTTGATCCATTATGAGTCTTTTGGAGTTAAGGAGCCCTGGCGAATGGCCAATTCAGACTCCAGGGCATGGTTGGCAGGATTTATGTAGGAGACCACTCGACATTGCTACATACTAAATATCTAAGATCTGAGCCTCATGGTTTCGGAGAAGACGATTTTTGAAGTTTTTTTTTCAGTATATGTCTATATGAGCTAATGAGCCCTGGGGCATAACAAACTTTGACCCCACGGGCATGGTTGGCATGATTTATGTTGGTGACCATTTTATGTTGCTTATACTTAATATCTAAGGTCTGTACTTCATGGTTTCAGAAAAGAAGATTTTCGAAGCTTAATTTCAGTTATTCCATTTTTAGTTTATTGGAGTTAAGGGGTCACAGGATTTGGCCAATTTAGACCCTAGGGGCATGATTGGCAGGATTCATGTAGGCGACCACTCGATGTTGCTACATGCTAAATACCTAAGCTCTCGGACTTATGTTTTCAGAAGACGATTTTTGAAGTTTGTTTTTCATTTAAAATTGTACATTTCAAGTCTATGGTAGGTAATGGGCCCATGGGCGTGGCCAATTTTGACCCAAGGGGCATTCCTGGCAGGATTTATTAAGATGACGATTTCATGTCACTACATACTAAATATCCGCCCCGCCCATAGGGGCTTGAAGAAATATATGGACTGCATGATGCTTCCACGCAGAGCTGATTCCGGCCCGCACACTAGTACTGGTAAACCGCTTAGAGGATCTAAGCCTGTCCAGGAACCGCGGTGCGAGCCGGACCGTCCATGCTAATAAACCCTATTGGTTTCATTGGGCGACAGGGCTTGAGATGTCATTTCTTCTCAATGTCGGGTAAAAGTCCCACAAAATTGGAAGCAACGTCTCCAAAATGACCTTTACAGTGTTGACGGGGACGTTAAACCTCAAATCAAACAAACATACTAAATATCTAACCTCTGAGACTTATAGTTTCAGAGGAGAAGATTTTTGAAGTTTTTTTTTTCATTATAAGTCTATGGGAGCTAATGGGTCAATGGGCGTGGCCAATTTTGACCCAAAGGGCATGGTTGGCAGGATTTATGGGTGTGACCACCTGACGTTGCTACATGCTACATATTTAAGCTCTGTGCCCTGTGGTTTCAGAGAAGAAGATTTTCAAGTTTTCCAATTGTAAGTCTATTTATTAAGATGTTTCCATTATGAGTTTATGGAAGCTAAGGGGCCCCGGGGCGTGGCCCATTTGGACCCCAGGGGCGTGATTGGCAGGATTGATATAGATGGCCACTTGTCGTTGCTACATGCTAAATATCTAAGATCTGGGCATAGTGGTTTCAGAGAAAAAGATTATTAAAGCTTTTTTCCATTATGAGTCTATGGGAGCTAAGGGGCCCCGGGATGTGGCCAATTTGGACCCCAGGGGCATGATTGAAAGGATTTATGTAGGTAACCACTTGCCGTTGCTACATGTTAAATATCTAAGCTCTGGGCCCTGTGGTTTCAGAGAGGAAGATTTTTTAAGCTTTTTCATTATGAGTCTATGGGAGCTAAGGGGCCCGGGCGAGGCCCATTTGGATCCCAGGAGCATCATAGGCAGGATTTTTGTAGGTGACCACTTGCCGTTGCTACATGTTAAATATCTAAGCTCTGGGCCTTGTGGTTTCAGAGAAGAAGATTGTTGAAGCTTTTTTCCATAAAGAGTCTATGGGAGCTAAGGGGCCCCGGTGCGTGAACCGTTTGGACCCCATGGGCATGATTGGTAGGAATTATGTAGGTAACCATTTGCCATTGCTACATGTTAAATATCTAAGCTCTTGGCTCAGTGGTTTCAGAGAAGAAGATTTTTGAAGCTTTTTTTCATTATGAGTCTATGGGAGCTAAGGGGCCCTTGGCGTGGCCCATTTGGACCCCAGGGGCCTGATTGGCAAGAATAATGCACGAGACCACTTTACGTTGCTACATGCTAAATATCTAAGCTCTGTGCCTTGCGTTTTCAGAGAAGAAGAGTTTTAAAGCGATTTTTTCCATTATGAGCTAAGGGGCCCCGGGGCGAGGCCCATTTTGACCTCATGGGAATGATTGGCAGGATTTATGAAGGTGATCACTTGTCGTTGCTACATGCTAAAAATCTAAGCTCTGGGCCCTGTGGTATCAGAGAAGATGTTTGAAGCTTTTTTTCATTATGAGTCTAGTGGAGGTAAGGGGCCCCGGGTTGGGGCCCAGTTGGACCCCAGGGGCATGATTGGCAGTATTTGTGCAGGTGACTACTTATCGTTGCTACATACTTAATATCTAAGCTCTGGGCCCTGTGGTTTCAGAGAAAATGATTTTTGAAGCTTTTTTCCATTGTGAGTCTATTGGAGCTAAGCGGCCCTGGGGCGTGGTCTATTTGGACCCTAGGGGCATTATTGGCAGGATTTATGTTAGTGACCACTTGCCATTGCTACATGCTTAATATCTAAGCGCTTGGGTCTATGGTTTCAGAGAAGAAGATTTTTGAAGCTTTTTTTTCCATTATGAGTCTATGGGAGCTAAGGGGCCCCGGGGCGTGGTCCGTTTGGACCCCATGGGCATGATTGACAGGAATTATGTAGGTGACCACTTGCCATTGCTACATGCTAATTATCTAAGCTCTTAGCCCAGTAGTTTCAGAGAAGTAGATTTTTGAAGCTTTTTTCCCCATTATGAGTCTATAGGAGCTAAGGGGCCCGGGGTGTGGCCAATTGCGACCACATGGGCATGATTGGCAGGATTTATGTACGTGACCCTTTGACATTGTTTCAAGCTACTTATTTAAGCTCTGGGCCCTCTGATTTCAGAGAAGAAGATTTTTTTAATTTTTCCCATTATAAGTCTATAGGAGCTATTTGTTGCCATGGCAACTAGAATTCCAATCCGATCAGCCAAAAAACCTTATGCAGCCTTTACCCCTACCTGATGATGCTTCACAAGAAATTTGATCAAGATTTCCATGGGGTATTAGAGATATACTTATTTGAAATTGTTAACGGACGCACGCACAGACGGACGCACGCACGCACGACGGACGACGGACAAAATGTGATCACAAAAGCTCACCTTGTCACTACGTGACAGGTGAGCTAAAAGCGATACAGATCGAATAGGATGTTTTGTTTGATTTGAGGTTTAATGTCCCCGTCAACACTATATAGGTCATTTTGGAGACGTTGCTTCCAATTTTGTGGGGCTTTTACCCGAGATTGAGTTGAAATGCCATCCCAAGCCCTGTCGTCCAATGAAACCAAATAGGGTTTGTAAGCATGGACTGTCTAGAAAAGGGTGTTAGGCAAGAAGAGCGGGCATGAGATTTCAGCCCGTTAAATGCAATATTATGTAGGTAACTAGAAAGGGAAGCAAAATAATTGAGGCTGGGAACGGTCCTCGAGAATGTAGATTCCTTTAAATACCTTGGTGTGAATCACGCACGAGTTGAGATGAAATACACACATCAGCAACATGTATACTAAGGCAAATAGAAAAATTGGTTTCCCGGGTCGAAATCTTCACCAATGCCCTCAGGATGTAAAAGAGGCAGCATATAAACGCCTTGTTCGCCCAATCTTGGAATATGGTAGTAGTTCTATCTGGGGCCCCAATGAAGAAATTGTTAAAAGTGGAGAATAGAGCTGCTAAATTTGTATCAAACAATTACTGCTTTGAAACTGGGAGCATGTCTGGAATACTGGGAAAATCAAGACGGGAGTCTCTCAAGAAAATGAAAAGGGATAGTAGGCTCATACTTTTCTATAAAGGTCTTAAGGGTGCTGCCAGCATTCCTACGGATGACCTTGTTCTCCCAGCAAGGCACTGTAGAAATCATCATTCGTTGGCGTTTCAGACCCTTACTGCAAGAACTGACATTTATAAAGAAATTAGACATTGGAATGCCCTTCTCGATTCGATTATTTCGACAGCTGAAGGTACTGAGGATTGTGTAGCTCAGTTTACCTCTTTGGTGAGATCTCATACCACAGGTACTGGTGTTTGAATGTTATTCAATTTGCAGGAGGTCGCAAGAGATACGGAATTGTATTAAACTTTTAACACCATCCCCTGTGACGTGTTTTTGACGATTCTTGTGTTGTCTGACTTATTAAGACCTCATGAATTCTTATGTAACCACAGACAATAAGAGACAAAATAATTCAAATGTCACTAAATTCTGGCCGAAACTAAATACAATATTTGAGTTTGAAGTATTTGTTTTTGCGTTTGGGCTAGTATTAGGTAAACAGAAGTGAAAGTAATTATAAGAAATCAATACATTTTCCCCACACTTCCAATCAGAGACACCAAATGGAAAGAAACACAAATATGAAATAACTATTTTCTAATGAAAACATCACTAAAGGAAACCCAAAAGGACAGTAACTTTCCCACAAAATAGCCGAATGGCTATCCAAAATAAAGGATATAAACAAAACACACATGCAAAAAAGGCGAACAAAAACAAAAATGAAACCGCGACACAAGAACCGCCCTGGAACTGTGAATAAAACGCATTCTCAAGGGGGTGTTGGGTCGAGTTTATGTGACTGCAGTCCCCGTCCTTGTTTCTGTCGCTATTTATACAAATAACATGAGTCCACAGTCCGCATGAAGGCTTTCTAAATAAGGGCGAGTATTGTGACCACGTAAAATCGATTTCAGCTCCCCCTCCCAGTGGGATTCGTTTCACTGACCATTCCAGTTCCAAGGCGGTTCTTCTGTCGCGGTTTGTTTTTGTTATGGTTTGTCTGAGTGTGTGTATCGCTTATATTATTTTGTTTTGGATAGCCAATCGGCCATTTTGTGGGAAAGTGACTGTCCTTTGGCTTTCCGCTACTGATGTTTCCATTATGGACCGTGATTTTATGTCTGTGCTTCTTTCCTTTTGGTGTCTCTGATGGGAGCTGTGGGTTAATTGTATCGATTCCTGATCATTGCCTTCACTTATATTTCTAACTCATTAGTGCCACATATTCGAGAAGATATAAAACGATTAAGATATGGATAATTGCGTGACGCTGGTGTTATTAGCAAACGTTAGACTACCTACGTGATCTCAATCGAACCTTAAACGACGATTCGTTTGTATTTTTTTGGCGCATGAAAATTGGTTCTGGACAAAGATGCATGTGTTTCTGTTTTTTCACTGAATTAAAGATTTTTGCGGAGTAATTGTCATTTCTTATCAAATTTATGTTGTTGTTTGTTACTTACTGTGTTATCACTTGTGTCGTTTTATTTTGGATGGCCATTTGGCCATTTTGTGGGAGAGTAACTGTCCTTATGGCCTTCCTTTGTTTAGGTTTACATTCATTACGCAAACACGCCTATATAATTACATTGCGACCTTCATCGCCGAAACAATGAAAATTTTTAGACGAAAAATTGTGATATTTTTCTTAGTTCTGCTCAAAATATAGATTGTGGGCACTCGTTAGAACCGCCTCATCGAGGCGGTTCTAACGAGTACCCACAATCTATATTTTAGAGCAGAAATAAGAAAAATAAGGTATACCCCCGGACACCCCAGTTTTACTATATAAAAGCGGGGTTCAAGGGGGGTCATATTATATAGGCGTGTTTTCGTGATGAAGGTCTGGTCGCTTCATGTTTGTGTTTCTTTCCCTTTGGTGTCTTTGATGGGTGGAGTAAGTTAATTGTATTGATTCCTGATCTTTGTTTTACTTCTACTTTGAAACAAAATATCAAAATCAGTGACGGATCAAGTAACTTTCAAACAAAGGGAAAATTAAATTGATCGGAATTTAAAAACGAAATGAAACATCTGTAACGAAACGTGGCTAGAAGATGCATGTTTCCATTATGAAAACACGCCTATACAAATACAATGCCACCTTTATCGCCGAAAAAAATGAAGATTTTAAGATGAAAAATTAGAATATTTTTCTTCTTTCTGCTCAAAATATAGACTGTGGGGTTTTACCCCTGCAAACCCCAGTTTTATTTTATAAAAGTGGGGTTGGAGGGGGTCAAAATTATATAGGCGTGTTTTCGTGATGAGAATCAATTTCAAAGTAAAAGTAAAACAAAGATCAGGAATCGATACAATTAACTTACTCCACCCATCAAAGACACAAAAGGGAAAGAAATACAAACATTAAGCGACCAGACCATAATGGAAACTTAAACAAGGGAAGGCCATAAGGACAGTTACTTTCCCAGAAAATGGCCATATGGCCATCCAAAATTAAAAGACACAAGTGATACACACAGTAAGTAACAAACAACAACATACATAAATCGCCACAGAAGAACCGCCTTGGAACGGTCAGTGGAAAGATTTCCACTGGGGGGCTTAAATCGATATTACGTGGCCACAATCCTCGCCGAGTCGTCACAGTACGGGTAAACAGATCGGATGAGGCAATTATGTGTGTGTTATGGTCGGTGTATTATAGCTGACCAAAACACACATATGAGCAGTCGTAAGGATGCAATGACGGTCATAACTTGTATTCTTTACCTCTCTCATGGGTGATTTAAAAGACAACAAATTTTCCATATTACTCCATCACGAAAACAGGCCTATATAACTCTGTCCTCCTTGAATCCATCTTTTATATAGTAAAACTGGGGTTACAAGGGTAAAAGTTTTTGTTATTTCTGCTCTAAAATATAGATTGTGGGTACTCGTTAGAACCACCGATCACTAAAAAGCGACAATTTTCAAATTGTTGTTTCCTGCAAGTTCTACAAAAGTTTCGCGATTTAACAAGATTGTGACAAGTCAGTTAAGTTGACTACATCGCATAAATTTTTACCTTTTGTTACATTTTTTTTATGCAAGAAAGTGACGATTCACCGTCAAAGACCAAAGAATCTTCGAGTGACTTAAAATAAAAAAAAGCCGCTTTTTGTGTCACACTATTCCTCCCAGTGATTTGCTGCATAATAAATCACGGTAATATTCCATTGTCTATAGAGGAGTACTGTGCCAAAATGAGTCTTTAGTGTTGGCTTTTTAATGTTCGAGTCAAAGGCAATCACTAGAAAAATAATCCTGTCTTACTTTGCTCCATGGGTCCAAGTATATCTGTTCTGGCCAGCATCAGGCCCCCAGTGTAAGGTCGATAATACCTCGTTAACACCATGATTGTGGCCTCCAGACACAGCCCGTGGATTTCCTGCAAATGCTTTCAGATTTACCACAAGAATTTAATGTGTATGATCGGAGTATAAAGCGCCTGGGTGTAATATTGTAACCCTCCTAGGCTAACTGGAACTATCATCAAAATTGAAGTGATGGCAATGATCAGGACTCGATACAATTAACCCACAGCTCCAATCAGAGACACCAAAGGGAAAGAAACACCAACATGAAATAACTAGACCCTAATGGAAACACCAACAGCGGAAGGCCAAAAGGATAGTCGCTTTCCCACAAAATGGCCAATTGGCTATCCAAAACAAAATAATATAATCACACTCAATGACAAAACATAACAAAAATAAACAACGACAGAAGAACCGCATTAGAACGGCCAGTGAAACGAATTCCACTGGTGTGGGGGCGGGGGGGACTTAAATCGATTTTATGCAGCCACAATCCTCGGCCTTACTTCCGTTGCGATTTAGACAAATAGGGGCAGAAGTAAGAAAAATAATGTATACCCCGGTAAACCCCAGGTATGTTTCACTCATTATCCGATCACTCTAAACCATGTTGACTTGTTTAAACTCACGATCTTAAGACACTGATTTTGTTTGTTTGATTTGAGGTTTAACGTCCCCGTCAACACTGTAAAGGTCATTTTGGAGACGTTGCTTCCAATTTTGTGGGACTTTTACCCGACATTGAGATGAAATGACATCTCAAGCCCTGTTCGCCCAATGAAACCAATAGGGTTTATTAGCATGGACGGTCCGGCTCGCACCGCGGTTCCTGGACAGGCTTAGATCCTCTAAGCGGTTAACCAGTACTAGTGTGCGGGCCGGATTCAGCTCTGCGTGGAAGCATCATGCAGCCCATATATTTCTTCAAGCCCCTATGGGCGGGGGCCGTTTAAGACACTGAAATCGTAACACAGGAAGAAAGAATAGCTGTAAACAATCCTGTGTGTAATGTGAGATTCGAATACGAGCGCTCGGGTGAAAGTCCAGTGTACTAACCATTGAGCTCAAGAGTTGGTTATAAACTTATTAGCGATGCCTTATCTACCTGGGTACATTATTTAAAGGGGTGGTCCGTAACACCCCTGTCTACGGAAGTAATCATATATGATGGAAGATAAATTGGAAGTGGTGGCAATGATAAGGAATCGACACAATTAACCCACAGCTCCTATCAGAGACACCAAAGGGAAAGAAACAACCCATTATATAACTAGGCCATAATGGAAACAGTCCTATCCAGGACTTGATCCGATCTTAAAACATGAAAATCGTTACAAAGAAATAAAGTTTAGCTTGAAAGAATGGTGGTCTTAGGTTCGATTGTAAGCCGGACCACTCGAGTGAAAGACTGGAATATAAGAATCCGATATGGGATTCTGTTGTAGATGAGCATTTCCAACCCGAGGGATGACCGTGCTGAGCGGAACCGAGGCTACGCCGCGGTTCCGCTCAGCACGGTCATCCCGAGGGTAGGAAACGCCCATCTACAACAGAATCCCATATTGGATTCTTTTTCTTGCACAACACTTCCGGTTAGTATTGACAGCTCGCACTTGTATATTGTTTACAAAATAAAAGTAATGCGGAAGTAGTTCCGACAGTTGAATAGAATTGAAGCGCATTTATGTTAGTTGCCTGGGTTGTGACATCAGGGTCAGAACATAAATTTCTATCCCAGGGTAAAATCACGGATTTCCTTGTCTGGTGTGCAAGAAGTCCATTTCTCTAACCACTTAGCCAAGGAGTTTACCCTTTGGCTCAGTGATTGAAGCATTGACTATCACCCGGGCGGTGATGCTACTTTACTTTGTCAAGACTTTCATGTGGTAAAATGGCCGCCAGTGGCGGGATATCTTGACATAAACATCAACAGCGCAAATTTCGGCTAAGAATTTTTGCAATATAAATGCTACATGTGTTGTGCAAATTTTAACATGAGGACCATGAGGTCCTGGTCACTCCCCTGAGCACTGTGCAAGTTTTGGAAGTACTCAATCAACCGATGCTACATACCAAGTTTCAAGACAATTAGCAAAGTGATTCTTGAGATGAGGATTTTTTAAGGTTTTTAACATAATAGGGCATGTTGGCCATCTTGGTCAAATGACAGGAACCATTCAACTAAACTGGCATAACCCCATTTCCATTATATAAATTTCAAATGAAATTGTCCCAGTGGTTTCAGAAAAAAATGTATTTCGAAATGTCAATGGACCTGCAATCCAAGTGACGTTGTGCCAAAATCATCAAATAACCTTGGCCTTTTTAGCATTTATTTTGTATATCTTCTCATGTCACGGAACCCAATATTTTTCGAAAAATACACTGTTCCAAATTTTCACCATTTACAAGTCATACCAACCAATTTGACCTTTATGTTAAAAAAGGTCACAATCAACCTAGTGTCATCACTGTTGCAAACTTGCTAGTACTCAGTCACCCAATGCTACATACCAAGTTTCAGGACAATCAGCCCATTAGTTCTGGAGAAGAAGCTTTTAATGGTTTTACAATATTCAGGCACGGGGGCCTTCATGGTCAGGTGACCCGGAACATTTGAATATTTTTGTTCCCTTACAGTACTTAGGCTGCATGTAAAATTTAAATGAAAATGCCGCATAGGTTTTAAAGAAAATGTATTCTAATATGTCAATGGACCTGCAATACAAGTGACCTTGGGCCAAGGTCACCGAATGACCTTGACCTTAAGGATTCATACACATTCAATTTTTACCTATTCTTATATCATAGATCACAATACTTTTCGAAAAATGCATTGATTTATCTATTTCCCATTGAAAGGCTTATGGGGCCAAATTTGACCTTGATGTAAAATAGGTCAATATCAATCTAGGGTCATCATTTTTGCAAACGTGGTAGTACTCAGTCACCCGATGCTACATACCAGGTTTCAAGACTTTTGGCCCAGTGGTTCTGGAGACGAATATTTTAAAGGTTTTTACCATATTTGGGCATGGCAAACATCTTGATCATGTGACATGGACCATCCAAAGAAATTTTTGTTCTGTAAGTGTCCTAAGGATGCATATAAAATTCAAATGAAATTGGCCAAGTGGTGTTAGAGAGGAAATGTATTCTATTATGTGAATGGATCTGCGATACAAATGACCTTACGCCAAGGTCACCAAATGACCTTGACCTTAAGCATCGATCGACACACATTTTTAACCTATTTTCATATCACAGACCACAGTATTTTTCGAAAAATGCATTGATTTACCTATTTCCAATTGAAAAACCTAAGGCGCCAAATTTTACCTTGGCGAAAAATAGGTCAAGGTCAATCTAGGGTCATAATGTTTGTAAACTTGATAGTACTCAGTCCCCCGATGCTATATACCAAGGTTCAAGACAATCGGCCCAGTGATTCTGGAGAAGAAGATTTTTTAAGGTTTTTACCATTTTTAGCATGGTGTCAATCTTGGTCATGTGACCTGGAACATCCCAATTACTTTTGTAAGGCAGCATATAAAATTTCAATGAAATTGACCATGTGGTGTTAGAGAAAAAGTTTTCTAATATGTTAATAAACCTGCAATATAAGTGACCTTGAGAAAATCAATGAATGACCTTGACCCTCAACATTCACATGCATTCATTTTTACCCATTCTCATATTACAGACCACAATATGTGTAAAATGCATTGATTTACCTATTTCCCATTGAAAAGCATAAGGAGCCAAATTTGACCTTGGCGTAAATTATTGCTGCAAACTTGGTAGTACTCAGTCACCCCATGCTACAAACCAAGTTTCAAGACAATCGGCCCAGTGATTCTGGAGAAGATTTTTTTAAGGTTTTTACCATATTTGGACATAGCGGCTATCTTGGTCATGTGACCTTGACCGTCCAAAATATTTTTTGTTACCTAAGTATCAAAAGTCTTCATATAAAATTCAAATAAAAATGGCCCAATGGTGTTAGAGAAAAATGATTCTAAGATGTTAATAGACCTACAAGTGACCTTTGACGAAGGTCAGTGAATGACCTTGACCCTTAGCATTCACAGGTATTCGCTTTTTACCGATTCTCATATCACAGATCTCAATATTTTACCAAGTTTCAAGATAATCGACCCAGTGGCTCTGGAGAAGACGATTTTAAGGTCTTTGCCATATTTTGGCATGGCGGCCATCTTGGTCATGTGACCCAGACCATCCGAATATATTTTTGTTCCCTAAGTGCCCTAAGTCTGCATATATAATTTAGATGAAATGGACCCAGTGCTGGTAGAGAAAATGTATTCTAATATGTCAATAGGCCTGCAATACAAGTGACCTTTGACCAAGGTTAATGAATGACCTTGACCCGTAGCATTCCCGAGCATTCATTTTTAACCCATTCTGATATCACAGACAGCAATATTTATTCGAAAAATGCATTGATTTATCTACTCTCCATTGAAAAGCCTAAGGAGCCAAATTTGACCTTGGCGCAAATAGGTCAAGGTCAATCTAGGGTCATCATTTTTGCAAATTTGGTAGTACTCAGTCACCCGATTTACATACCAAATTTCAAGACAATCGGCCCAGTGGTTCTGGAGAAGAAGGTTTTTTAAGGTTTTTACCATATTTGGGCATGTCGGCCATCTAGGTCATGTGACTTGGACCAGCCGAATAAATGTTTGTTCACTAAGTGTCCTAAGTCGCATATAAAATTTTTATGAAATTGGCCCAGTGGTATTAGGGAAAATGTATTCTAATATGTCAACAGACCTGCAATACAAGTGACCTTGGCCAAGGTAAATGACTGACCTTGACCCTTAGCATTCACAGGCATTCATTTTTTACCCTTTCGCATATCACAGACCACAATATTTTTCGAAAAATGCATTGATTTACCCGTTTCCCATTGAAAAGCCTAAGGCGCCAAATTTTATATTGGCGTAAATAGGTCAAGGTCAACCTAGGGTCATCATTTTTTGCACACTTGGTAGTACTCAGTCACAAGATGCTACATTCCAAGTTTCAAGCTAATCGGCGGAGTGGTTCTGGAGAAGAAGATTTTTTAGATTGTTACCATATTTTGGCATGGCGGCCATCTTGGTCATGTGACCTGGACCATACTAGCAAACTTTCGTTGCCTCTTAGCCATGAGAAATTAAATTGAAATTGATCCAGTGGTTTCAGAGAAGAAGACCTTTGATAGGTTGACGTACGACGGACCGACGGACGCCGAAAGCCTACCATTCTATATGCTCGTCCGGAACCTCTGGCTCAGGGGAGCTAATAAAACCGAAACCCACACACTCTATCTGCAACGTGTAAATTTGTTTTCAACTTCATATCATTATTATACATACCTCTTGATTCCATGAGGTCGATTTCGCCGGAAGCTGGCCAACCGCCATAGTGAGAATATTTTGGCAACATCCAGATAGCTATAAAGCAAAAGACCAGAGAAGAAAACATACGTCACTGACTATTATTTAACCTTTTCCGTACCAAATGCAACCTTCCTCCTTATATATAGCAACAGTCTAATTCAAACTTTAGGGTTGTCAGGTTGTGTTTTCTTCAAATCTATTTGGAAACCGGCTGTCCATTTTGCAAACAGTGGAGGCCCAGATCAGACGCCGCGTTCTGCGGCGTCTGATCTGGGCCTGCACTGTTTGCCAACTACCCGTTTTGGGGTTTATGGTACAAAATGGGTTAAAAAGTTTCGACCTAACCAAATTTCCAAAGTATATTTTACCATACCAAAAACAAATATATTTATACTTCTCTACTATATTCCAGGATCTAATATGTTGACATGAATGGCATCTCTTTTTTTTCGGTTTTTGGTTTTACGGCCTTTCAGCATTATTTCAATTATTTAGAGTCGATCTTAAATCAAAGGTGGGAAAAACAGGAGTAACCGGAGAAAAAACGCGTGCCCTTCCGTTGCAGGACTCGATCCACAGCTGTGGGAGACCTTATGATTAAGAGTCGGTCCTCTTATCTGCTAGACCATGGAGGCCCGTTTGATTGATTGATTTATTTATTTTTGTCTCCCAAACAACAATGCTGGAATCTTTTGTTTTCTTTTTGATTTTTGGGAGTTTTTTTGTTTTTGTTTGATTTGATGTTTAACGTCCCCGTCAACACTGTAAAGGTCATTTTGGAGACGTTGCTTCCAATTTTGTGGGACTTTTACCCGACATTGAGATGAAATGACATCTCAAGCCCTGTCGACCAATGAAACCAATAGGGTTTATTAGCATGGACGGTCCGCCTCGCACCGCGGTTCCTGGACAGGCTTAGATCCTCCTAGCGGTTTACCAGTACTAGTGTGCGGGCCGGATTCAGCTCTGCGTGGAAGCATCATGCAGCCCATATATTTCTTCAAGCCCCTATTAGCGGGGGCTGTTTGGGGAGTTACAATGTGTGAAAGATAATAAAGATTCCTAAAATTGATGAATGACGAATTTGACATCAGTAAGTTAAATGAAACGGAAAACATCGTTTACAATACGATAACACATCCGAGTGACATAGAAAATTTTTCGAGTCTCCAAAACGGTTATTTTTTCTGAAAGAAAAACAATTGTCATATTTACGGAACCCGGGAAGGGACATAATTTTTTTTAATATGTTGTGCGGAAAAGATATTAAGTTGTGCGAACAAGATAATATGTTGTAGAAACAAGATATTATGTTGTCCGCACAAGACAATATCTTGTCCGCACCAGAAAATATGTTGTCAGAACAAGATAATATCTTGTCCGCTCAAGATATTATCTTGTTCGCACAACATAATAAAAATAAAAAAAAATCAAGTCCCTTCCCGGGTTCCGTACATATTAGTCTTAGTTATACTTAAAATAGGGGTGGGAGATGCTCGACAACTTTTTAAATCCTTCTTGTGGACCTTTATTACGAAGCTCTGATGATACTCAGTGACTCTTATCTCGCTCCAAAATGGCGCAGTGACAAGCAATCGAACTTCAATGGCCCAAACACATTTATTGTTTCAAATATGGGTTAAAGAAAAACAACTACCCCCCCCCCCCACCTCCACCCCAAGAAAAAGTGGGTATTTTAACCACGGAGGTTTAATCATGGCTTCAGATCAGGAGACTTAATAAGGTTGGCATATCGATACTTTTCTAACTCCTTTAACCCTTATCTTGCTGACTATTCATTTAAGCCACACCCATTTCTGTCTATCAACCAATCAAATTACTTGATGTAATTTATTGCTACAAATTCATAAACAGAATGCCAAACAGTGTAGATCCTGATCAGATGGCTTCTTCAGAAGCCATCTGATCTGGATCTACACTG
The DNA here is from genome assembly GCA_963580285.1 of Lucinisca nassula. Taxonomy (NCBI): domain Eukaryota; kingdom Metazoa; phylum Mollusca; class Bivalvia; order Lucinida; family Lucinidae; genus Lucinisca; species Lucinisca nassula. Next base: position 10,329,832 of record OY757017.1, on the reverse strand, counting down.
TTTTCATCGATAGGGGGGTTGTAGCGAACAGCAAGATAAGGGTTAAAATAAACGTAGCCTCTGCTGTGTGTACTCATTAGAATCGTCTCATAGATTTCTGACACAAAATAGTTAATAAAACTTCTAAATGATCCTCAATACGTTAGAATCTGAAGTTCAACACGAAAATGAGTGCACCCAACAACAACAACTCAACAATGAGTGCACTCTAATGAGTGCACTCAACATACATTTCTGACACAAAATAGTTAATAAATCTTCTAAATGATCCTCAATACGTTTGAATCTGAAGTTCAACACGAAAACATGCCTATATAAGTTTGACCCCTTTAAACCCCACAATTGTAAAGCTGGTGGTTCCAGGAGTATACATAACTTTTCTTATTTTTTCTCAAGCGGTTCTAACAAGTACGCACAATCTATGTTTTCGAGCAAAAAATATAAAAAAAAAACTTTTTCAATTTTTCATCTGAACATTTTCATTTTTGGTGGTAAAATTTACAATGTATTTGTATATTTGTATAGGCGTGTTTTCGTAATGGTGTGAAAAATCCCTAGGGTTTTGAAAGCGAGTTCGACTAAACCATTTCAAAGGAGCCATCGGTGTTCGAGCTAACGAAGGGGTTTGTTAGGTGAAGCGAAGTTGTCGAGTATCTCGCGTCATTGGGGCGTCCAACGAAAAATGGCTTACAGTTGGGCAAGTTCTGCGTCCCTTAAAGCAGGGAAGAATTGCGATATTTCTTTTGTTTCTACACTGCCATTCATTTTCTTCCTTCTCTGCTTCCCTCCATTTCATCATCTCTTCTGTCTCTGCTATTTCTTTTCTCCCTTTCCCTGGGAGACGAGACAAAATGACCCACAAATGTTGACGTGCCATTAAACTCTTACGCATTGATCAGTTAAATATATCCATGTATACTTATTATTTTAATTAAAATAAATTGTGACAAGGGCTCAGATAACTTACCAGGCCAGATCCAATCTCCTTTGGGGATCTTTGCCCTGACTTCTACTTTGCCATACTTGATGGTTGCCTTGGATTTCAGTTTGCAGGACATTATCGGAGGGAGTAATCCGTATTTGCCTTCCCTACGGCAGCCATATCTAGCGCCGTTTGTACAACTACCCCAGAGGTCTGTAAGCATAAATGACTATAAGAATGGGATGGTTTAACCTTATCTTGCTGAATATTCATTTAAGCCACACCCTTTTCTATCTATCAACCAATCAAATTACTTGATGTAATTTATTGCTACAAAATCATAAACTGTGTAGATCCTGATCAGATGGCTTCAGAAGCCATCTGATCAGGATCTACACAGTTTATGAATTTGTAGCAATAAATTAACACTGGATCAACACTGTTGGCAAAGATAGGGGTTGTCGTGAACAGCAAGTTAAGGGTTAATTGACTGGAGGTCATCCGTATTAACACCAGGTCAACCAGTATTAATCCTTTCCCACTCAGATACATGTACACATTTTTACCTGTCTGAACCCAACTCCATTTTTTGAGCACCAGACTCACCTGTTTACAAGAGTTTCGTCAAAAAATTGAAAAAAAAGAAGAAAGTAGTTTAGGTCGTAGTTCCAAAGCGTTAGGAAAATGAAATACAGCCGTCAACCCTTAGATGACAAATGGCCTTGCCTAATACACAAAAGAAGTTAATTCCACCAGCATATATTGCGTTATTTGTTTGTTTGTTTGTTTGTTTGAGGTTTAACGTCCCCGTCAGCACTGTAAAGGTCATTTTGGAGACGTTGCTTCCAATTTTGTGGGACTTTTACCCGACATTGAGATGAAATGACATCTCAAGCCCTGTCGCCCAATGAAACCAATAGGCTTTATTAGCATAGACGGTCCGCCTCGCACCGCGGTTCCTGGAAAGGCTTAGATCCTCTAAGCGGTTTACCAGTACTAGTGTGCGAGCCGGATTCAGCTCTGCGTGGAAGCATCATGCAGCCCATACATTTCTTCAAGCCCCTATGGGCGGGGGCCGCTATATTGCGTTAATAATAGTTTAGCGGATAAGACTCGACACCTAACTCAAGTCGTAGAAATCGTCAATATCTTTTCTAGTGCTATGGGATCATTGATTTTCGGAAGGAGTCATTGATGAGGCTTTATTGGCCGAAACCAGCTTGCCAGGCCCTGAAAACTCTTATACACTCTACGGTTTTCAGTTCAGTGTTGTAGTCCTTGCTTCCAAAGGATTACATTTTAAGAATATAAGAATCTGATATGGGGTTCTGTTGTAGATGAGCGTTTCCAACCCGAGGGATGACCGTTCTGAGCGGAACCGAAGCTACGCCAAGGTTCCGCTCAGCACGGTCATCCCGAGGGTTGGAAACGCCCATCTACAACAGAACCCCATATTGGATTCTTTTTCTTGCACAACACCTCCGGTTAGTTTTGACAGCTAGCACATGTAAATTGTTTACAAAATAAAAGTAGTGCGGAAGTAGTTCCGGCAGTTGAATAGAAATGAAGCGCATTTATGTTAGTTGCCTGGGTCGGAACACCAGGGTCAGAACATAAATTTCTATCCCAGGGTAAAATCATGGATTTCCTTGTCTGGTGTGCAAGAACATTTTATCTGACGGGGTCTTGACGATTACTTCATGAGTTCAAAAGAAAGACATTCTTAACCCTTATCTTGTTGAATATTCATTCAGGCCACACCCATCTCTGTCTATCAACCAATCAAATTACTTAGTGTAATTTATTGCTACAAATTCAAAAACTGAATGCCAAACAGTGTAGATCCTGATCAGATAGCTTCTTGAGTAGCTATCTGATCTGGATCTACACAGATTGCAAAGATAGGGGTTGTCGTGAACAGCAAGATAAGGGCTACCGAGGCCCCGTTTTCGGATTTACATCTATCTATTGTAGATGGGTTTGTTTCGTGCAAAATTTATGATAAACGCGATGACTTTGATTTTGAGATTGTAAATTTTCCTTTTTTGGATGGTGATGTTCCTCGTGCGCCATCCTATGGCGTTTATTTTTCGCAATTAATTCGATTTGCTAGAGTGTATAGTCATGTAACTGACTTCAACACTCGTAATAAATTATTAACGGCTAAACTCCTTAATCAGGGTTATCGGTACCATAAACTACGCAAAGCCTTTTCAAAATTTTATAAACGCCATTCTGATTTAAATTCAAAATTCAATATTGAACTTAAATCTCTTCTGCAACAAGGTCTATCGGAACCCGAATTTTATGGTGACTTAGTATATAAATTCAGAAAAATATATAACCGCAATGACTTCAGCACCCAATTTCGTAAAACCATTCTTCAATATAAAAATATTGGGTACATGGATGTTATACGACAGACTGCATGCATGGTAGTTAACCCAATCACGGTTGGCAACTTTGCTTCCCTCTTTAATTGCATGCCGGTGGGTCAGGCCTCAGATTCTATGACGGCTCAAACGTAAAGGCTTATTGAGAATTAGAGAGATCTAATTCAAGGTAATGTTGGTTGGTGCCTGATGCTCTGTCTCTGGTCGGGCCCATCGGAGTCTAACTGTTGGTTTTCTTTTGCTCCAGCATTTCAGTGGTTTCTTGCTGTCGAGTCCTCACCGTTGTCTCACCTCTGTGGTTCTTTGATTATTTTGTGTTCACGGAGACGTTGCACTGATGAGTTAGGAGGCCTTCATGCGGACTGAACAAATTATTTGTCTAAATCATGACGGAAGTGAGGACGAGGATTGTGGCCACGTAAAATCGATTTAAGCCCCCCAGTGGAAATATTTCCACTGACCGTTCCGAGGCGGTTCTTATGTGGCGGTTTATTTATGGTGTTGTTTGTTACTTACTGTGTGTATCACTTGTGTCTTTTTATTTTAGATGGCCATTTGGCCATTTTGTGGGAAAGTAACTGTCCTTATGGCCTTCCTTTGTTTAGGTTTCCATTATGGTCTGGTCGCTTAATGTTTGTGTTTCTTTCCCTTTGGTGTCTTTGATGGGTGGAGTAAGTTAATTGTATCGATTCCTGATCTTTGTTTTACTTCTACTTTAAGACTTCTTATTCTTAGTGAAACTGTCTGAAATCTGTAACATATGAACGTAACACGAATGAAATAATTAAAAAGAAGTGCAGGCAATGATCAGGAATCGATACAATTAACCCATGGCTCCCATCAGGGACACCAAGGGCCAGAAACACGAACATGAAACAACTAGACACTAATGGAAACATCAATAGCGGAAAGCAAAAATGACAGCTACTTTCCCACAAAATGGCCAATCGGCTATCCAAAACAAAATAATATAAGCGATACACACACTCAAAGACAAACCATAACAAAAATAAACCGTGACTGAAGAACTGCCTTGGAACGGTCAGCGAAACGAGTTCCACTTGGGTGCTTAAATCGGTTTTACGTGGCCACAATCCTCGCCATTACTTCTGTCCTGATTTAGACAAATAATTTTAGTTCACATGAAGGCCTCCCAAGACTGCTTCGAACATGTTTCTGCAGAATCTATCTGATCAGTATCAATACTGTTTGTGAAATGTAGTGCATATTCCAATTATATCACGAAGTCACGCCTATTCACTGTATAATTTTGACCTACTTCAATCTCACTATTAAATGGTAAAACTAGGGTTTACAGGGGTGCATAGAACTTTTCTTATCATAGATTGTGGGTTCTTGTTAGAACGGTTCTAATGAGTACAAACAATATATGCTTTGGGCAGAAATAGGTAAAATATCAGAATTTTTGAATGAAAATATTCATCTGTGCGTGCGTGCGTGTGTGTGTGTGTGTGTGTGTGTGTGTGTGTGTGTGTGTTGAAAAATTGTCAAAAATATGAACATGCGTTTTTTTTGTAATGCAGCAGGACAAAGGTCAAGAATATTATGATAACATACCCGTAGGACATAGTGCATTTTTTCACATCTCCAAAAATGTTTTTGTTCTGATGAAATCTATGATAGTTTTCTTATTTATGGTGCAAACATAGGACGTGGGTACCCGTTAGAACCCCCTCATTAAGGCGGTTCTTACGAGTACCACAACCTATGTCTTGGGGCAGAAATAACAAAAATAATGTATACCCCGTAAACCCCAATTTTCTCTGTATAAACTTGGGTTTAGGGGGCTACGTTTCACGGAATTGTTATCGTGATGATAATGATGGCAACAATTTTGCAAAAAGGAAATCATCCTGTCTGTATTCTCGACGTAACACTGAGTAAAACTAGAACTGTCAGAGGATCTGACTATAGCCCCGCTATAGCCCTGTCAGAGGAGAAAGACTCATGAATTAAAGGTAAAGACTTGTGAGAGGGTTAAATCCCTAACAAGGTACCTACGCCTTGTCTAAGTTATAAAATAAGTTTTGGATAATGAAAAAAGCACATGCACATCTTCAGACCTATATGAAAACACCTGTTAAGTTTCAAAAGGATTGACCTAGAACTGTAAGAGGAGTTGCGGTAACAAGGTAGCTACTCCCTATACATTTTAACATTAGTAGATCTCAAAAATTGTCTAAGTTAAAAAGGTGAAAAAAGTGAAAAAAAATATTTAAGGATAATGAAAAAAGAATATGCACATCTTCAGACCTATATAAAAACACCTATAAAGTTTCAAAAGGATTGACCTAGAACTGTAAGAGGAGTTGCGGTAACAAGGTAGCTACTCCCTATACATTTTAACATTAGTAGATCTCAAAAATTGTCTAAGTTAAAAAAGGTGAAATAAGTAAAAAAAAATATTTAAGGATAATGAAAAAAGAATATGCACATCTTCAGACCTATATGAAAACACCTGTAAAGTTTCAAAAGGATTGACCTAGAACTGTAAGAGGAGTTGCGGTAACAAGGTAGCTACTCCCTATACATTTTAACATTAGTAGATCTCAAAAATTGTCTAAGTTAAAAAAGGTGAAATAAGTGAAAAAAATTATTTAAGGATAATGAAAAAAGAATATGCACATCTTCAGACCTATATGAAAACACCTGTAAAGTTTCAAAAGGATTGACTTAGAACTGTAAGAGGAGTTGTGGTAACAAGGTAGCTACTCCCTATACATTTTAACATTAGTAGATCTCAAAAATTGTGTAAGTTAAAAAAGGTGAAATAAGTGAAAAAAATTATTTAAGGATAATGAAAAAAGAATATGCACATCTTCAGACCTATATGAAAACACCTGTAAAGTTTCAAAAGGATTGACCTAGAACTGTAAGAGGAGTTGCGGTAACAAGGTACCCACTATCAAATATTACAGACGGAATTCCGGACAAACAAATATTACAGACAGACAGACAGACAGACAGACAGACAGACAGACAGACAGACAGACGGAATTCCGGACAAACCAAATCCAATATAGCCCCCACTTTTTCAAAGCGGGGCTATAACAAGTATAGCTTTTACAAAAAGGTATGTCTACGCTTAGCAAATATTAAATGTGTGCCAGAAATGTGTTTTTTATACAATTAACTGTCTTTGGCAATATTCTAACTGCCAGTCCGCCGACTGAAGTTAAACAAAATTGGTCAGATACTTCATGGCACATGTGCAACTTCAATATGCTTGTAATATCTGATCAAACGTTATGCTTGAAAACTGTTAGATAAGTTAAAAAGACAACTTTCCTACACTTTATAGAAGACTAATTGAAGGTTAACCCAAACATTTTGCTAACGAAGAGGCAAGTTTTTTTTTTCTATCTCACCAGAACCGAAGGCTCCTAGGGAGCTTATAGGATAGGCAGTGGTCCGTTTGTAGATGTATTTTGTATTAGCCCGTTCAAATAGGACAGCAAATATGGGCTTGTACAAATGTGAAAACAATTCTGTGCCAGAACCTCTTTTTTTGTGTGAAAGCTTATACTTGTTATGAGCCGCTTTTTCCTTCTTTTGAAAGCTTATACTTGTTTTTGCATTAAAAATATAAAGGCCAACCTGTATTGTGGATAACTAATGACTGTACTTTCGTGTTAGACCAAAAGTCTATAATGTCTACGGCCAAAGACAATCATTCCCATTAAAAACAAAAAACAAACAAAAAAAAACACACACTTTTTTTGCAATGATACCATTACTCTTACCGTACATGCTCATAACTGAAGTATACAAAAGCTTGTACTTACGAGCTACGTCCATAACTCCCGTAGTAAGATACGGTTCGCCAAATTTGTTTGACGTCAGAGTCTGTAATGGACAAAGGACGAAGCTATAAAATAACTTCCATATGGAATTTAAGCCACGATTGTAAAATTATGCGTGTTTTATAACGATTGTTAAATCAAAACTTATTCCATGATGGGAGTTGTCGGTTAATTGTATCAATATTCCTGATCATTGCCTACACTTCTACTATCACGGACGGTGTCTCTCACCGCTGCGGGTTCGAGCATGGCTCGTGTCACATGTGAGACGCCAAGTTTTGCCACGGAAGGTCGGGTGGTTTTTCTCCGGGGACTCCAGTTTTCTCTCGCCCCTAGTTAACTATTGGCTCGATACGAGGGAAATAATCTTGAAAGGGCCGTAAAACTAAAACATATATATCACGGTGGATGTCATAACGTTACGCACCACTAACGATGTGTTATTACACGTAGTCATATATTTTATGACATTAATTTGTTCTGCAACGGAAGGTCAGTTGGTTTTACTCCGGGTACTCGGGTTTTCGCCCACCTGATTAACGATCGGTCCGATATAAGTGATATAAAGTGATCTTCTAAATAACAGTAAGGTTATGTTAAACTGCAATAAAAGGACCCCCGCCCATTGGGGCTTGAAGAAATATATGGGCTGGATGATGCTTCCACGCAGAGCTGAATCCGACCCGCATACGAGTACTTGTAAACCGCTTAGAGGATCTAAGCCTGCCCAGGCAAAGCGGTGCGCACGAGTCGGACCGTCCATGCTTATAAACCATATTGGTTTCCTTGGGCGACAGGGCTTGAAATGTCATTTTATCTCAATGTCGGGTAAAAGTCCCACAAAATTGGAAGCAACGTCTCCAAAATGACCTTTACAGTGTTGACGGGGACGTTTAACCTCAAATCAATCAAACAAACAAACAAAAACTGCAATAAAAATGTGTACGAAATTTTTTACGTAGAACAAATTTTGCGCTTTTTGGGTCGTATGGTTGTCAATCGAGACCAAAAGTAATAAGGGCAAAAACCTCTATTCGTGCTGGAGTCCACTTGGTTATCACTGAAACTCCTGATTTGTTGGAAATCCATATAACTTATTTGCAGAAAATACAGTAGAACTTCGATGACTCGTTTACCATGGATGAGTCGAACCCATTCTTGAGCCCCTAGCGAAATCCTCTACATAAGAAATAGTGGGGGATAATTAAGGAGATTTTAGTCTTTTATCTTGCAAATATATGCTGTGTGTACGCATTAGAATCGCCTCAATGAGGCGATTCCATTAGAATCGCCTCGATGAGGCGATTCTAATGAGTACAAACAACATACATATTCATCATAGTCCACCGAAAAGATGTTTTAAAGTATCTCGTTATGCCTCCTGACAGTAACCTCAGTGGCTCGAACTACCCCTGTTTCGAACACATTTTCGAGGTCCAAAAGGTGTTCGAGCCATTGAAGTTCGACTGTAGCAATGAGTGAGTGTTTGAGTTTACGTCTCACCATCAGCTAAGGTCATACGGAGACAGTATCTCGGTTTAAAGTCTCATCTGAAAGTTCGGAGAAGCCCCAGATCGATACTGCGACCCCTGGTTCACATGGCGAGTAGCATAACCACTACCCCACGGAGGCTTATTGCAGTGAGGTCAGCGTGTTGTATAAGTGGGTCATCTGTAGAATCTTGGCTGGAATCATGGGTTGGGCTTGGCAAACAGTGTTGACCCAGATAAGACGCCGCAAAACGCGGCGTCTGATCAGATTCTACACTGTTTGCTTACAGAACAGTGATTTAATGGTCAGCCGCCGAAAACCGCAGCATCTGATCAGGGTCTACACGTGTTGCTTACAGCACATGCGTTTAAGGATTACACGGAACACTGTAAGACCCTGTTCAGGCTCATTTTCCATCTTCACTCAAAGACAAGGGACCCATCAGTTTTCCCAGTGCTTTGATTTATTTTGTTTTTGAAGGGTAGCCATTTTTGGTCAGGTAGGACTCATCACTGATCCACATTCTCAATGTCGCGTCAAATATACTTCGGGAGTTTGGATGGGATTTATTCTGAATCGCACATTGTGTAATGCAGTTTCGTTATACGTGTCTTATTATAATTATTATTATTATTATTATTATTCCATTACGATCCCCTTACTTACATACGATTACGAGCAAAAATGGCGTCATTCTTGAATCTAGAAATAGCATTTTCCAGATAAAAATATTTGATAGTTTTCTTTTTTCTAGACCAAATATAGCTTGTTGGTGCTTATTAAAACTGCCTAAATGATGGTGTTCTAACCAGTACCAAAACATTAAATTTTTGAGTAAAAATTAAGGAAAGTAATGAATACGCCACAAACCCTTCTTTTTGTGTGATGTATAAAACCCTCATGCCGCTATGTGAAGAATGGTTTAGAGGGATGTTCAACACGTTCTTTTTATCCTGTGGGCTAGAATGCCATCACGTGAGCCATTTACCATCTCTGTACTTATTTCGAAGGGTCATCTCTAGAATATTGGCTGGAATCATGGGTTGGGCTTGACAAACAGTGTCGGCCCAGACCAGACGCCGCAAAACGCGGCATCTGATCAGGGTCTACGCTGTTTGCTTACATAACAGCGATTTAAGGGTCAAACGCCGCAAACCAGCTCTGCACTCATTTCGAAGCTTTCCACATACTAATGACCAATTATATTTGCCTGATAACGCTGAGACGTCCGCACAGGCGCTTTAAGTTCGGTCCAAAAAACATACTGAAAATGTCCAAATACAAAAGCTCTGGGAGCAATTACGAAATGGCTTACTGTCACTTTTGTTTTTTGGACATTATGAATTATTTATGGACAGAACTTCAAGCTCCTGTGGTAAGAGGCGTGCAACTATTGTAAGAACCTATGCACCCACAATGACAAACCAATATGAGGTCAAAGTACAGTTTTATGGTGGTCTGAATTCTGTGATGTGTGTTACGTCCCGGGCATACAAACTCAGCCTCATTGGAGACTGGAGACTTCAATACTAAAGTGAGCACAGATACCAAACCTGTAAATGTGTGATTGGGACCGAAAGAGTAGGAAAGTGCAACGGCAATGGTCTCCTGCTTTTAAAAAAGTGTGCAGAGCATGAACTGCTGGTCACTAGCACAGTCTTCCGGCTGCCAACTCGCAACAAGACGTCACGGATGCATCCATTGCATCTCATTGATTCTGTCATAACACACAGGAAGGACACACAGTAAGGACACAAGGATATCAGAGTGACAAAGACTATGTATGGTGCAGACTTTTAGACAGATCACGCGCTTGTTGTTAACAAACTCAAACTGCGCATTCAGCCTGAACGGCGACCGCAAGACAAGAAGTGCCCAACAGACTGTATGTCTCTAAGCTGAAACAATTCAGCAAGAGGAAGGTATTCATCAATGATATATGCAGCCGATTTAATGCAATGAACTTATCAGAGCACATGACAGTCTCCAGAGACACTGTTCACTATTCAACGATTGATTCCCTGGGACCAGTGTCTCGTAAACATCAGAATGGCGAAGAAATCCAGAGACTCGTTGAAGAAAAAACACCGAACATTCAAAGCATACCTAAGTGATACCCGTTAAGTATCTAGTCATGTCGCCTATTCATATATATGCAAGACAGTCCTGACAGGGTTGGAGATATTTAAGGCTCTTAGCTGAGAAGTACAGTTGATGAAATTCAGTCAATTGCAGATAGAAAGGGTATGAAGAAGTTCTTTTATGCATTTAAGACAGTTTACGGTTCCCAAATCTCAGAAACCACGCTTCTTCTCAGTGGAGACTGAACTAAACTTCTGGGGCCAGTTGTTCAAAACTAACGACGTCGTTAGTTGACGTATCGTTAAAATTTTGATCATTTATTATGGCAAATATGCTAATATTAAAAGCTGCTCACATTTTTTTCAGCAAAAATACCAAAATTTTAAATATTACACTTGATAGAACAGTTAACAATATGACCCCTAACGAGCTCGTTAAGCTAACGATGCTTTGAACAACTGGCCCCTGATAGTCAAAATGGCTGTCGTGAAAGGTTGATAGTGTCCTTAATCGGATATTATCTATCATTGATGACACTATCAACAGACTACCACAGGTGAAATGTGTTCAGCTCCACCCGCCTCTGAAACAAACAATAAAACTTCTGTTTTCTGGCATGACTTCAGGATCAGATACAATAGCTTCTGAGATCTAACACGTAGAGGTGCTCCAGTTGTAAAGACAGTGACAAAGTTATTTCACATTGTGTGGAGAAAGAAGCCATCCCTCAAGAATTCAATGATGCATCAATTATCAACCTATTCAAACGGAAATGGAATTCTCAGTTGTGTTACAATCATCGTGGCATCTCTTTGTAGTATACCGCTTGGAAGGTTCTTGCACGAGTTCTACTCAACCGACTGAATGAACACCTTGAACAGTCAACAGTCCAGGCCTCTACTAGAAAGCCATTGTAGGTTAAGAAAGAACAGAGGAACAATTTACACGATCTTAACATCATTTTTATATTATTTTAACAGCAAGGTAGTTTCAAGAGAAAATGCTCGGAACAGAACAACGACCTCTACATGAGCTTTGTTTACCTCACCAAAGCATTTGACACACAGAACAACGACCTGTACATGAGCTTTGATTACCTCACCAAAGCATTTGACACAGTCATTCGTGAGGTTTTGAAGTTTGACTTCCGACCAAGTTCATATCAATTGTGAGGCAGTTCCACGATTATATGCTTGCACTGGACCAAAATGATGGTGAGTTTTCCGATCCATCCCTTGTGACAAATGGAGTCAAGCAAGGCTGTGTACTAGCCCTAAAGCTTTTTAGCATGATTATGTTTGCCATATTCACCAATACGAAGTCTGTAAGGCAAAACAAAGGCGCAGGCAGAGGTGCTTAAAGAGTTCATTTTGCTGGGGACATGGCAAAAAGTGCTCCAACAGAAGAGAAAATATAAAAAAGCTGAAGATCAAGTATCTGACTCCTTTGACAAGTATGACGTCACTATCAGCATAAAAAGAGACCAATGTGCATTATCAACCAGCACTTGGCAAGCCTTACAAAGAGCCCACCATCACAGTGAAAGGTTAAAGATTGCAAGTGGTAGAAATGCTCACATACCTTGGAATTACATTGTCAAGAGTCGTGCACATTGATGACAAAGTCGATGCCAGGATTGCCAAAGCTAGTGCAGTATTTTGCCGACCACGTTGTAGTATTTGGGATCGAAATGGAATACGGCTTGAAACCAAGTTGAAAGTCTACAGAGCTCTCAGGCTAACAACACTATTATACACATGCAAAACGTGGACAGTTTACCAGCGGCTCGCAAAAAGTCTGAACAACTTCCATACAAGCTGTCTTAGAAAATGGTATAAGGATTAAGTGGCAAAACAAGATTCCAGACACAGGTGTTCTGAAAAGGGTAGGGATGCAGCACCTGCATACTCTTCTGAAACTGGCCCAGTTAAGATCGACAGGCCATGTTACCAGGATGATTGAGGAACAGCTTACCAAGGAAAATACTCTATGGGGAACAAGTAATGGGCATACGTTCTCGTGTTGTCAGAAGAAGAGGTACAAGGACACCCTAAAAGCCTCCCTCAAGGACTTCAACATATCAACGGAGTTTTTAGAAAAAAAAAATGCATAGGAGCGATATTTTTCATCAGGAAAGGTGCCAGTGAATACGAGGTAAAAGGAACCAGCGAAGCCGAGCAGAAACGGGCACAACCTGAAGCAAGGACTAAGGCATTACCAATATAGCTGTCTTCCTATGACCTCTGTTGTTATGCCCCACGAGAATCTTTGATTTGGGGGCATATAGTATTTGCCCTGTCTGTCTGTTTGTCTGTCTGTCCGTCACAAAAACTTTAACCTTTATCATGACTTCAAAATTATTTGACCTAGCCCCATGTAACTTCACACACTTATTCACTATTACAAGGGCTACATTCTGACCAAGGGCCATAACTCTGTTGTCATTTTGGGCTGAATTATCGGGCATACAGTATTTGCCCTGTCTGTCTGTTAGTCTGTCTGTCTGTCCGTCACAAAAATTTAACCTTGATCATAACTTCATAAGTATTTGACCTAGCCCCAAGACACTTCACACACGTATTCACCATCACAAAGGCTACATTCTGACCAAGGTCCATAACACTGTTGTCATTTTTGGCTGAATTATCTCCCCTTGAAATTTTGCAAACACTCAGAAATTGGCTCCCACGTGGGGCATTGGTCACTTTTGGTGACAGCTCTTGTTCTATCTGAAACAGACAGATTAGAGCTTGAATTGGTCTTATCTGTCATCTTAGAACACACACACTGGATTTATCGCATTTTAATAAGATTGGCCATTGTCAATAATGATAGACGAAATATATTTATTTATATTTGCAAATGAGAAAAGTCATACAAAATATAATATATTTTCTTCGCATACCAACAGAGTTTGCTTAATCGAAAGAAAAATAAACTTTTAGATATTTTCCCAATTTTTCGCCATTTGGGGCAAATAGGTTATACATATCTTTGTAGAATGTCAATTCATATGAAATTAAAGTTGATGTTTTTTAATTTTGCCGTGTTTTTCGCCGAAAACTTCTTTATTTAAAATTCTTTATCATATGACGTCGCGTCTGAGAGTGTAATAACGCCATGTAATATGTTCGATAATCCACTAGTGGATTAAATATGCAAATTAGCTAGACACGTCCCGTAACATTACATGTAAGACGTCCTTAACGACGTCGCGTTTACTAATGGCGGAATATTGATATTTTTGTTAACAATCGTGAAAAAAATGCGTTTTAAATGTCATATGATAAATAGAATCTTGCATTCGTGCTTATGCATTATTGAATTTATTAAACTCGTTGAGGAAAAGGAATAAAATGCTCGGCAAAGCCTCGCATTTTATCCCTTTTCCTCAACTCGTTTAACAAATTCAATATTACATGAACAATCATGTAAGATCCTCTATTTAGCAACACGTTCAGCGAGGAAGTGGTAAAGAAGAAGCTCCACCAACTTCTCGTGAAGTAGTCGGCCTCCAGAATCGTATTCCTTTTGCTCTAATCAGATAGAGTTTTTACAATAACCTAAGTCTAATTCTGTCACTCAAACTATCGAAATTGAAACAAATAAGTAGCCTTTTTAAAACGATATCTATACAGTGGAACTTCGATGGCTCGAACACCGATGGCTCGTTTATTATGGCTGAGTCGAATCCATTCCCAAGCCCCTAGGGAAATCCTCTATATACGAAATAGGCAGGGTAATTTAGGAGATTTTTGTCTTTATACCCTCCGCAAACGAAGTTTGAAGGGGGTATATAGGAGTCAGCTTGTCGTCTGTCGTCGTCGGTCCGTTACAAAAAACTTTAACATTGCTCATAACTTCCTTATTCTTTGACCGATTTCTTTAATATTCACACACCACACACCTTGCCACGAGTACTTAAGATTGATATACACAAACCTGACATTGACCTTTACGTTGACCTTCCTCAAGGTCAAATACTTGTAAAAATTTGTCGGATAACGCATGCGGGGGTATAATTGGCGCCCGTTAGGCGGCAGCTCTAGTTTATAGTTCAAATGTATACTGTGTGTACTCATTAGAATCGCCTCAATGAAGCGATTCTAATGAATATACACAGCATACGTTTTCATTATAGAATACCGAAAAAGATCTACAAGGGAATCTCGTTATGCGTCCTGGCAGTCACCCACACTGGCTCGAACTACCCCTGTCTCGAACAGATTTGCGAGGTCCCTGAGGTGTTCGAGCCACCGAAGTTCGACTGTATATGGGTAAATCTTGTGCAACCGACGAAACGACTATCGGAAGAGGCGTGGAAGCCATTACGAAAACACGCCTGTACAAATACACTATATACTTTACCACCGGAAAAACGGAAATTTTAAGATGAAAAATTGTGATATTTTCCTTATTTTTGCTCCAAATATGGATTGTGGGAACTCGTTAGAATCGCCTCATAGAGGCGCTTCTAACGAGTACACAGAATCGCCTCATAGAGGCGGTTCTAATGAGTACCCAGAATTTCTTTTTTGAGCAGAAATTATAAAAAATAAGGTTTACCCCTGGTAAACCCCAGTTTTACTATATAAAAACTATTTAAAATTGGTGTTCAAGGGGGTCAAAATTATATAGGCGTGTTACCGCGATGATAATAGTGTAGACAGACAAACGTATGGACTTCGCTGTTTTAGTCAGCAGACCTTTAGTTCAGACAATACAGATCTATGCCTTTGATCCATCAGTGTTAAAGTATTAAAAATACTACGCCATCGAATGCGTGTTTACTGTTTGAATCTCGAATGTGATAGCTCAGTGGTTAGTGCACTTGCCTCTGATGGTGAGGGCCACCCCCCCCCCCCGGAGGTGGTGATTATTTCGGTGTAAGGGCACCGTCCTTCGGATGGGGACGTTAACTGGAGGCCCCCTGTGCAGGAAGAGTCATCTCATGTACAGGTTAAAGACCCCTACCGTTATTGCATGATTACTATGTAGGTTTTTAACCCTGCAACCTGGAGGGTATGTAATGTACGCCTGCGAGTTATGGTCAAATGTGACCGATCGTAGTATAAGCAGAAGAAAGAAAGAATCTGAATATTGTAAGCATGCGCGATGTTTGAATAACCCACACAAAAGGGCTTATCCGGAAATTTCAAACTTTAAAACTTGTTCACCTAGCCCTGTAAAATTCATACCTTTTATGACTGCTATAGAACTAAGAAATACTGAAAGTTTGAAGTTTATATCTTTAAGAATTCCAGAGCCACAGACACTCAAAACTAAAATGAATATATAACAAAATGCATAGCATGTACCTAGATAGGTACAAATGAGAAATTTTTATCATACATGATCCTAATAGGTCCCCTGTTTTAAAAATGAATAACATTCAAATTTCGTATATCTAATTTTCAAAGTGTTGATATTTGACAGACATGTGCCGAGATAATATACCTATACAATGGTGTTGTTTACATTTACAATTTTATTGCTGTTTACAATACTAGCATTTTCTCTCAAATGACCATATTTGGAAATATCCAAAATAAAACCATCATATCTCCAAAACCAATGTAGATATTTTATTTTAATTTTTAGGATTTTCTGAACGTGTCGATTACTTTCAAGTGATGACATACTGAATGTCAAATTTGTAAAGGTCATAAATTTTGCATTTTCCGGACTTCACGTAAAATCGATTTAAGCCCCCCAGTGGAAATCTTTCCACTGTCCGTTCCAAGGCGGTTCTTCTGTGGCGATTTATTTATGTTGTTGTTTGTTACTTACTGTGTGTACCACTTGTGTCATTTTTTATTTTGGATGGCCATATGGCCATTTTGTGGGAAAGTAAATGTCCTTATGGCCTTCCTTTGCTTAGGTTTCCATTATGGTCTGGTCGCTTAATGTTTGTGTTTCTTTCCCTTTGGTGTCTTTGGTGGGTGGAGTAAGTTAATTGTATCGATTCCTGATCTTTGTTTTACTTCCACTATTCAGCAAGAACTGAACAGACGAAAAATCATAAAACCACGCCATCAATGTGGGGCCTGTGGAAACGGGTATTTTTACAATTTCAAGTTTGCGCGCGCAAACTTGAAATTGTAAAAATATCCATCTCATCACAGCTCTGCTCAGATAACTTTGGGGCATGACACCTGTTTGACAGTTGGTGGAGCTTCACCTCTACAACTTTCTTGCTGAATGTGTTGATCAAAAATCTAAATTCTAACACAGCGCACCTGTATATGCAACGGGAAGGAACTGTATTTTATTATGCAACAAATCACAGCGCGGAAGAGTATGACGAGTGACGTCATTTAAACTGCAAAAATATGATGTCACTAGTCAATTTCCTTGACGTTAGACGGTGTAACGTCATATTCTCGCATCCAAAATGTTAGAAAAAGATACAAATGAATGTGTTTCAGTCGATAATTTAGCGGTATTTCTTCTAACAATGGTGAAAAGATGTGAGATTTTGAAGGAAACAACAGCATTATTGCCGATTTTCAGCCTGTTAGAATCGAAATAGATCAGCTCTAGTTTGTGATTTGTTGAGTCATAAATCACAGTTTGTCGGTCAGTTGTAAGTAGACAAATCACGCGCACTACGCGCTCGTGATTTGTTCTTCTTTACAACTGACATCCAAACTGTGATTTATTACTCAACAAATCACAGTTAGAGCTGATCTATTTCTTAAATAAAGACGTTATGACCGAAAGGTAATGCCTCCGGAGAGTTTCATTAATTTGGTTATTACGGATGGCGTCAAGAAGTTACGCACCAGTAAGCGTGTGCTATTACACTTTTATCATATGACGTCGCGTCTGAGAGTGTTACAACGCCATGTAATATTTTCGATAATCCACTAGTGGATTAAATATGCAAATTAGCTAGATACGACTCGTAACGTTACATGTACGTTGTTCTTAACGACGTCGCGTTTACTAATGGCGGATTATTGATATTTTTGAAAATAACCGTGAATAAAATACGTTTTAAATGTCATAGGATAAATCGAATCTGGCATTCGTGCCCATGTATTATTGGATTTATTAAACTCGTTGAGGAAAAGGGATAAAATGCTCGGCGAAGCCTCGCATTTTATCCCTTTTCCTCAACTCGTTTAATAAATTCAATAATACACGAGCACTCATGTAAGATCCTCTTTGTGTCATATGACATGACTTTATATAACATGAGCCAGCGCACGACAAAACGTAAAATAAAACAAGTGGGCCCATTGAAGACTCAGATCAGCCTGCGCATCCATATCGTCTAACCAGTGACTTCTCTTGCTACATGAAGGAGCACAGGGCCATTAGCTATCCTTAGAGCGCACAGCGAAGACACTGATCAAACTGCGCGGATGCGCAGGCTGATCTGAGTCTTCGTTGGTTGCACCTTGTCTAATTGTGATTCAAGGTTTTGTCATGCGCTGGCTAAAAAATAACAGCGACATCATGGAAACAGCAATTCAGAACGTCTATAATTTACACACTTACGGGCTTGAGATAAAGCTTCCCGTTTTTCTGGTAACAATTGAGAGGGTCGTTAGTGTAGACTTGGATCTCCCAGTTCTGAAAAGTAGTTTTTGAACAAATACACTTACAGTTTATCAATAAATGTGTCATTTCTCAGGTTCAGAGACGGCCCAGCCAACAACATTCATTATGAAGTGTTGTTAGTTCTAGTTTAATGATATTTAGGCGATAACATTTTTAACCCATTGTATACTGGTGGACTCTTCCATTGCTATAAGTTGGAAAGACCATTTTTCATATTTTTTATTCATTTTTATTCTATTTTTGATGGAAAATTCTGTTAGCAAACAGTGCAGTTCCGATCAGACGCCGCGTTCTGGTCTGGGTCTGTACTGTTTGCAGAGGTTCCCCTTTTGGAGTTTCCCGCATGCAATGGGTTTTAAATTATAATGTGGGAAGGAAATTACATCGGAGGTTTTACGGTCGGAAATCTAGTTTTACGTCTATGCGTTAGCGAAGCCTTAAAATGTAATTTGAGACCGTAGGACCGACGACTTACCTCCCCAAATGACAATTTTCAAAAGGGCCCCGTCAAGCGATTTTGGTACTTATCGCCTATGCGAGCAGCGAAGGTTCAGGCGAGCCTGCGCATCCGCGCAGTCTCGACAGAACCTTCGCTGCTCGCTCATACAAGCAGTGAATCAAGAGGAACCTTCAGACAGAAAGCCATATCCCTGGCCCCTCTGAATGGCTGGGCATGTGCAGTTAAAATTTGTCATGACGGAATGCTCGAAGACCAAAATTCGCTTGGCGGGGCCCAAATCAGTTAGGCCTAAAAAAGCCCAGTTTCCTATAACCCGACCGACCCTGCTTCAATCCCCCGACTCTACTATTTTTATGAATAAAAGAACAAAATAAAAATTAAAACATCGACCCTACCATTTTCAAAATCCGACCCTACCCAGTGTCGTCTTTGCATTTTCTCATAGTAATTTCGCGTTTCAAGTACATTCTTTTTTTTTGGCATTTAGTAACTACCAAAGTACAGAGCTGACTTTTTTAGCATCTAAAATGAATTATGATATACAGTGCAAAGTAGAAGTAAAACAAAGATCAGGAATTGATACAATTAACTTACTCCACCCATAAAAGACACCAAAGGGAAAGAAATACAAACATTAAGCGACCAGACCATAATGGAAACCTAAACAAAGGAAGGCCATAAGGACAGTTACTTTCCCACAAAATGGCCATATGGCCATCCAAAATTAAAAGCCTCACCAAAGCCAAACAAAACATGATACAAAACAAAACACATTAAAAATACAGGCCCGACCCTGTTTTTTTTTTTTTTTGTTGTTTTTTTTTTTTGTTTATTTTTTTGAAGCGGGGTGGGGGTGGGGGGGGGGTAGGGGGATAAAATAATAACAATAATAACAAACAGTTTCTCCTACCTACCGACCAAAAATTTTTTCAGCATGTTAGTAGAAACACAACGATTTTTACGCCTTTTCACCATTCTAATGCACTAATTCAGTTGGCCATATTTCCAAAAGTATTTGGCCTTGCCTCATGAAACCGGACACATACCTGTATCACAACAAGAGCTACATTTTAACCAAGCTCCGTACCTCTATCATGTAATTTGTTTTATTCTCGTTTTGCGATAAATGAAAAAAATGCAACGAGAATGCCACCAGCTCATTACGAAAACACGCCTATACAAATACATTGTAAATCTTATCAACGAAAAATGAAAATTTTCAGATAAAATATTTCGATATTTTTCCTATTTCTGCTCAAAACATAGACTGTTGATACCCGTTAGAACCGACACAGTTGCCCTAAATAAAATTGGGGATTAAGGGTCAAATGCTTCCAGTTTTGTGAGACTTTAATCCAATACTGCGATGAAATGACGTTCCAAGCCAGACTACCCAAACAAATCTGTAGAAAACATATGCATTCCATACTTTCCAGTTCTGTGGTGTAGTCCTTGCTTCCAAAGGATAACCCTTTCTACAACATATTTTTATGCAGGGACTCGAGGCACTTTTCCCGGGCAGACAAAGATCTTCTAAGGGGTACACCAGTACCCGTGTGCGGTCGGTTTTAGGTCTATATGGAAGCATGCAGTCCAATGTATTTTTCCAAGCCCCGATTGACGATTTTGTAATAAATTAAGTATTATAGAGTAGCCTGGCAATCAGGCCCTCCATTTAAGTCATTCTTATTAACAAGGAACACAACTACAGTAAACCTATAGAAATAAGTATTATTATTTGCCCCTTATATACTTGAGAGCATTATATTAGTGTATATGTTTCGCAGTGTTTTATGTAACTGCTCTATTGCTCTGTTGCCGGTCTAGTTATAAAGCTATAATCATCTTTATGCGTGAATTATTCTGTACATCCGTAGTCTTCGAAATGACGCAAATGCCCAGCAAAGAATGCTGATTCATGCTGGCAGGGAGATTTGATCCTCACAGACACCATATGTTGGTTCAACGTTGAAACAATGTTTGAATCAACGATGGGGGAATGCTGGGATTCTTAAATACTTACATAACCACCATACATCGAAATTTCGTAATCCCATTTGCTCGAGTCGATGGATCCTGTACTGAAGTCATCCCGCAAAACAACAGAAGCTGACCTTGACACTCGCTTTGGGGGAGCCACGGCCTTGCTAATATCTGAAAAAAAAATCAAAGCATTGTTAGCACTCATGAGCCAACCATCTCAAATTGTTGGCCTGCATAATGGTCTTTTACACGAACAAAGATAATTTTGTCCACATAAAACATCCATGCGAAATAGTGCTCTAACATGTCTCCAAAATGGCTACTTTTCTGATGAAAATCCGTGACAATTTTCTTATTTATATTGCTAACACAGGTCGTCGGTGCTCGATAGAACCGCAGTGAGGTTTGGTTGGGTTCATTTCACGGATATGCAGTACCAGGGCTCATTATTAGTCACATCGTTAATTGTTCTAGTAAGTAGATCTACATGTAAAGATCTCAGCCCCGCCCAACGGGGATTGAAGAAATAGATGGGCTACATGATGCTTTCACGCAGAGCTGAAACCGAAACGCGCACGAGTACTGGTAAGCTGCTTCTTAGAGGATCTAAGCCTGCTCAGGCAAAGCGGTGCGAGAAGGGCCATCCATGCTTATACACCTACTGGTTTCATTAGGCGGCCGGGCTTGAGATGTCATTTCATCTCAATGTCGGGTAAAAGTCCCACAAAATTTGAACCATCGTCTCCAAAATGACCTTTACAGTATTGACGGAGGCGTTAAACCCCAAATCAAAACAAAACCAAAATATGTACAATATCTAAATGTATTTTTTAAGAAAAAGTATAAGCACATTTGCCGCATTAAATGACAAAAGTTTTAATGATAATTTAGCTAATGCAGACTCTTACGCAGACTTTGCAAAAGCGGGGAAGGTGTGAACTGCAGGTATTTGCAGAGGTGGTGGGGTGGGAGCGGGTGCGAATCTTAAGAAAATTTTCATTTTGGGCCCAAAATTAGGGGTGAAAACTTGATTTCTGATGAAAAATCTGCATGAATTTTAGATAATTTTCCCAAAAGGTGGGGGTTGGGTTGGGGGGGGGGGGGTGCGATTGCAACCTCCCCTACCCGTACAGGCCTGTAATGACATCGTTAAGTTTCGACAACTGATCCCAGTATTTTAAGCACACAACATAGATCCTGATCAGATGCCGCTTCTGTGGCGTCTGATCAGGCTCTTTACTGTTTGCCAATGTCAAAGGCTTGAACTCCAACACCTGAACCCAGTGCAGAGTTTACAGTTGACATAGGACTCTGAGGTCACATCGACAAGGATATTACGGCTTTTTACCGTTACCAGGGTTTCGTTCAAATGCAAAGTGCACTCGCTGTAACTTCCCTGCTAGCATTCTACATAAATCTACAGCGGGCCGTTAGCGGCCCGTCAGCTACCCTGACGGGCCGCCAACGGCCCGCTGTAGATTTATGTAGAATGCTTACTGGGAATTAATTGGTCAAGTGGACACATAACGAAATCACTTGTATTTAAATAATTTGAAAATTATACCAAAAAAGAAAAAGGAAAACATTCAGATAAAAACAACTGATACTTTCAATATTTCTGCTCAAAACATAGAATGTGGGTACTCTTTTGAACTGCCTCGGCATAGATTGTGGGTAGTTGTTAGAACCGCCTTGCCGAGGTGGTTCTAACGGGTATCGAAAATCTATGCTTTGAGCATAAATAAGAAAACTAACGGATACCCCCTGCAAACACCATTTTTTGTTATAATAATTTCAAAATTCAATGTTGATCTTGTATCTGATTCTGCAACAAGGTCTATCGGTGCCCGAATTTTATGGTGACTTAGTTTATAAATTCAGAAAAATATATATTTGCAATGAGTTCAGTACCCAATTTCGTACAATCATTCCTCGATATAAAAAGATTGGGTACAACATAAATGTTATACGACAGGCTGCATGCATGGTACATGTAGTTAACCTAATCACGGTTGAAAACTTTGCTTCCCTCTTTAATTGCACGCCGGTGGGTCAGGCCACATACATGTAATCTTTGACGCCCCCCCCCCCCTACTCACCAGTGAAATTCTTTTCAATAGTCATTCTGCCGCGGTTCATTTTTGTTACGTTTGTGTTTGAGTGTGTTATATCTTTTTGTTTTGGATAACAAATTGATATTTTGTGGGAAAGTAACTGTCCGTTTGGCTTTCCGCTATCGATGTTTCCATTATGGTCTAGTTATTTCATGTTTGTGTTTCTTTTCCTTTGGTGTCTCTGATGGGAAGTGTTGGTTCATCGTATCGATTCCGGTTCATTGTCTTTACTTCTTAAAGAAGGTCAAAATTATATAGGCGTGTTTTCGCAATAAAATCAGAAAACTTTAGAGTAACATTGAGTTACCCTGGAACGATTGATAAACCGAAAATGTGCATATGAAGAAGCTTGATTTCGTTCTTATGAATGTTTTCATTGCTCTTAAAGGAACTCATTTTTTTTATTTTTATTTGCCTTCACTGCAGCTGGTGTTGTGCCGTGTGGCGGCCGTAAAACGTCTCCCCGTACATCAACCATAGTGCAGTTTATATTTTACTTTTGGTCCTTTGAGATCAGCGTGAATATTCTCAGAAATCAGAAATAAATTATTGGTTAGAATCATATTCTAGACAGGTTTTTAATTATTTGGACCCCATTTTGATTTATATCAGTCTTTGAATCGACTGCCTATTCGAAATTCGCAAAATTGCAGTATGTTTCCTCTGGCTTTCGTTGTCGGATCATTACAGGGTCACTGATGAGGCTTTATTAGCCGAAACTACGTAGTATGGCCCATTTCGTTCTTATGAATGTTTTCATTGCTCTTAAAGGAACTCATTTTTTGATTTTTAATTGATATTTACATCCAAATAAATTGATAAATAATTAAACCCGATTGAAAAATCTAACCCATCGATTGTTTTCGTTTTTTTTGCTTTTAATACTGATTTTAGCCCACACGTCACATAGGAAAGTTTTAGATCTGGCCGTCTCCAGCAAGTCGCATGCCTACTTCTTTTGCAGACAAAGTTATTCTGACAGGTTAGGCACACCCTTTTACACCATATACAGAAGTTGTTACTACTCGCGTAAACACTACGGCGTCCATGTTTAAAACGCACGATAAATTCACTGTAACACAACGTCTAATATCGGTATAATTCGTTTTGACAGCTTATCGTATTTGTCAGTTTGAAATAATGGGACTGCTACACACTGGTGTATGAGCTGAAATAGTTCTATCAACAAACCTATGCACACTCAAGTGCAACTTTCGTGATTTTCTCTAAGATTCAAAGAAGCGATATTATAGGAATAATTTGTCATTTTTTTGTGGATTTTATCGATGTGTAAACTCCGGCGAATCACCCACAAACTGCATGGCTTCATGCAGTTTGTGGGTGATTCGCCGGAGTTTACACATCGATAAAATCCACAAAAATGACAATTCATCCCTTATAATTCAAACTATGTCATCGAAATATTAAAAATGCCAACAAAATGGAATGTTTATTGGGATTATTTCGAAAGCGTACGAATGAACTTACCAGCGTCAAGTCTAAAGAAACAAAAACCAATAACGAAATACAGCCCCGATTCCGCAATGCTGCTAGCTCAAAAGTTCATTACCCTACTTAAGCCAAAGCAGCAGAAGGCTACACAGCACCTTCACACTCACCCAACCTCCCAAGTAATCTCTTTATAACAAGCTAAGAGACAGTCTAGGATTTTCATTTGAAATCGAATCCTTGCAGGGACATAATCTTTAATGCTGCATACCAAAGTCCAATGTCTATGGTAGTTTGGTTCCACAGTGGACGAGTTTCTAAGTGTTTTATTATACATGGGCGTGGCGGACGTCTTGGTCATGCGACCCAGACTACGGGAGCAAAATTTCGTAACCGCATCCACTGGAGGTCCCAACGGAAATTTGGCTTCCAGTGCTTTCAGTGATGTTTTAAAATGTCTGATTTATGGACGGGCCGAAGGACGGAGTAAGAAAACGTAAAGCGGAGTATGACCATGCTAGAGGCTGCCCGTCATTCTAGGTTTTCGAATTAAATGTGTGGCGTAAATGCATGTACATTTATTAAGGGTCCTGACACTCATCGTCAAATTGACTTTTTCCACGGTCTCATTACTTTTTTTTTTCTTAATAATTCACAGCCTTTCCTGACTATCGCAAAGACATGCGACTTGCTGGAGAAGTTGGCGGACGGTCAGGTCTAAAACTTTCCAAAAATGATGTATGGACTAAATCGAGTATCAAAAGCAAGAAACGAAACAAATGATGCTTCAGATTTTAAGATTTAGGGATTATCTGTATTCAAAAACGTCGTTTAGGGAGGTAAATCGGAGGTTTTACGGTGGAAAATTTCGTTTTACGGCGACGCGTAAAAACGAAATTTGCGAACAAAAAATCGACGATTTGCCTCCCCAAATGACAATTTTCAATACCGTCATTTCCATTTTAATGCACGTATTCGGTTGTATGTAAAGTTAAAAAGTGTACTATTTTGCACAAAGCAGTAAGGGCATTCAGTTGTATGTAAAGATAAAAAACTGTACTATTATGCACAAAGCAGTAAGCGCTGTTTAACTGCGTAGCCAATGAAATGCAATGTTACAATATGATGTCGGGTTTCTATTCATTACTTTCATCAAGCCATGTCACACATAGATTGTTCACCGGACATGCCCCTCAAAAGGCCTACCCCAAATTCGCGTAAAAGTTCATACCTACTCTGTATAAGACTTCTGACAATGGCTTAGTATATGGTAAGATTGAAGAAAAAGCACACACACACATACACACACACATACACAGAGAGAGAGAGAGAGAGAGAGAGAGAGAAAGAGAGAGAGAGAGAGATATTTACCTGGAGAAAATACACCAGTATGATGAATGGTCCTGCCATTTTTCAAGGCAATAACACGGTAGTATAAGGGTTCCAACTCTTTCAGTTGGTCTGCTTTTTCATTCCTATGATACCATCGACCGTCCGCTGAAAACGTTCGAAAGAAACATCAAAGTTTAACAGAACAATAAAATACACAAAATAAACTGCTCAAACGCGCATTGCATATAATTTTCATTAGACTCCATATACATGTAGGAGGTATCCCATTCTCATGGATAGCCAGACGAAGTTTTCAGAGCCCTTTAGATGCATGTATCACGATCTCTTTGGAAACAGGAAAAGGTGCATTAAAACTGAAAGTGTCTCCTCAAAAATTCATAGGATGCATTTTGTGATAATCAACATTTGCATATATCGGCCCCGATAGCTCAGTTGGTAGAGTGTCTGCTACGGGGAACGGGAGGTCACGGATTCGATCCCGGGCCGCGACATACCAAAGTCGTTAAAAATGGTACTAGCTGCTCCTCGCTTGGCACTCAGATTTACGGGGTAGAGCTAGGACTGGTCGACCCAGTGTCAGGATGATGTGACTGGGTGTGGTATCATGTAATGTGTCTGGGACATGATACTTCAGTGAGGCAGCACTATAAAAGTGAGCATTGAGCTCCCTGTCGCAACCAGACACCGTCGTGATATGACTGAAAAATTGTTGAAAGCGACGTTAAACCCGAATTCACACACACAACATTTGCGTCAAATGACATTTTGTATGAATATGCGTAAAGTGAAATAAAAATCTAAACAACACTAATTTTCACAAAATTCGTCTTGATATTTGATCAGTATACAAACTTGTGTAGTTAAATTTCTATAGACTGTCGGAAGAAAATGCTTGATTTTCAAGAAAGTAGAAAATTGCAAAGATTTGCCGCAAACGATTTGTCGGATGTGTATAAGCAAAAACTATTGAACTTAAATCTCTTCTGCAACAAGGTCTATCGGAACCCGAATTTTATGGTGACTTAGTATATAAATTCAGAAAAATATATAACCGCAATGACTTCAGCACCCAATTTCGTAAAATCGTTCTTCGATATAAAAAGATTGGGTACAACATGGATGTTATACGACAGACTGCATGCATGGTAGTTAACCCAATCGCGGTTGGCAACTTTGCTTCCCTCTTTAACTGCACGCCGGTGGGTCAGGCCTCAGATTCTATGACGGCTCCAACGTAAAGGCTTATTGAGAATTAGAGATATCCAATTCTTGGTAATGTTGGTTGGTGCCTGATGCTCTGTCTCTGGTTGGGCCCATCGGAGTCTTACTGTTGGTTTTCTTTTGCTCCAGCATTTCAGTGGTTTCTTGCTGTCGAGTTCTCACCGTTGTCTCACCTCTGTGGTTCTTTGATTTTTTTTGTGTGCACGGAGATGTTGCACTGATGAGTTAGGAGGCCTTCATGCGGACTGAACAAATTATTTGTCTAAATCGCGACGGAAGTAAGGGCGAGGATTGTGGCCACGTAAAATCGATTTAAGCCCCCCAGTGGAAATCTTTCCACTGACCGTTCCAAGGCGGTTCTTCTGTGGCGCTTTATTTATGGTGTTGTTTGTTACTCAATGTGTGTATCACTTGTGTCTTTTTATTTTGGATGGCCATATGGCCATATTGTGGGAAAGTAACTGTCCTTATGGCCTTCCTTTGTTTAGGTTTCCATTATGGTCTGGTCGCTTAATGTTTGTGTTTCTTTCCCTTTGGTGTCTTTGATGGGCGGAGTAAGTTAATTGTAACGATTCCTGATCTTTGTTTTTCTTCTACTTTAAAACAAATAGTAACTCCGAACGTGTTTCAAAATGCTACAATATGTAATGTTCTGGGTACTTGTTTGTCGGGAACAAATGGTTGATAAATATGGTTTTCGTTACACTGCTGTTAATTGAAAAATACTTAGCATTTCTTTTGATATTTTGAGCAGTATACTATTTTTTTCATATCTCGAATCGCCTCACTTTTCATTACAGAATAGAAGTGAAGACAATGATAAGGAATCGATACAACTAACCCACAGCTCCCAGCAGTGACGCCAAAGGGAAAGAAACACAAACATATTAACTATACCCTGATGGAAACACCAACAGCGGAAAGCCAAAAGACAGCTACTTTCCCACAAAATGGCCAACTTGCTATCCAAACCAAACCAATATAAGCGAAACACACACTCAAAGACAAACCATACAAAAAATAAACCACGACAGAAGAACCGCCTTGGGACGGTCAGTTGGTTGGAGGGTGGGGGGAGGGGGGTTCGATTTTACGCAGCTGCAATCCTTGCGATTTAAACAAATAATTAGTTCAGTCCGCATGAAGGCCTCCTAACTCATCAGAATCAGAATCAGAATTGTTACTGGTGACACGTCAAATGACATTCATACACCAGGACCTGTGATATGGGAAGTTAGTCCCTAGCTCTAACCAAAGATGTAAACTTAGCTACACAATCCTCAGCACCTTCAGTCGTCAATATAATAGAATCGGGAAGGGCATTCCAATCTCTAATGGTTCGGGGGAAAAACGATTCTTTATAAATATCCGTTCTTGCCGTAAGGGTCTGAAACGTCATTGAATGGTGTTTTCTACAATGCCTAGCTGGGGGAACAAGGTCATCTGTTGGAATGCTGGCAGCACCCTTTAGACCTTTGTATAAGAGTATGAGCCTACTGTCTCTTCTCCTTTTCTTTAGAGACTCCAATCTTAATTTTCCTAGAATTCCAGTCATGCTCCCAGTTTCAAAGCAATAATTTCCAGTTACAAATCTAGCAGCTCTATTCTGAACTTTTTCAATTTCTTCATTTAGGACCACTCCGCTTGGGTCCCAGATGCAACTACCATATTCCAAGATTGGGCGAACAAGTCCCCTGTATGCTGTTTCTTTCACATCCTGAGGACACTGATGAAGATTTCGCCTCAGGAAACCAAGTGTTCTATTCGCCTTTGTACACATATTGCTAATGTGTGTATTCCATCTCAAATCGTGAGTGATTGTCACACCAAGGTTTTTAATGGAATTCACATTTTCGAGGACCGTTCCCTCTAAGGTGTAAGAAGCCTCAACTTTATTAGATCTCTTCCTTGTTATCTGCATAATATTGCATTTAACTGGTTGAAATCTCATGCCCCATTTTCTGGCCCAACATCCTAATCTATCTATGTCAGCCTGAAGTTTCAGTGAGTCATCTGCGAGTATTCAGTGTGTATCACTGCAGATGATATTGTCTCTGTCACGACGAATAGACAGTGTGTCCGCTGACGGGTCATCGTAAAACGAAATGTTCGACCAAAACACCTCCTCACAAAACCCCTCAACCATTGCCTCACTGGAAAATAATGATGCACTTCCAGACTTGCTTGATAATATTTTGATACAAAAATAATTTGCAAATATATTTGTACTTATATTGGTATTTGACAAATATATTTGTACATGTACTTATACTGCTATATATAGAG
The DNA here is from genome assembly GCA_963580285.1 of Lucinisca nassula. NCBI lineage: Eukaryota > Metazoa > Mollusca > Bivalvia > Lucinida > Lucinidae > Lucinisca > Lucinisca nassula. The sequence continues at coordinate 10,300,685 of OY757017.1, read as the reverse complement.
GATCTTATATGAGTGTTCATGCATTATTGAATTATCTGAACGAGTTGAGGAAAAGGGATAAAATGCGAGGCTTCGTCGAGCGTTTTATTCCCTTTCCTCAACCAGTTTCATAAATTCAATAAGTACATGAGCACGAATACAAGATTCTATTTATCATATGACATTTAAAACGAATTTTATTCACAATTGTTTAACACCCGCCGTTAGCAAGGGATGTCGTACATGTAACGTAACAGGGCGTATCTAACTAATTTGCATATTTAATCCGCTAGTTGATTACCGAAGACGCGACGTCATATGATTAAATATGTATTCGTATGGCCAAAACGGAAGAGCTAGAGTTTCGGTCGAATTACAAATGTAGGGTACCAGTGTTTTGAAGGTAAAAACCAGTCTTCGTGCAGGTCAAGACCCTACTTCTTGGTATTCGTGGACTTGTCTGAGAAGTTTGACATTTGTTTAATTTGATGGCGGACTTATGAAGTTGCGGAAGGAGAATTTAGTAATATCATGTCCCGTCGTTACATCTACTGTATGAGTCTGTATGAGAAGCGTGTGTTTACCTCTCTGTCTATTAGGATAAGGTCCTGAGTGAGTGTTTGAGTTTTACGTCTTACCAACAGCTAAGGTCATACGGAGACGGGAATTCGGTTAAAAGACTCACCCGAAAGTCTGGAGAAGCTAAGGATCGATCCTGCGACCCCTGGTTTACAAAGCGAGTAGCATAGCCACTACACCATGGAGGCTTCTGGGATGATGTCCTGTGACACGGTTGATGTACATGAATTTTTTATCGAACCGCTGTTAAAACTTGAAGCGGAAGAAAGCATGTAGTCATGACCAAGTTTGTAATGAGCTTTTGCTTATCGATGGGTCCGTTCAGTAATTGGACTCTTTTTCCATATTTTCCATGCAAATGCAAACAGGGTATGGCAATTTAGAGGCAATTATTTTCTATGGCGACGATTGTAATGAAATGTTAGTATCATATTCAACAGGTTAGATGATCATGTATTTACCCATAACACGCCAATTGCAACGACTGTTGTCTGCTTTGTCGTCTGCTAGTAAGTTTAAAAGTCATTGTTGCAAACAATGTTTACCAAATCTAGGAGCAATCTGATCTTGGACCATGCTGTTTGCCTGTATACAAAGATGTGTTTGAAAAGTTTGCCAGAGCATGCAGCAGACGACATAAACAAACAGACGACATTTTTCAGACATATATTTTCTTGGCATCTTAAAGGTTGATATAGGACCGGCTTTGCAATCGTTTCTAAAAGTGTAAGCCTTCCTTTAACTACAGTGAAATTTCGATGGCTCGAACACCGATGGCTCGTTAACCATGGCTAAGTCGAACCAGTTCATGAGCCCCAGGCAAATCCTCTCCATAAGAAACAATAAGGGTATTTTAGGAGAATTTCGGCTTTTGTCTTGCAAATGTATGCTGTGTGTATTCATTAGAATCGCCTCGATGAGGCGATTCTAATGAGTACACACAAGATACATTTTCATTATAAAACACTGAAAAGATGTCCGAACATATCTCGTTGAGCCTCCTGACAGTAGCCTCAGTGGCTCGAACTACCCCTGTCTCGGATTTTCGAGGTACCACAGAAGTTCGACTGTATGTTGAATTAATGACATTGTTTCTAATATTAACCCTTGTCCTGCTGAACCCGGATATGCCTTTTCTTTGAAACAATGTAGATCCAGATCAGATGGCTTCTGAAGAAGCCATCTGATCAGGATCTACATTGTTTGTCATTCAGGTTGTGAATTTGTTGTAATAATTTGCATCAAGTAATCTGATTGGTTGATAATCCGTAGTGGGTGTGGCATATATGAATATTCAGCAGGACAAGGGTTAAGCGGGACGGATACACCTGGCAGATTTTCCCGCCATTTTTCAAAGGGAGACAATCTACAGTACCTGTAATTCCTGGTTTGCTTTCAATAAGCGCAGTCCTATTGAAAAGGTGTCTACTCAGGAGCAAATTCTTTTTAAAGGGTTGGTCAATATTGACATGAGAGACAAACTATTTTTGCAGCTATGACCTCCCCTGAAGCTGTATTCATTCCTTTTAAATAAAGAAAAAAAAATGTATTTTGATTGGTATTTACGTTTCTAAAATAATGAATATTCTCACCTGCCTGATGGAACGGTCCCTTTTTAGCACCAATGAAATCCTTATCTCTGCCATAGGCAATCTCCCTGAATTTTGTCCCAGGGATATCTGTTATGAAAAGCGTGATAAGAAAATATACAATTGATTACAATAAGTGTTACAAGCCAAGCTTAGCAAAACGAAAAAAAAAAAAAAAAAAAAAAAAAAAAAAAAACAAACAAACAAGCTTTAAAAAAATTAACTTCACTGACAAAATATGTAAAACTATAATAAACAAAAAACTTTACTTAGCTCTAACTCTGGGTCGATTGTGAAACTATCGACCCAAAAGGTGGGGCTATGGAGTTCTGTCCGCTTGACCATGGTAGTCATAAAATAAGTTCTGAATAGTTAGATCCTTTGGAAGCAAAGAATACGTCTAATAAACAAAAATAACAGACTCGGTTTTATTGGAAAATAGAAGTGTGGACAGTGTCCAGGAAATGATACAATTAACCCACAGCTCCCATCAGAGACACCAAAGGGAAAGAAACACAAACACGAAATATCTAGAACTAATGGAAACATCAATAGCGGAAAGCCAAAAGGACAGTTCCTCTCCCACAAAATGGCTATCCAAAACAACAAATATAAGCGACACACACATGCATTTCATACAGACAGGTATTCCTAATGATACCCCAGTTTTCCTTAACAAATACAGTTAAAATTGCTTTTTTAGACCCCTTTTTGTGTCTGGTCTTCAAGACCACTTTTGAATAGTCCAACAGGAAGTATCTTACTAGGAGACACTCGAAACAAAACACAAACCGAAACACAAAGAAAGTAGATGTAAACCTTTTAAGTTCATTTAATACACCGGACATCGGCGCTTGGAGAAAAAGATTGAGCTGAATGTTGCTTCCACGCAGAATTGAAACCAACGATCATGAATACTGGTAAACGCTATGAAGGTCTAAGTCTGCCCAGGCAAAGTAGCGAGTTGGACCGTGCCTGCATATAATCCCTGTAGATTTGCTTGGGTGGAAGGGCTTAAGATGTCATTTCATCTCAATGTCGGGTATAAATGATCGCAAAGAGCCGTGCTGATGTGAAACAAGCTTTAACTTGATGGACTTGTTGGTTTGAATTTTTGCTTGAATTGATACATAACATCCCCAGTCAACACTATTTAGGTCATTTTGGTGACATTGCTTCCAATTTCATGGGAATTTCACTCGAAATTGAGATGAAATGACATCTCAAGCCCTGTTGTCCAATGAACTAAGAAGGCTTATATAGAAAATATTTAACGTCACTACAGCTGGTGTCTGGAAATGTGTGGCGATCGTAAAACGTCTCCCTGCCCTACATCATAGTGTAGTTAATATTTTCTTGTCCTTTGGGATCATTGATTCCCTTGTGGGATTTTGAAAATATTTGAGGGTCACTGATGAGGCCTAATTGGCCGAAACTTGTTTGTCTGGTCCAGAAAACATGCACACTCCATATTTTTCAGTTCTGTGGTATATTCCTTGCTTCCAAAGGATAACCCTTTTATAGAACTTATATACATTGGACGATCTGACCCACACTGCTTTGCCTCTTCTAAGTGGTTTACCAGTATTCGATTGTGGTCAGATTCAGCTTTGCGTGGAAGCACCATGCAGTCCAATCTACTTTTCCAAGCCCCGATGGGCGGGGGCGATAACGTGATGGACTGGGCTTAATTTTGATGAAAAGTATGTTTGAATTAAAATTACCTTCATAAGCGACCTCAATGATCCCGGATCCCACCTGTATTATCTTCGGCTCCGGGAGCTCACTGGCCAGCCCCAGCCCAAAGAGAAATACGCAAACAAGGAACATTCTCAGCGCTAACTCTCGAAAGAGTTCAGTCTCATGTGGAACAATCGCTATTTTAAAGGTCACATGACATTTAGTGTTAAAGTGGTCGGTTCTTAATGATAACATTACGATAACACACCGTGCGACATAGTGCATTTTTCTCATCTCCGAAATGGCTACTTGTCTGATGGAAACCCGTGATATTTTTCTTAAAAATACTGCAAGCATAGGTCGTGGGTGCTCGTTAGAACCGCTTCATTGAGGCGTTTCTAACGAGTACCCACAACCTATGTCTTGGAGTAAAAATAAGATATAATGTATACCCCTGTAGACCCCAGTTTTCTCTATATAAAGTGCGGTGTAGGGGGTTTTCATTTCACGGACTTGTTTACGTAATGCCGTAGGGTGAGGCAAAGGAGACGTGTAACTTGCGTCACTGGCGCGTCCAACTGATATTGGTTTACAGTTGGACAAGGCCTGCTGTCCTTGCACCAGGTAAGGGGAGATGGGGGATGCTGTTATTTCTTGTTTTTACACTTCCATTTATTTTGCTCTTTCTCCTGTGTCCCTCACTTTCATCTCCTCTACTATCCCTTCTATTCCCTTTCTCTCTTTTTTCTGAGAGACAACACAAAATGACCGTTTAACCCAAACCATTCAAAAACTGACACTTTCATGCACTAAACATAAAAAAATGCATCGGTAGGACAATCATTAAAGGCATTAAATATGCTCTATGAAAATTCAACTGTATTAAGCAAGCACCTGTCTTAAGCAAGCAACTTTTGCTTATCCCTTAGGTGATTGCTTAATACAGATTGGGTTGTATAAACAACAAAAATATATACATTGAATATACAGCACTGCAGTGAAAATGTTGGTTGGGACACTAATGGCTGGGACACTAATGGCTCGGACACTACTGACCCGGACACTACTGGCTCGGACACTGATCGCTAGGAAACTGATGGCTCGGACACAGATAGCTCGGACACTGATGGCTCGGAAACTGATGGCTCGGACACTGATGGCTCGGACACTACTGGCTCGGACACTGATGGCTCCGACACTGAATGGACACTGATGGCTCCGACACTGATGGCTCCGACACTGATCGATCGAACACTGGTTGTTCCGACACTGATATCTCGGACACTGATGGCTCGGACACTACTGGCTCGGACACTGATGGCTCGGACACTGACGGCTCGGACACTGACGGCTCGGACACTGATGGGTCGAACACTGATGGCTCGGACATTGATGGCTCCGACACTGATCGCTCGGACACTGATGGCTCGGACACTGATATCTCGGACACTGATGGCTCGGACACTACTGGCTCGGACACTGATGGCTCGGACACTGACGGCTCGGACACTGACGGCTCGGACACTGATGGGTCGAACACTGATGGCTCGGACATTGATGGCTCGGACACTGATCGCTCGGACACTGATGGCTCGGACACTGATGGCTCGAACACTGACGGCTCGGACACTGATCGCTCGAACACTGATGGCTAGGACACTGATCGCTAGGAAACTGATGGCTCGGACACAGATAGCTCGGACACTGATGTCTCGGAAACTGATGGCTCGGACACTGATGGCTTGGACACTACTGGCTCGGACACTGATGGCTCCGACACTGAATGGACACTGATGGCTCGGACCCTGATGGCTCCGACACTGATCGATCGAACACTGGTTGTTCCGACACTGATATCTCGGACACTGATGGCTCGGACACTACTGGCTCGGACACTGATGGCTCGGACACTGACGGCTCGGACACTGACGGCTCGGACACTGATGGGTCGAACACTGATGGCTCGGACATTGATGGCTCGGACACTGATCGCTCGGAGACTGATGGCTCGGACACTGATGGCTCGAACACTGACGGCTCGGACACTGATCGCTCGGACACTGATGGCTCGGACACTGATGGCTCGGACATTGATGGCTCGGACACTGATGGCTCCGACACTGATGGCTCGGACACTGATGGCTCGGACACTGATGGCTCGGACACTGATCGCTCTGACACTGATCGCTCGGACACTGATGGCTCGGACACTGATCGCTCGGACACTGATGGCTCGGACACTGACGGCTCGGACACTGACGGCTCGGACACTGATCGCTCGGACACTGATGGCTCGGACACTGATGGCTCGGACATTGATGGCTCGGACACTGACGGCTCGGACATTGATGGCTCGGACACTGATGGCTCGGACACTGACGGCTCGGACACTGATGGCTCGGACACTGACGGCTCGGACACTACTTGCTCGGACACTGATGGCTCGGACACTAATGGCTCGGACACTGATGGCTAGGACACTGATGGCTCGGACACTGATGGCTCGGACACTAATGGCTCGGACACTGATGGCTCGGACACTGATCGCTCGGACACTGATGGCTCGGACACTAATGGCTCGGACACTGATCGCTCGGACACTGATGGCTCGGACACTGATGGCTCGGACATTGATGGCTCGGACACTGATGGCTCGGACACTGATGGCTCGGACACTAATGGCTCGGACACTGATGGCTAGGACACTGATGGCTAGGACACTGATGGCTGGGACACTGATGGCTCGGACACTAATGGCTCGGACACTGATGGCTCCGACACTAATGGCTCGGACACTGATGGCTCGGACACTGACGGCTCGGACACTGATCGCTCTGACACTGATGGCTCGGACACTGATGGCTCGGACACTAATGGCTCGGACACTGATGGCTCGGACACTGATGGCTCGAACACTGACGGCTCGGACACTGATCGCTCGGACACTGATGGCTCGGACACTGATGGCTCGGACATTGATGGCTCGGACACTGATGGCTCGGACACTACTGGCTCCGACACTGATGGCTCGGACACTAATGGCTCGGACACTGATGGCTCGGACACTGATGGCTCGGACACTGATCGCTCTGACACTACTGGCTCCGACACTGATGGCTCCGACACTGATGGCTCCGACACTGATGACTCGGACACTGACGGCTCGGACATTGATGGCTCGGACACTGATGGCTCGGACACTGATCGCTCTGACACTGATGGCTCGGACACTGATGGCTCGGACACTACTGGCTCGGACACTGATGGCTCGGACACTGATGGCTCGGACACTGATGGGTCGAACACTGATGGCTCCGACACTGATTGCTCGGACACTGATCGCTCTGACACTGATGTCTCGGACACTGATCGGACACTGATGGCTACGACACTGATGTATCGGACACTGACGGCTCGGACACTGATTGCTCGGACACTGATGGCTCGGACACTGATGGCTCGGACACTGATGGCTCGGACACTACTGGCTCGGACACTGATGGCTCTGACACTGATGGCTCGGACACTGCCGGCTCGAGTACTGATCGCTCTGACACTGATGGCTCGGACACTGATGGCTCGGACACTGATAGCTCCGACACTGATGGCTCGGACACTGATGGCTCCGACACTGATGGCTCGAACACTGATGGCTCCGACACTGATGGCTCGAACACTGATGGCTCCGACACTGATGGCTCGAACACTGATGGCTCCGACACTGATGGCTCGAACACTGATGGCTCGGACACTGATGGCTCGGACACTGATGGCTCGGACACTGATGGCTCGAACACTGATGGCTCCGACACTGATGGCTCGGACACTGATGGCTAGGACACTGATGGCTCGAACACTGATGGCTTGGACACTGATGACTCGAACACTGATGGCTAGGACACTGATGGCTAGGACACTGATGGCTAGGACACTGATGGCTCGAACACTGATGGCTAGGACACTGATGGCTCGAACACTGATGGCTAGGACACTGATGGCTCGAACACTGATGGCTCGGACACTGATGGCTCGGACACTGATGGCTCGAACACTGATGGCTCGGACACTGATGGCTCGAACACTGATGGCTCGGACACTGATCGCTCGGACACTGATGGCTCGAACACTGATGGCTCGGACACTGATGGCTCGGACACTGATGGCTCGGACACTGATGGCTAGGACACTGATGGCTCGAACACTGATGACTCGAACACTGATGGCTCGGACACTGATGGCTCGAACACTGATGACTCGAACACTGATGGCTAGGACACTAATGGCTCGAACACTGATGGCTCGGACACTGATGGCTAGGACACTGATGGCTCGAACACTGATGGCTCAAACACTGATGGATCCAACAATGATGGCTCGGACACTGATGGCTAGGACACTGATGACTCGAACGCTGATGGCTCAAACACTGATGGATCCAACAATGATGGCTCGAACACTGATGGCTCGAACACTGATCACTCGGACACTGATGGCTCGCACACTGATCGATCGGACACTGATGGCTCGGACACTGATGGCTCGGACACTTATAGCTCGAACACTGCTGGCCCGAACACTGCTGGCTCGAACAATGATGGCTCGAACACTAATTGCTCGAAAACTGATGGCTGGAAAACTGATAGCTCGAAAACTGATAGCTCGAACAATGAGGATTCGAACACTGATGGCTCGAACATTGATAGCTTGTACACTGATGGCTCGAACACTGATGGCTCGATCAATGGTGACTCGTTTTACCACAGTTGTTTCGAATTCATTCTTGAGGCACTCGAAACAATTCCTGCAGATATAAATGTATTTTGGATAATTTGCCCAGAAATGTATTATTTTATCTTAAAATGTATTTAATGTGTACACATTAGAATCGTTACGATGAGGCGATTCTGTTGAGTACAATCGGCATTCCATTATTTTTAAGAAAAGTGAAAAAATGGCCAAATCATGCCTACTAACCAGCCTCTAAATTCAACCCTAGATGGCTCATACTATCCCTCTCTCGAACAATTTCTCATGGTCCAAAAGAAGTTTGAGCCACTGAAGTTCGACTGTTTATGGTGTTGAGATTTTAGGGGGTTGGGGGGGGGGGGTGCACAAATATTTCAGTCACCGGAACTTCCTGCTTGTTTATCTATAAACAGAGTCCTCCGAATATGAACTATTTGGAAAAAAAAGCTGCTTTACCTAAGTTGGCTTTTTAACCCTTAAGACGCCGAGAGAAACTACATCTGAAAATGTCGTCTACTTATGTCGTCTGCTGAATCTTCTCGCAAACTCTTTAAAAATATTTTTGCATACAAGCTAACAGTGTGGAGCCAGATCAGACTGCTCCTGGAGGATCAGTCTGATCTGGGTCCACAATGTTTGCAAAAATGACTTTGAAAGTAACCGGCAGACGACAAAGCAGACGACACTTGTCGTGATAGGCATCTTATGAGTTGAAATGCAGCTCTGCACTGACGGCACTTCTGTGTCGATAGTCTCTGCGTGTAGGCTGGTCTATTTTTACCCTTAACTTCCTATACTGTAAGCAAAGGTCCGATCTTGGTCTACACTGTTTGCCGAACCCAAAAACACATGATTCCAGTCCTGATTTTATTGACAACCACCTTGGGAAACAAGTGGACATCACAGCGATAAGAATAGCGCAGCTGCTTGCTATAAATGAACTTCTTTGTATACGCCTCGCCGATCGGGACTTGGAAAACACACTGGGATGCGTCCCAGCAGGCACACGTCGTTAGGGCAACGTCACATCAACGTCGGTGCAACGTCATGACGTTGCACCGACGTTGATGTGACGTTGCATTAATGTCATGACGTTGTACCGACGTTGATGTGACGTCACAATTATGTCATGTGCCTGCTGGGGTAGAGCTTCCACAAAGAGATGGAACCGATTGCACCTGGCATGACCATATAGACAACAGCAAAACGAAAGCATGGTTTCGGGTTAATATAATGCGCAAACTTAAATTCACACTCGATAGAAAATCCCTAGAAATAATATATACTTCTTTTATAAGGCCACTTCTTGAATATGCCGATGTTGTCTGGGACAATTGCACTCGATACGAGGCGAACGAATTAGAAAAAAATCAAAATGAAGCCGCACGAATCGTTACTGGAGCAACAAAACTAGTATCAATTAACTCCCTTCTCTATGATCTTGAATTGGAATCTCTGGAAGCTCGGAGACAAAAAACACAAACTTGTATTCTATTATAAAATGCAGAATTTTCTCACACCTGAATACCTATCCTCACTAGTACCACTCACGGTAGGCAGTAGCACAGTTTACGAATTGCGAAACAATGCCAATCTACAGACTGTCCGAGCCATCTCGCAACTTTATTATACATCCTTTCTCCCGTCGGCGACTCGCAATTGGAACGACTTGCCAGATGACAAGAAAAATGCACACTCATTGGCAGCTTTTAAGCATAGACTACAGTCTAACGAAAGGAAACCACCGTCATATTTTTGTGCAGGTAAAAGATTTGGGCAAGTACATCTTGCCAGACTAAGACTTAATTGTAGCTCGTTACAAGGTCATCTCTTTCAAATAAAATTCTAAATAACTCCTTATGTGCTTGTGGAGCTGTTGAGGACACGAATCACTACCTCATTGCCTGTGCACAGTACACTGACATAAGACAGGACATGTTAAACATTGTCTCAGCTATTTGCCAACCTGCCTTAAACATCCTTCTATACGGCAGTACTGATCTTTCTGTGAACGATAACATACAAATATTCTTAGCAGTACAAGATTTTAATATTAAGTCTAAACGTTTGTACTTCAAATTTATATCACAGATTTCAAATGCCTTACTGGTACTTATCACAGATGTACAAACATGTGTAGTTTTTCTACACGGGCGCACATACATATATCTATACACGTAAATAATTATATACATGCACGTTCATAACAGAAAAAAGGTTGGAAAACACATCTACAAACTCGAGCCAAAGTTAAACAGCTACAGCGTCCAACCCAATCGATCTTCAGTCTCTGTCTCACATCACGATTCGAAGAGCCTTACTGAGTTTCTGCAGTGTATTGTTTCTCTTGTGACAGCCCAGAATCAAAAGCCAAAGACTTGATTTTTCAGTGCTAATGAAAAGAAATGAATTACCTTAAAATCCATTCTCCGTGGAGCCATATATCTATGCTTTATTTCACTACTATTCATTGTGTAACCCAAATGAAATTCACTTAACATATTTTCACAATAACTTGCAAATTCCAACAACTTGACAATCACAACCATAATTAGTACATTGATATTGAAATCGAGGGATACAGATTTGAATAAGTCATTTGACTTTTTTCTGAATCCCTTTGTATGATACTTGTATTCTTTGTCAACATTATCTTTGTAAAAGGTGTATGTATTATACAAAGAAATAAAGTTTAAACCAAGAGATGAAAGCTTTGGACGGAAGGGCTTGTAATGTCATTTCATCTCAATGACGGGTAAAAAAAGCCCTCAAAATTGGAAGGAAAGTCACCAAAATGACCTAAATAGTATTTACTGGGAAGTAAAACCTTTACACAAACAAAAGTTTTCTTAACATGTTCAACTGTTGATCAGGAGGTCATGTGTTCGATACCTGCCGACGTCGGCAACATTCATTCGTGTAGATTGATTATGAAACCTTTTCACGGCCGTTCTCTCCCTTCCGCTGATTCAAGAAGGACAGTTGTCCGTTCCGGAGAAAGAATTTGCATTGCTCTGGTTAACCGCTTATGTATAAGTTTGCCCAAATACTGATGAGTAAACTGACCCGTCGATATGATCTAAGCAGTGGTGACTGGGACATTAAACTCCAAAATGAAAAAGAAAACAAACAAAACATATTTGATTTTATCGGGACAGCATTTGGTTTAAAGTCCTTATGCGAGTGTTATTTATTGGGGATAAATATTTATATAGAGGATCTTACATGGGTGCTCATGTATTATTGAATTTATTAAACAAGTTGAGGAAAAGGGATCAAATGTGAGGCTTTGCCGAGCATTTAATCCCTTTTCCTCAACGAGTTTAATAAATTCAATAATACATGAACACGAATGCAAGATTCTTTTTATCATATGACATTTAAAACGCATTTTATTCACGTTAATTAAAGAAAAATGTCAATAATCCGACATTAGTAAACGCGACGTCGTTAAGGACGTCGTGCGTGTAACGTTACCGGACGTATCTAACTTATTTGCATATTTAATCCACGAGTGGATTATTGAATTTATTACATGGCGTAATTACACTCTCAGAAGCGACGTCATATGATAAATAGTTTTTCTTCTCGGAACGATTCCTTTAATGCTAGTCTTTGTTGCAAATAATTAGCATCATAATCTTATCTTTTAGACCTATATTCTGTCCTCCAAAATGGCACATTTTTATCAGTCAAGATCACTCAACTTTCAATCTTAGTTCTTTTCTTTTCACACGTGAACAAGTCCGTAAAATAAAGACCCAACCCCCCCCCCTCCTCTTAACCCCACTTTTTATAAAGAAAACTGGGGATTAGGAGGTGAAAATCATTTTTCTTATTTCTGCCCCAAAACATAGGTTGTTGGTACTCGTTAGAACCGCCTCATTGAGGCGGTTCTAACGAGCAACCAAAACCTATGTTCGAAGTATAAATAAGAAAAATATCACAAATGTTCATCAGAAAAAAAAAACAAAAAAACTTTTTTTAGGTATGAAAAAGGCACTATATCACACGGGTTTGTTATCGTAATATATTCTGACCTTTCTTTTTCGCTTATCTTTCTTTGCTTTTCAAATCGAAATGTTACATGCGCATAATGAAATGTCTTCTAAACCCCACTTCATAATTTAATGTTGCTGACATTTGGTGAATAACATCATGTCATAACAAGAAGTGTATAATGTATGTGTGAAATAATGGCGTGGAGCATGGTGTCAGAAGTGACAAGTTTTAGGTAAAAATAATAACATTTCTTATATTTCTGCTTTCAACATAGATTTAGGGTACTCGTTAGAACCGCCTCGATGAGGCGGTTCTAACGAGTACCCAGAATCTACGTTTTGGGGCAAAAAATAAGGCAGATAATATATGCCCCCCGCAAACCCCACTTTTCTCTATATAAAGTGGGGTTTAGAGAGGTCTTTGTATCACAGACTTGTTATCTTGATGACATGTTTTATAACATGTTAAAACGGGCAGTATCTTGAATGATGTGGGGTTTGAAAGAAAGAAGAACGCTGATGTATATGTTTTGAAACACATGCAGTGTTTGTTTGATTTAAGGTTTAACGTCCCCGTCAACACTGTAAAGGTCATTTTAGAGACTTTGCTTCCAATTTTGTGGGACTTTACCCGACATTGAGATGAAATGACATGTCAAGCCCTGTCGCCCAATGAAACCAATAGGGTTTATTAGCATGGACGGTCCGACACTCGTGCCGCTTTGCCTGGGCAGGCTTAGATCCTCTAAGCGGTTTACCAGTACTCGTGTGCGGGACGGTTTCAGCCCTGCGTGGAAGCATCATGCAGCCCAACTATTTCTTCAAGCCCCGATGGGCAGGGGCCGAACAAGAAATGTATAACGTGACATATTTTATAACATGTTATAATTGGCGGTATCTTGAATCCTCGCGAAAACACCCCTATACAAATACATTGTAAACTTTATCGCCGAAAAAATGAAAATTGTATGATGAAAAATTGTGAAATTTTTTCTTATTTCTGCTCAAAATATAGATTGTGTGTTCTCGTTAAAACCGCCTCGATGAGGCGGTTCTAACGAGTACCCACAATCTATATTTTAGAGCAGAAATAAGAAAAATAAGGTTCACCCCTGCAGACCCCAGTTTTACTATAAATAAAGTAGGGTTTAAATGGTCTTCGTATCATAGACTTGCTATCGTAATGACATGTTTTATAACATGTTATATGTTTTATATCATGTTATAATGGGCGGTATCTTGAATGATGTGGGTTTGGAAAGAAATACGAACGCTGAAATATATGTTTTGAAACACATGCAGTATGAAATAGATTCTAATTAATAAATGTTATCATTACAAAAACACGCCTATATAATTTTGATCCCCAATAAACCCCACTTTTATATAATAAGACTCGGGCTTACATGGGTAAACCTTATTTTTTTATTTCTGCTCTAAAATAAAGATTGTTGGTACTCGTTAAAACCGCCTCGATGAAGCGGTTCTAAAGTGTACCCACAATCTAAATTTTGAGCAGAAATAACAAAAGTATCATAATTTTTCCTCTGAATTTTTTTTTCTGCTGCGGTAAAATTTGCAATGTATTTGTATAGGCGTGTTTTCGTAATGGAAATATGAAATATAACAGTGTCATGATTTTTTCTGATCTTATATCTGTCTGATTCAGCCAACAGTTGCGCCCCCCGCCCACCGGGGCTTGAAGAAATAGATGGGCTGCATGATGCTTCCACGCAGAGCTGAAACTGACAGGCACACGAGTACTGGTAAACAGCTTAGAAGATCTAAGCCTGCCCAGGCAAAGCGGTGCGAGTCGGCCCGTCCATGCTTATAAACCCGGCAGGGCTTGAGATGTCATTTCATCTCAATGTCGGGTAAAAGTCCCACAAAATTGGAAGCAACGTCTCCAAAATGACCTTTATAGTGTTGACGGGGACGTTAAACCTGAAATCAAACAAACAAATCAGCTACCAGTTCCAGCTTTGTAGAAATGCAGGTTTCCTGTTTTCACTATAAATCACGTGACCAAGTCCGTGAAATGAACACCCACCTAAATCCCGCTTTATATAGAGAAAACTGGAGTTAGTTTAAGTTCGATTGCTATGAAAGCTCCAAGCTTATTGAATCGCTCTCGAACAGTCATTCCGGATGTTATCACGAGCGCGAGAGACAGGCAGTCACTTTGGCACCACTGCTACCCATTTACACCTGGGGCATTGTCATAAAGTGTCTTGCCGAAGAACACACCACGGCTCCGGTGGCCAGTTTCGAACCAACAACCTCTCGATCATATGTCGAACGTGCTCACCACTGAGCTATCGAGGCTGAATGGTTTGTTTGATTTGAAGTTTAACGTCCCCGTCAACACTGTAAAGTTAATTTTGGAAACTTCCAATTTTGTGGGACTTTTACCCGACATTGAGATGAAAAGACATCTCAAGCCCTGTCGCCCAATGAAACCAATAGGGGTTATATGCATGGACGGGCCGACTCGCACCGCATCGCCTGGGCATGCTTAGATCCTCTAAGCGGTTTACCAGTACTCGTGTGCGTGTCGGTTTCAGCTCTGCGTGGAAGCATCATGCAGCCCATCTTTTTCTTCAAGCCCCGATGGGTGGGGGCTAGAGGCTGACTGGGGCTTACGGAGTATACATAATTTTTTCCTGCTCCAAGACATCGGTTGCGGGTATTGTTTAGAACCGCATCAATGAGGCGGTTCTAACGAGCACCCCCAGTACAAATATAAAAATATCACGGGTTTTCATAAGAAAAGTAGCCATTTATGGAGATGTGTGATAATATAAGAATCTGATATGTGGTTCTGTTGTAGATGAGCGTTTCGAACCCGAGGGATGACCGTGCTAAGCGGAACCGAGGCTACGCCGAGGTTCCGCTCAGCAAGGTCATCCCGAAGGTTGGAAACGCCCATCTACAAAAGAACCCCATATTGGATTCTTTTTCTTGCACAACACCTCCGGTTATTTTTGACAGTCCGCACATGTATATTGTTGACAGAATAAAAGTAGTGCGGAAGTTGTTCCGGCAGTTGAATAGAATTGAAGCGCGTTTATGTTAGTTGCCTGGGTCGGAACACCAGGGTCAGAACATAAATTTCTATCCCAGGGTAAAATCAAGGATTTCCTTGTCTTGTGTGCAAGAAAATGCACTACCATAGCTGCAATTTAGATCGACCCAAAGTTACTAATGGCAAAATTTGAAGTAGTGCTGTTCTTTATGTGACTATCACTGATTTTGGAAAACCAAGGTTATGGATATTGATAGAAAATTGTCGCGCTATTTTGTATCGATGTAGGTCAGGGCGTTGCATGTAGCTGGACATGTTTAGCAAACACGGTGTTTAGCAAACACGGTACAGCCCGATCAGACTTCTCAGTCGACTTAGGGTCAACAATGTTTGCTTTAAATACGGTAAAATTGAGTTAAGCCCACCTAAAATAAACACTAAATCTGCTTTTAAAAGCTTATTGAGAAGTTCTCAGTAAAATTCTTTCTTAATGATTACTACAGCCAGTGTCTCTTAATAAGAGATCAACTTTGAGACTGTTAAAATGTGGTCTTAAAGACCACTTTTGAACAGTTCCAAAGGTGGTATTAATATAGGAATTGAACAGTACTAGTATTTAAGGTATAAGTCTCAGCTGTCAATCTTGAATGATATTTTCATCACTATAATCGAAAGGATGTACGGTTTTGATGGTTGTTTGGATTTCAGTCCTGATATTTCATTGCGGTATTTCGTCAAAATTAATATTCAGTGTTTGAAATAGATGACGGTGGTGTCTTTGTATGTTTGAAATAGATGACAGTATTCCAAAATAGAACGTACAATCTATAGTTTCAAATTATCCCTTTCGATTTCAATGTATGTTACTGCGCAATAATTAAGCAACAACAAAGGTTATTTCAACCCTATAGCGCGGTACAGGTACTTATGCAAACAGAGCTCTGAGCCATCCTATCGAGATATTTTCTTAACTTTCCACTGGACGTTCCTTTTAGTAGAATGGTCAAATAGTGCACGCCAGAAATTGTGATAGGGATTTGAGGGTAAATAAATCAAAGCACTGACAGCACTGACTAGCCGATTATCTCTGAGTGCAGACTGGAAAAACGGTCATGAACGGGCGCTTTGACTGTTTCGATATATCCTTAAGTTCTTATACATAAAGCAAACTGTGAAGACCCTGACCCGCGTTTAGCGGCATCTGATCTGAGTCTACACTGTTTGCCCAATCCAACATATGATTCCAGTCCAAATTTTACAGGTAACTCTCTTACATTTTTGCAACACTCTGGCCTCAAAGTTGAAAAAAAAAAAAAAACCGGCTATATTGGGGTTGATTGTCTATCGACCCAAAGTTACAAAGCAGAAAGGCTCTTCATTGCTAAAGTGCACGTGACCATCACTGACATATCGAAATGTTACGAAAGAGGGTTATCTCGGAAGCATAGGTTTGGCTTGGCAGACAGTGTAGACCCAGACCAGACGCCACAGAACGCGGCTGATCAAGATCTTTACCTTTTGCTTAAAACTCGGAATTTTCGGGTTAAATGAAACAGTTTAAATCAGTCCAGGACTATTTCTTTGACATACACTTAGAGACGATCGACCCCACCAGTACTCTGTGCCTTGATTTTGTTGTTTTCACAATACTGATCATCTCGAATGAGGCGAGATAACTCAGTGGCTAGTCCACTTGCCTATGAGGCTAAAGGCCCTTTGTTCGATCTCCGGTGCTGGTTATTATTTCGGTGTCCGAACACGTCCCATCGGCATCATTTGCAGGGATGAACGTCAAAAAGTGCACCGTCCTTCATCACTTTTTTTTTATTTTGTGTGTTCTCGGAGATGTTGCACTAATGAGTTAGGAAGCCTTCATGCGGACTGAACAAGTTATTTGTCTTAAACGTGACGGAAGTAATGGTGAGGTTTGCGCCCGCGTAAAATCGATTTAAGCCTTCCCCAACCCAACCACCCACCTTGTGAAATACTTTTCATTGACCGTTCCAAGGCGGTTCTTTTGTCGCGGTTAAATTTTGAATGTGTGTATCGCTTATATCTTTGTGGGAAAGTAACTGTCCTTTTGGCTTTCCCCTATTGATGGTTCCATTTGGGTCTTGTTATTTCATGTGTGTGGGGTTTTTTCCCTTTGGTGTCTCTAATGGGAGGCGTGGGTTAATTGTATTGCCTTCACTTTTATATTATTGTGTACGTAATAATGGTCAAATGTGACAGATCGCAGTGTGAGTGAGTGAGTGAGTGGGTGTTTGAGTTTTACGTTCCACCAACAGATAAGGTCATACTCATCCGAAAGTCTGGGGAAGCCCGGGATCGATCCTGCGACCCCTGGTTTACAAGGAGAGTAGCGTAACCACTACACCACAGAGGCTTCTCAGATCGCAGTGTTAGAAGATATATGGATATATTTATTTACGAAAAGGCATGTAATTCAGGTGTCTTTTGATAATTAAGACGAGTTCGCTTTTGTATGCATTTCTATAATAAAACGTGCTTTTCTCGGGGTTGTTAACTTGTGCGAGATGCAACATTTACATATATCAAATATTGAACTATATAAAAAAATAAGTGAAATACAAATTCATATTTTGAAGTTACAAAGGGAGGTTATAAACAAAGTAACAATGGAATTTCGGAATTCCCTGATTGCAAACGCTGATCATCATCTGTTTGCGTTCAAATTGTTTAAATTGACTTCTTAAAACTGCATACAATTAATTCTTTTCACGTTTGTCGAATAAACTCCTACGCATCGGCAGCCCGATAGGCAGCCTTCAGCACAAATTCAGTGAAGCCCAAAATAGGGTAAATCTATTCCAACTAGTCCGATCTACAGCTTTGGTGTTCGCAAACGGCAAACTATTTTCCACACTTCCGAATTCAATGATTATATCTGAACTATTTATATTAAATTCAAAATTCAATATAATAATACCATTAAGGTCCTTGTTTCACTGTCTCGCACTATGGCAAAACTTTACGACATTGCTTTAAAACGTAGCAGAACGACAATAAACTTTGTAAAACTTTGTGCATACGGCTATTAAACATAGAAGTGAAGTCAATGACCAGGAATCGATACAATTAACCACAACTCCCATCAGAGACACCAAATGGAAAGAAACCCAAAGATGAATTAACTAGACACTAATGGAAACACCAATAACGGAAACCAAAAGGACAGTTAATTTCCCACAAAATGGCCTGACCAACCGGCGTGCAATTAAAGAGGGAAGCAAAGTTGCCAACCGTGATTGGGTACCATGCATGCAGTGTGTCGTATAACATCTATGTTGTACCCAATCTTTTTATATCGAAGAATGATTTTACGAAATTTGGTGCTGAATACATTGCAATTATATATTTTTCTGAATTTATATACTAAGTCACCATAAATTTCAGGTTCCGATAACCCTTGTTGCAGAAGAGATTTAAGTCCAACATTGAATTTTGAAATTAAATCGGAATGACATTTATAAAATTTTGAAAAGGCTTTTTAGTTTATGATACGGAAAACCCTGATTAAAAAGTTTAGCAGTTAGCAATTTATTACGAGTGTTGAAGTCAGTTACACGACTAGTCACTCTGGCAAATCGAATTAATTGTGAAATATAAACCCATAGGATGCCGCACGAGGAACATCACCATCCAAGAAAGGAAAATTTACAATCATCGCGTTTATCATAAATTGTGCAAGAAACAAGCCCATTAACAATGAATGAATGAAAATCCAAAAACGGGCCCTCTGTATCAGAAGAATTTGCTTTATTTAACTGAAGTTCTAGGGGGTAAATTTGACTGATCAAACCATCGACATAGGTATTGTCAATATTTAATAAATCATCCAATTATCTAGAAGTCGAGCTAAAGGCTTCAATGATTTCAGATTGGTTTCCTGTGGAAAGAGACATCATGAAGTCTCTTTCTTAATAAAACAAGAACAGATCAGCCAAAATCGGGTGCGCAATTTGTAACCATCGGAATACCCGCAACTTGTCTAAATAACTTAGTACCCAATCTTATGTAAATATTGTCAAGTAGAAAGGTGAGAGCTTCACATACTTTCTGACATGACCATAAAGTATAATTTGTGTGCTCATCAGAAGTGAAAGAAGCATTTCTTACATTACATGCAAGAAAGAGGGAGTCTTCGCTATAAAATGGCCATTCAATTAAATCATTAAGTTTTTCTTTTAATAAGATTATGAGGAAGTGTAGTGTAAAGGTTGGAAAAATCATAAGTAGACAGACATGAAGCACGAAAACGTCTGGAGTTCAATATATTTAATACTTCATTAGTTTTTTATAGACCAAAACAGATTTCTCCTTGAGCTTTCAAAAACTTTGTCGCAGTATTTAATCGCATGTTTCTTGATGGCAATAAAACATGAAGTTAATAATGTGGAAAGTTCAATGGTGGTACAAGAGCTTGAATTTGCAATACAACGTCCTTTGTATGGTCTTTTGTGAAGTTAAGGTAACCAATATAAGGCTACATAGGTGATAGTGTAACGTATTGAGGACTAGGTTTTACTACATTTTTGAAAACGTAGCAGAAGGGCAATAAACGTAGTAAAACGTAGTGCATACGGCTATATATGGCTACATACGTGACTCAGTTACACTTGCTTTGAAATGTTCTAAATATTCGTGGCGTTTGATATTCGTAGCTTATACCTAGCAAAAACGTGTATTGAAACGTACTAAAACGTAGACGAAACGCATTTAATACGTACGAAAGCGTAAAAAGCAATATACCTGAGGTACTCTAAGTATTACTACGCCGCTTAATAAGTTTTGCAACGTTCTTTTTACGTGAATATATGAGATAATATGGCGTTTTTTATCAGATATTAAAGAAGCCATTTTGAAGATGTGAATAGATTCACCATGTCGCACGAGCGATTATCGTAATGAATCAGGGCTCCTTTTTCTACATATGTCCTCCAGACCTTGCGTTTGGGTGCACGGTTCAGAGGAACATTTTTTTAGCAAGAGCAGACCACATTGTCGGATAGATACATTGTTTACATGAAAGCAAGAATCGGGTAATTTATGTAACCCATTCTATACAAGTACGCTCTTCCATTATTAATGTTGGACAAGTCTAATTGTCACTTTAAGGGTGATGCGTGTATTTATGTGCGTTTTTGTTATATTTTTTAGGTAAATCCGATTAGCAAACAGTGATATGTAATGACATTTCAAGCCCTACCGCCCAAATAAACTGCTATGGTTAAAGGAGCGGTCCGTCTAGCACCACTTTTCCTGGGCATGCTTAGACCTGAGAGGTTTATAAGTACTCAAAGTAGAAGTGGAGGCAATTATCAGGAATCGATACAATTAATCCACAGCTCCCATGAGAGACACCAAAGGGAAAGAAACACAAACATGAAACAACAACCCCTAATGGAAACATCAATAGCGGAAAGCCAAAAGGACAGTTACTTTCCCACAAAATGGTCAATAGGCTATCCAAAATAAAATAATATAAGCGACACAAACACCCAAAGACAAACCATAACAAGAATAAACCGCAACAGAAGAACCGCCTTGGAACGGTCAGTGGAAAGGAATTCCACTGGGGTTGGGGGGAGGGGGGGGGTGCTTAAATCGATTTTACGTGGCCACAATCCTCGTCCTTACTTCCGTCACGATTAAGACAAATAATTTGTTCACTCCGCATGAAGGCCTCCTAAGTCGAGTTAAGACGATTATAGTTCTGTGCTAAGGCGCCTTGCAGCCTTATCTATTTCACAAAGCCCCGATGGGCAAGGCGCTCTAATCTGGATTATTGACTCATCACGAAAACATGCCTTTATAATTTTAACCCCCTTGAACCCCATTTTTATATAGTTAAACTAGGGTTTACAGGGGTAAACCTTATTATTTTATTTATGTTCCAAAATATAGATCGTGGGTACTCTTTAGAACCGCATCGATGAGGCTGTTCTAACGAATATCCACAATCTATATTTTGGGCAGTAATAAGAAAAATATCACAACTGTTAATCTTAAATTGTTAGTTTTTCGGCGGTAAAGTTTACAATGTATAGGCGCGTTTTCGTAATGTTACTTCTTTTTAGTGCGCTAGGTCTATTACAAATATGGACCCCAACAAAAATCATTATTAAATTATTTTTTTTAAAACATTACATAAAATTAATACTGTGTCATTTGTACATAATCAACGATCATAGCAACATTGTCGCCATCCCATGTAGGTAACTAATCATTCCGTTTAGACCAGAAGTCGGCTGGCTCGGTTGGCGAAGTGTTTCTCCAAGGTTTTGGCGTGTTGTAGGTCCAGCCATCTGGGAAAAATCCGTTTGTTCCTCCAATGGCCACGTTCAGAGTGAGGTAACACTGTTGAAACAAACGTTCATTATTTAGGGTTTTTTTCTAAACAAAAATAATATAAACCAAAAAAATTAATCTTCATCAATAATTTCAATTAAACATCAACCAATCGATAACTTCATCGATAACCTCAAGAAAGTCACCAATAGGACAGAACCCGACCATCTTATTCAGACTAGACATCGGCTGGTTCAAGTGGTCACTAAGCGTTATTCCATTGGAAAATGTTGCCCGCTGCATGATGGAGTTTAAACTCAATAGTTACAACTAAAGCTAATTTACTGTGACCTGACTGGTTGCGAGCAAATATAAAAATCATAGTGCATTTTTTTAGTGTGGGATCTTCACAGCTTTATTGTCTCTTTTCATTGTAAACAAAGAAAGTGTTACGCTACAATAACACTGCCATGGCGTCTTTCATAACTCCAGAACTTGCATTTTTCTAATGAAAATCTTTGATACTTTTTTCCTGGTCCAAACATAGATTTTTGGTGCTCATTGAAACCGTCTAATAAATGAGGTTCTAATGAGTTCCAACAATACATGTGGTGAAGCAAAAAATGATAAAGCAATGTTTATACCTGTAAATACATTTTTTATAAAGTGGAGTCTACACGAGGTGCTCATTATAAGGCTCGTTAACGTGATTAATAGCCTAACCTTCCCATACATCGATACTCTGTATATAACAATATCAGCATTTCATTTGCGTTCAGACCGGGGCTTGGCATCAATAGGGATCAGTTTTTAATGTATCGGTAACTTTTCTCATTTGATTAACTTCCTGATCATAACCTCCACTTCTATTTTGGATGCTAACCCTGAAAATGTGAATAAACAGATTAACATACTGCCCGACAGAAAGGTACATTTTTGCCACCACTAGCCCATTTATTAGGTCCAGAGAAATGACAGTGGTTCCAGAAACATTCATGTGGAGTCGGAACTGTAAGTACCGGAGAATTGTCAACACTGATTCTGCAAAAAAAAAAATCAAATGGATCAATTAATAAATAAATAATTGCATGTATATGTAGAAATAAGATATACAAAATATCTACCTATAAAAAAGAACGGATTGAAGTGGTATTCGGTTCGTCTGTCGATTTATCTGTTATTTCTGTCAACACAATGTGGGTATGCGTACCAGAAAGATTATGATTGATAAATAAGAATCACACATGTTTATCGCCATTCTGAAAATTGCTACATTAAGCTTGTAATCCTTTATCCACAGGAATACTATGGTAAACAGCCACGTAGACATTTATTAAAAAAAATGTTTATTTCATTTTTTAATTATTTATTTATTTATTTATTTTCTTGAACGCAGTCACCAGCTATTCATATATACATCACGAAAACACGCCTATATAATTTTGACCCCCTTGAACCCCACTTTTATATAGTAAAATTGGGGTTTCAGGGGGTATACCTTATTTTTCTTATTTCTGCTCAAAAATATAGATTGTGGGTACTCGTTAGAACCGCCTCGATGAGGCGGTTCTAACGGGTGCCCACAATCTATACTATGAGCAGAAATAAGAAAAAATATCACAATTTTTCATCCTTAAATTTTCATTTTTTCGGCGATAAAGGTGGCAATGTATTTGTATAGGTGTGTTTGCGTAATGGTAAACATTAAATTTTGTACGTACATTATATGATCAGCATTCTATTCCAAACTGTAGATGTGAAAATCTGACCTCCAGAGGGCAGCATTGTCTCTGAAAATATTTTTGGAAGAAATAAACCCATATATACAGCACGTAGAATGTTACACCTTAAAAATTGGGATTTGGTTCGTTATCTGTTCAAAGTGTCTGGCTATGCCATTTATTTTGTGTCTTGCAAAATACCAGCATTTTAAGAAACATTATATGCCCGAATCGGACAATGGTCTTGTTTTTGTTTTTCTTTCAAGCACAATCAGTATAATAAAATTACCAAGATGTTTTAACTTATGTGTTTGTTGGATCGATTATCCTTGCACACCACACAAGGAAATCCGTGATTTTACCCTCGGATAGAAATTTATGTTCTGACCCTGGTGTTCCGACCAAGGCAACTAACATGAATTCTATTCAACTGCCGGAACTACTTCCGCACTACTTTTATTTTGTAAACAATATACATGTGCGGGCTGTCAAAACTAATCGGAGGTGTTGTGCAAGAAAAAGAATCCAATATGGGGTTCTGTTGTAGATGGGCGTTTCCAACCCTCGGGATGACCGTGCTGAGCGGAACCTCGGCGTAGCCTCGGTTCCGCTCAGCACGGTCATCCCTCGGGTTGGAAACGCTCATCTACAACAGAACCACATATCAGATTCTTATATTATCACTAATAATGTAGACATAAGTGCATCATATTAGCCGAAAGACTACGAAACAAGAACACCTGTTAAGACATAAAAGGTTCAGATTAGGTTCCGTATTTGCACTTTCTGATCGGAGTCGTCACTGTTTTCATGAACATTCTATAGCCGCTGGGCTATCCATTGAGCAGGACGCGAATGCCCTGGATGGATACAGAGACTGGCTTGCGCCTTTGTGTAGTTTGTGTGTTAGACGGCTGTGTAGCCTTTGTGATATGGTTATATTCCTTAGTGTGAGAGGACTGTGTAGCCTTTGTGTGAATTGTTTATGTAGACTGAACAAATTATTTGTCTAAATCGCGATGGAAAAAAGGGCGAGGATTGTGGCCACGTAAAATCGATTTACCCCCCCCCCCCACACACACACACACCCTAGTGGAATTCGTTTCACTGACCGCTCCAGATAAGATTGGCAGGGCTTAACTTTTGTATGCTTTTGTCTTTGGAATATTCTATTAATAAAACGGTTAACCAAGTCACCCGATTATGAAAGTCCAACTGTTTATCTAAAACACACAAAGCTATGATGTATATGGTCATTTGATCCACTTGCAAAATGCATGCTAAACGCAATTTACCCAATATTCTTGTGCACTCAGTGAATATGACATACATTGACAACACCTGAACTGGCCTACCCCTGGGTGGGGGGGGGGGGCTCTCGTGCGGGCTGAACGAGTTGTTTGTCTGTTTCGTGGCGGAATCGGGGCCGGGATATCGGCGGCGTAAAATCGATTTGAGCCCCCAACCCGCCAAGTGAATTTTTTTTCATTGATCGTTGCAGGGCGGTTCTTCTGTGTCGCTCTGTAGTTTGGTTATGGTTTGTCTTCGAGTGTGTGTGCCGCTTACATAATTTTGTTTTGGCTAGACAACTGGCCATTTTGTGTGAAAGTAACTGTCCTTTTGTTCCCGTTAGGGTCTCGTTATTTCATGATTGTGTTTTTAGCTCACCAGAGCCGAAGGCTCCGGGGGAGCTTATAGGATAGGCAGTTGTCCGTCGTCGTCGTCGTCGTCGTCGTCGTCGTCTGGCGTCAACACTTTCAAACGACATCTCCTCTGAAGCCACTGGGCCGATTGGGCCCAAATTTTATCTGTAGCATCCTTGGGCTGGGGGATTGAAAGTTTGTGTTTTCTATCAAAATCGGCTCATTAGTTTGGTTGCTATGGCAACTTGTAGTTTCCATAGACTTATAATGGGGAAAATTGAAAAATGGCATTTACTGCCAAGCCTCTGCAGATATTTTGAGAAAACTGTCATAGAAATGTTCCATAGGCAATCTACTATCTGCTGTATGATTTTAAGCCTTCTGCTCATTTTTATTGGTTGCCATGGAAACCGAAATGCAAAAAATAGACAAAAAATACTTAAAAAGTCATCTCCTCAGAAACCATATGCTCTAGGAGGCTGAGACTTTTTGAAAAATATTCACCATATTTGCCTTTACAGGTTTTGTGTTTTTTATGAAATTTGGCCTTTTAGTTTTGTTGCTATGGCAACTTAGAGTTTCAATTGACTTATAATGGGGAATACTGAAAAATGGCATTTACTGCCAAGTCATTGCAGATATTTTTACAAAACTTACATAAACATGTTCCTTGAGTAAACTTCTCTCAGTCATATGCTTTTATGTCAACCTGGGAGTCCCCTAGGTTGTGCCGGGGCCATGCCCCGCCCCCTCCACTTCATAAAATGCCTTATATCTCAGAAAGCCTTACAGATCCCAACCCTAAACCAAATATATTCTTGTTCCTTATGATAAGATGCATTGAGTGACACCAACCTGGGGGTCCCCCGTGATGTGCCGGGGACATGCCCTGCCCCCTCTATTTCATAAAATGCCATTTATCTCAGAAACCATTCAGATCCCCACCCCTAAACTATATATATTCTTGTTCCTTATGCTAAGATGCATTAAGTGACACCAACCTTGGGGTCCGCCCGGGATGTGCCGGGGACATGCCCCATCCCCTCCACTTCATAAAATGTCATTTATCTCAGAAACCATTGAGATCCCCACCCCTAAACCAGATATATTCTTGTTCCTTATGATAAGACACATTCAGTGATACCAACATTGGGGTCTCTCTGGGGTGCGCTGGGGCGCGCTGGGGCCATGCCCAACCCTTCGACTTCATAAATGCCATATATCTCAGAAACCATTCAGATCCCCACCCTAAACTATATATATTCTTGTTTCTTATGATAAGACGCATTCAGTGACACCAATCTGAGGGTCCCCTAGGATGTGGCGGGGCTTATGCCCCACCCCCTCCACTTCGTAAAAGGCTGAATATCTCAGAAACCGTTCAGATCCCCACCCCTAAACCATTTAAATTCTTGTTCCTTATGATAAGACGCATTCAGTGATACCAACCTTAGGGTCTCCCTTGCCGTACGGGGGCTATGCCCGACCCCTCCACTTCATAAAAGGCCAAATATCTCAGAAACCGTTCAGATCCCCACCCCTAAACCATATAAATTCTTGTTCCTTATGTTAAGATGCATTCAGTGATATCAACCTAAGGATCCCCCAGGCCGCACCAGGGCTATGCTCCAACCTTCCACTTCATAAAAGGTGATATATCTCGGAAACTCTTCAGATCCCCTCACCAAAACCATGTATATTCTTGTTTCTTATGAAAAGACGCATTCAGTGACACCAATCTGGGGGTCCTCTAGGATGTGCCAGGGCTATGCCCCACCCCCTGCACTTAGTAAAAGCCCAATATCTCAGAAACCGTTCAGATCCCCACCCCTAAAGCATATAAATTCTTGTTCCTTATATTAAGACGCATTCAGTGATACCAATCTAAGGGTCTACCGGGCCGCACAGGGGCTGTGCCCCACCCTTCCACTTCATAAAAGGTGATACGTCTCAGAAACCATTCAGATCCCCATCCAAAAACATATATATTCTTGTTTCATATGATAAGACACATTCATTGAAACCAACCTGGGGGTCCTCTGGGATGTACCCGGGCCATGCCCAACCCCCTCCACTTCGTAAAAGGCTCAATATCTCGGAAACCATTCAGAACCCCCAACCCTAAACCATATATATTCTTGTTCCTTATGATGAGACACATTCAGTGATACCAACCTAGGGGTCTCTGGGGGTGTGCTGGGGCTTTGCCCCACCCTTCCACTTCATAAAATGCAATATATCTCAGAAACTGTTCAGATCCCCACCTCTAAAATATGTATATTTTTATCCCTATAATAAGACTCATTCACTCACATCAATGCGTCTATGTGCTAGGAAAACATGCTGATGCCATGGCCCACGCCTCTACTTCATAAAAGGCCATATATCTCAGACAGCATTAAGATCCCCACCTCATAATCATATATATTCTTGTTTCTTATGATTAGACACATTCAGTCACACAAACTTGGTGGTCCACAGGGGCCATTCCTCTCCTCATCATTTCATAAGAGGGCCTCATTTCTTGGAAACTGTTCATATCCCCACCCCTAAACAATATATTTTCTTGGTCCTTATTATAAGACACATTCAGCGACAACAATCTTGGCTTTCCTGGGGTCTGCCAGGGCTATGCTCCAACCCCTTCACAGCTTAAAAGGCCTTATATCTCAGAAACAGTACACATCCCAACCCCTAAACCATATATATTCATGTGCCTTATGATAAGATGGATTCAGTGATACCATTCAGGGCTCTGTTGTGTCCATGTCTCATCTTTCCTCCTCAGAAAAGGCCTAATATTTCAGATACAGAGTCCACATGGGTGCTCATTTTGAAATGGGGGTTTGTTTTGGAGACTTTATAATCAATAAATTAAAACCTGAATCCATACATGGCTGCCAGTGGGCAGTGTCTGCCTGAGTTCTGGTGAGCATTGTGGCCCATGGGCCTCTTGTTTTCCATTTGTTGTCTCTGATGGGTTGTATGGGTTGATTGAGCCGATTCCTGATCATTGTTTTCGCTTCTATTTTGTATGAGAGAGCTGTCTAGCCTTTGTTTGCTTTGTGTTGGACGGTGGTGTTCTGTGTTCATAGATTTTCATTTATGAGTATATGTTGGTTGTCGAAGAGGTCTTTGTTTAAGTTCGTATGAGCTCCGACTGGTAGATCTGTCTTTTTCTTTTCGTTGTTTTAGTGTCTTTACTTTTCACCGTGAGTCCAAGAGAATGGGTTCTGGCCAGTGTAAAGTTGAAGATACCTCGTTAACACCGTGATTGTTACTTCCAGGCTGAGCTTGTAAATTACCTGCAAGAAATAATACCAGATTTATAAATCTGTTTGTTGATGTTGTACCTAGCTGGTACTGCAATATTATACGGCCCCCGCCTATCGGGGCTTGTTGAAATACAGTCGAACTTCGATGGCTCGAACTCGCCGGGACCGCCGAAAAAAGTTCGAGCCATCGGTAGTTCGAGCCATTGGAGTCCAACTCGGCAGGATCCATCTTTGTGTACTATGATTTTTTATCATAGCAGCGGCGATTTTGGTGACTTCCGGTACATTTATAGGTCATAATTTAAGAGTGGATGATGAGCCGTATTTTTGGTCCGTATTATGATACTGATCACGCGCCTGCGTGACTTGATCGATAAAATTGGAATTTTTAAAAAGGTAATAAGTGCGAGCCATCGGTGGGATTTTACATAGAAAATGCAGTCTAGGGACCAGGCTCAGAGTTCGAGGGTTCGAGCCATCGTGGTTCGAGCCAAGGGTGGCATGTTTAGTTAAAATGAATAGGGATTTTGCCAGGACGGAAAAGTCAGTTCGACCCAAACGTGGTGTTCGAGCCTACCGAGTTCGACCCATCGAAGTTCGACTGTAGATGGGCTGCATGATGCTTCCACGCAGAGCTGAAACCGACCGCACACGTGTACTGGTAAACCGTTTAGAGGATCAAAGTAGAAGTAAAACAAATATCAGGAATCGATACAATTAACTTACTCCACCCATCAAAGACACCAAAGGGAAAGAAACACAAAACATTAAGCGACCAGACCATAATGGAAACCTAAACAAAGGAAGGCCATAAGGACAGTTACTTTCCCCACAAAATGGCCATATGGCCATCCAAAATAAAAAAGACACAAGTGATACACACAGTAAGTAACAAACACCATCATAAATAAACCGCCACAGAAGAACCGCCTTGGAACGGTCAGTGGAATGATTTCCACTGGGTGGGGGGGGGGGGTTAAATCGATTTTACGTGGCCACAATCCTCGCCCTTACTTCCGTCGCGATTTAGACAATTAATTTGTTCAGTCCGCATGAAGGCCTCCTAACTCATCAGTGCAACATCTCCGTGAACACAAAAAATCATAGAACCACAGAGGTGAGAATCCGGTAAGGACTCGACAGCAAGAAACCACTGAAATGCTGGAGCAAAAGTAAACCAACAGTTAGACTCCGATGGGCCTGTCCAGGCAAAGCGTTGCGAGTCGGACCGTCCATGCCTATAAATCCTATTGGTTTCATTGAGCGACAGGGCTTGAGATGTCATTTCATCTCAATGTTGTGTAAAAGTCCCACAAAATTGGAAGCAACGTCTCCAAAATGATTATTTTATTGTGGTTTATTATTGTTACAGTTCGTTTTTGCATGTATGTATTGCTTATGTCGTTTTATTTTGGATAGCCGTTTGGCAATTTGGTGGGAAAGTAACTGTCCTATTGACTTTTAGTTTGTGTCATTTTAAGTAAAGTGAAGTTGTTTTATATTTGTGTTTCATTCCCTTTAGAGTCTTGAATGGGAGTTATGAGGTAATTACATCGATTCATGATCATCGCCTTCATGTCGATTTTAAATACAAAATGTTTAATGCTGTGTCACTATTTCAAAAATGTTAGTCCAAAAACTTTTCGATCAATTTAATTTATTCTAGCCACTGCGACATTGTTCAATAGGATTAGCATATGTACAATGAATTTCCCCTGCAATCACTCAGCAATTTTTTAACCCTGATCACGTGCACTCTTGAGGGTGTAAACAGTCAGGTCAGCTGTAATCAGTAAACAGTGAGGTGTTGGTTAATGTTATCGATTCCTGATCAGTGCCCCCACTTCTATTTTTACTGACCGTTCCAGGGCGGTTCTTCAATCGTGTTTTATTATTGTTGTGGTTCGTCTTTGCATGTATGTATTGTTGGAATCTTTTCATTCTGGATAACCGTTCGACCATTTTGTGGGATTGTTACTGTCCTTTTGGCTTTCCGCCTGTGACGTTTTCCAACATAGTGTATTATGTTATGTTCGTGTTCCTTTCCCTTTGATATTGTGAATGTGAGGTAATTGTATCGATTCCGGGTCATTGCCTTCATTTTTATTTTGCAAACCTTTGTCGCTTTATATGTCATACCTCTTGATTCCATGATATCGATTTCACAGGAAGCTGGCCACTCACCATAGTGAGAATATTTGGGCAGCATCCAGATGGCTTTATATTGAAATAAAAAGAAACAGAAGCATTTATTTATATCTGATTATGGTCAGTGCGAATAAATGTCCACTACAAGAGCTGTTCAATTTGAACTTGCGTTAGTATCTAATAGTGGACCTACGGGCCTCCGTGGCCTAATGGATAAGAGCGCTGACTCTTAATCATTAGGTCTCTCATCGCCGTGGGTTCGAGCCTCGCTCGGGTCACGTGTGAGACGCCAAGTTCTGCAACGGAAGGTCAGGTGGTTTTTCTCCGGGTACTCCGGTTTTCGCCCACCTATGATTAACGATCGACTCGATATGAGTGAAATATTCTTGAAAGGGCCGTAAAACCCAAACCAAAAAAAAAAAAAAAAAAAAAAAATAGTGGACCTGTAGGCAGGTCAAGAACGGCTAAGTGAGAAAGGTTTTAGTTCAAAATGACATTTTGAAATTTTGTCCCCTCACATCAACATAGTTCAGTTTGCTATTTTATTGTCTTGAAAATTAGTACCAGGGTCTCTGGCCGCAACTAGCTATAGTCTGGCCAGAAATCTTAATTCCTTGCATTTGTTATTGTGGGTGTGTGTTCTTTATTTACTTTTAACAATATTTATTTCAAGAAAGTAGGAACATGTTTAAATAACATAAATAAATGGGGATGTTTTCTTTATTTCCAAATGTAACATTTTCAGCTTTATTACAAATTTCACTCCGCTAGAAACTGTTAAGAAAAAGTTATATGCAGATGTTTTCATATTTCTATGCTAAAGCTGTTGTCAAATATCAATGACTAGTGTATGAGTCCCAGATTTCCAGGAAATCCAGCCAACACGATATATAAACTCAGCCAATTAAAAATATCTTACCTGGCCATATCCAGTCTCCTTTTGCTAGCTTTGCTCTGACCTCTACCTTGCCATATGTAATTGTCTTCTTGGATTTTATTTTCCCGGACATAACCGGGGGAAGTAAGTCGTATCTACCTTCTCGGACACAGCCATACCTGTCACCATTTGTACACGAACCCCAAATTTCTGAAAAGAGCATGCCAATTTTGAATATTTGAGGGTCACTGATGATACAAAATTGGGCAGAAGTAGCTATTTTGGCGACAACAAACATGTACAGTACAGATTTCAGTTTTGTAACGTAATTAATGCATCCAATTAAGAGGTAACCTTTTAAAAACATAAATAAATGTACATAACAATACCACGTCTGTAAGACATTATATCTCAAAACCGTCTTTGCCTG
Source organism: Lucinisca nassula (assembly GCA_963580285.1). Taxonomy (NCBI): domain Eukaryota; kingdom Metazoa; phylum Mollusca; class Bivalvia; order Lucinida; family Lucinidae; genus Lucinisca; species Lucinisca nassula. Next base: position 10,268,680 of record OY757017.1, on the reverse strand, counting down.
GGCATGATTAGACCTTCTAAGCGGTTTACCAGTACTCATGTGCGGTCTGTTTCAGCTCTGCGTGGAAGCAGCATGCAACCCTATCTATTTATCCAAGACTCGATGGGCGGGAGCCAGTTAACGTGATGAAAACTATTCAACCACCAGGGTTGTATAAGTCCTTATTTGTATAAGTACACAGATGTAAAATGATGAATTGCTTCAGACACTCTAAGGATAGCAAAGGGCTCAATGCTCCTTCATGAAGCAAGAGAAGTTAGATTATATGGATGCTCAGGCTGATCTGAGTCTTCGGTGGGCGCATTTGTCTTATTGTAGGCTTTGTCGTGCTCACTTCTTGCAAGTATTCTTAGACGCCAATTGTATTCTTACGAGAAAACAGCCAGTGATAAGTACTTACTGGTTTCAAATAAAGATTTCCGTTTCGCAGGAAAACGTTGGCGAAATCTTTGGTTTATACTTGGATCTCCCAGTTCTGAAAATAGAATAAAAATCAGAGGCGGGCTAAAACCGGAGAACCCGTAGAAAATCACTTGACCTCCCGTTGCAGAACTTGGCGTCTAACCTGTGACCCGAGCCAGGCTCGAAACATAGCGTTGAGAGACAAAATGATTAAGAGTCAGCGCTCTTATTCACTAGACCACGGAAGCCTAATAGCAGACTTAACCAAAGGATAACCCTGTCGTAGAACATATTAAGTATTTATAAAGTCTTTTTGTGAGTCTTTTCTTGTGTCGAGAGTTTGTCAGTTGGACCAAAGTCACTGATAAATCCGCTTATAATATATTGTTATTAATTGACTATCCTGTATTGACTGCAGGTCATCTGTATAAACACCTGGTCAACCATCAAGGGATATTAAGCGGAGGTCAAAATTCAACATTCATGTTTTTTTAATTGTGTAAATCAATAAAACTGTCATTAATCAAGTAATTTCGTATTGGCCAAGTTACAGGCCCTCGGTCAGCTGTATGGGCCTCGGATCTGTAACTGGGCCAATACGAAATTACTTGATTGGGAAGGCCGGGTCCAATACAGCTGACCGATGATATGTAACTTGGCCAATACGAAATTACCTGATTAACTGGGCCAATATAAAATTACTTAATTGACAACATCATATTATTGTCGCTTGAGTATCGTCGAGCAATAAAGTTGAACATCGTGCAAGTTTCAAGCAAACAGAGTGAAAGCTCGCAAGAACCTGAAAGTGTTTCAGCTCGCCTGGAGGAAGTCCGGGAAGAGCTTTTGCACTACCCCCGGCGTCGACTTTGCGTTGGCGTTGGAGTCGACGTCCGCATGTAAAGGGCTCATATTTTCCAAAACATGCGATGGATCTAGTTCACGTTTGATATGATGATAAATATAGGTTCAAAGTTGTATACAGCAATACTCCCGTCCAAGCCCATGGCCTCAAGGTCAAGGTCATGGACTTAGATATTTAATGTTATTTTTTTTTTCTTTCGAACTTTATTGGGTAAAGGTTTTAGTGACTGCCCATACTTTCCAAACCATGCAACGAATTTGGTTCATATTTGGTATGATGATAGATATACATGTAAGTCAAAATTTCGTTCAGCAACATACCCGCCCATGCCAATGACCTCAAGGTCAAGGTCATATTTAGAAATGTTTAATGTTGAATTAAAATCAAATCTGTTCAGTTAATTGACAATAAATGTAAATATCTGATACTTACATAACCACCGTACATTGAAATTTCGTAATCCAATTCTCCCTCGTTAAGCGACCCTCAGCTGAAATAATCTCTGAAGACGACATAACCTCGCTTTGAAACTCGTTTTGGGGGTAAAACTGCCAAACTGTTTTCTGAAAGTAAGCATATGAAGTAGACTTATAAAGTATGTTGAGATGTGACTTTTTATTAAGTAATCCTTATATGAATAAAAAAAGTTCCCCACACTAAATCTCTCTCTTGAGCTCTGTCTCAACAGAGAGCTCTATCTCAACTTGATGTTGAGACAGCATAAAATAAAATCTGGCCTGCAATGATGGCATAAGATAAAATATGGCAAGCATGGACAAAACCATAAACATCTAGGACTAATATCAGTCTACATATGAAGCTGCTTATAACAAGTGTCATGGCAACCAAAAGAAGGCATAAAATATCTGTATTTACGTACGTGCGTGACATCACGTTAACAACTCCGCTGTAAACCCCACTTTATATAGGAAAAACTGGGGTAAAAAGGGGTCTACAATACTCTTCGTATTTTTGCTCAAAGACATGGGTTGTGGGTACTCGTTAAAACCGCCCCAATGTAGCGGTGCTAACGAGCACCCACAACCTAAGTTTGGGTGTAGTTCAGAAAACAAAAATCACTATTTTTTTCATCGGAAAAAAAAATACCCTTTTTGCGATCCGAAACAATGCATTATGCCACTGAGACGCATTACAAAAACCCTACGTTCAGATTTTTTTTCGTGTCTGACTGTTAATACTCATTTTAGCCCAAACATCACTATGGGAAAGTTTTAGACCTGACCCTCCGCCGATTTCTCCAGCAAGTGGTATGCCTCTGTGGCAACCAGATAAGGCTGTGATTATTTGGAGAAAATTACAAAGTCTAAATTTCCTTGCACAGACTAAGACATTTGACAGGTTCGGCACACCCATTTAAACCATATATAGACGTGGTTACTACACTTGTAAATTACAAGGGCGTATATGGTTTATATGCACGAATCATAAGCCATGACACCATGTCTGATATTGGTATAATTCATTTTGACAACTGTTGATTTTGTAGTTTAAACTTATAGGACTGCCACAGACTGGCGTATGAGCTGCAGCAATTTTATCAAGAGACATATGTATACACAAGTGCAACTTTCTTCTCAGATTCAAAGAGGTGATAATCATTTACAATGTCTCTTTTCGACCTTGTGTTAAATTACACACGAAAAGCATTTTTGCGAACCCTTTATATTCGTCTCATGATGCATCTCTCTCCCCCTCTCTCTCTAATACGTACGAAGGTGAGGGAAACAGTGATAATTAATTTGTTACGACAGTGAATGCTACCACTGTTTATGCTATGCCTTATGGTCAACAGTTAAGGCCTCGTCGGACCGGCAAGTTACAAGTACGTATGTGAGATCGCACCCCCACCCCAACCCTGATAACAACCGGTGGTCAACGGCCGAGCCTAGAAGAGCCGTCCACCTTAAGTCGTCTTCCGAAAAAGGGACCATCAAAAGATGGACAGATGGGATAGAGAAAAAGAAGAAAGAAACGGAAATTGCGTCCATAGAACACGGATGCCCCGCCATACGACGTTGGACACAGAAATGAGTGTTATGTATAGTCTGCGTGAGTAAAACATTTATGACCTCACCTTTGAGCTACGGACCTGAGTTTTATGTATGCCACATCATCAATAATGATTAACATTTGGCCAGGTGATTTTAAAATCCATGCAGGAATATGAAATTTATTGACAGGACTCAAAAAAGACCAATTTTTGATATTTGACCTCTAAAGATGACCTTGGCCTTGGTGGCATCCATCTACGTCAAGCAAGCCACAAATCTTCTGAGGATGCTTAACAAAAACAAAAGTTACTGACTGGACACGGAAAAGGCCCTTTTTTGACATTTGACCTCTAAGTATGACTTTGACTTAGGGGTAGCGACATAAGTCTTGCGCGCGACAATAAAACACCTTTTTGACCTTTGACTCCTAAGTAGGACCATGACTCTGGAGGTACCGACTTGGGCCATTCGTGTGACAAATCATCCCATAATGATTATCATTAAGTTAAAACGTAATTTGGAAATCCATCCAGAGTTGGGAAAGTTTTTGTCCGCACACGAAAACAATCAATTTTTACTGTTGACCTCTAAGAACGACCCCTAAAAAGGAACCGTCCTGAGCCTTGCGCGCGACACATCGTCTCGTAACGGTTAACATTTCTGACAAGTAATTTCCAAATCCATCAAAAGATAAAAACGCTATTGATCGAACGCGATACACACACACACACACACACACACACACACACACACACACACACACACACACACACACACACACACACACACACACACACACACACACACACACACACATAGAAGTGGGGGCAATGATCAGGAATCAATAAAATTAACCCACAGCTCCCATCAGAGAACCAAGGGAAAGAGACACAAACATGAAACAACTAGACCTAATAGAAACATCACTGGCGGAAAGCCAAAAGGACAGTTACTTTCCCGCAATTGGCTATCCAAAGCAAAATAATATAAGCAATACATACTCTCAAAGACAAGCCAATCGACCCCAATGGCTGATATCCTCGCCCTTACTTCCGTCGCGATTTAGACAAATAATTTGTTCAGTCCGCATGAAGGCCTCCTAACTCATCAGTGCAACATCTCCGTGAACACAAAAACCAAACAACCACAGAGACGAAACAACGGTGAGGACTCGACAGCAAGAAACCACTGAAATGCTGGAGCAAACAGACTCCGATGGGTCCAACCAGAGACAGAGCATCAGGCACCAACCAACATTACACGTATGCAGTATCCATCCATCCAGCCATGCTTATCCTTTTTATCATCAGCATCCTCATCCAACCATCCATCCATCCATGCCACACCGACCCAATCTCCCACGTAAACTCTGTTAACAAGATTTGGATTAGTCTGTGAACGAAACTGTGCATAGTCACAACCTTTAATGCTGCATACCAAGTGCCAATACCACTGACAGTTTGATTCCAGACAAGATGACATACAATTTTTTGGCCATACAAGGGCGTAGCGGCCATCGTGGTCCTTTAACCCGAATGACGGGAACAAATATCCGTTCCCCCATCCACTAGAGGTCCCGTCTGAACTTGTCTTCGATCGAATTTTAAAGTGACTAGCCTATAGACGGGCAGCCAAAAGAACTAAGAAAACGTATAAAGAAGAATGACCTTGCTGCTAGTGAGCCTCAATCTAGCCATGCGAATGTAAAGTGTGTCGTATATATAGTGTGTCACATGCATTTGAATAGTATTTCACCTGACAATCATCGTCAAATAGACTTAGTCTGTGGTCTCATTTTTACGGCGTAGCCGTTATAGTTTTGCTTTTGTCCTACATTTTTCGTTATTCCATTGGTCAATAAAAGCACATGTCCAAGGAGATGACCATTTCATTGGTCAATGATTTGCATAAATAAATATACTCAAAAGTACGACAGTTTACTGAAGTTTTAACCTAGGAAATGTTTCGTTTTTTATGTGAGACATGAATGAAAAATATATACAGTTTCGGCTTGCTCACCGTCTTGTCCTTTGATGACCATACGTCATATGTATAATTGTGTTTCTAGTGAATTCTGTAACTGCTGCGGTGAATAGCTATTTTGACCTAATTTCACGTGGTTGGTCTATATAGCGAAAGGAACCATTTCGCGAAAGGAAGGTTCCTTTCGCGAAAGGAAGAATTTTCTGCGAAAGGAATTGTTTGTTTGATTTGAGGTTTAACGTCCCCATCAACACTGTGTAGGTCATTTTGGAGACGTTGCTTCCAAGTTTGTGGGACTTTTACCCGACATTGAGATGAAATGACACCCAAGCCCTGTTGCCCAATGAAACCAATACAGAGATATAGCATGACAAAAACATGTAATAATCGCATTACAAATTGACAGATGTTTAATTTACAATATATGCTAAATAAAAGTTGCAGTGTATCATTTGTCTTCAGCATACTTTATGTCCTCCATTTTAACACAAAATGGACATTTTCGAATATCATTAATGTTATATAAATTCTGAAAAGGAATAAGTGTAATTTGAGTTTTTATTAGGTGCAAATAAGATCAAGTTTCCGTCCGTTTGTCTGCTCGTCCGTTTGTTCGTCCGCCTATGCGTTTACGTTCACCATAGCGACAACCCGAAATGTTAACCCTAGAATTTGTGTTCAAAAACAGTAAATGATAACGTTTTCTTATTTGTTGTGCATATACTTGAGATCATATGCTCTTGAAATGAGGTCATGTTTTTAACCTTGACCTTTTACATTGACCTTAGCTCAAACAGGCGGGACACCGCCCTCTGCAAAGCTATTTTCCTCGCGTGACATCTGAATTGTTTTAAAATACAGTTAACCAGTTCATAGCTAGACAATTGTTGCTGTCACTATTGTAGCTCATATTGCATGACCCGCAGAAAAAGCGACCGACTGAAGTCGGTTGATTTTCTAAGAGTGCCCTAAAATCACCGTGTCATTCTGTCAGTCTGTCTGTCCGTCCGTAACCCGTTTGTGAAAATTGGTGATAGTGACTTAACCGCTTGGAATATTTAAACAATTTTTGGCATACTGATAGATATCAATGAGATCTAACCAATGAACTTACGAAATATTACATTCCATTTAGTATAGCCTCGCCGAGGCGAAAAATGTGAAAATTTTCGAACTGATTCTCCTCGGAAACCGTTTTTGCCGATTAAGGTCAAATTTCATATGGAGCCTCTATGGGATGGAGGAAACCAAAATTTGCTCATGGGGTCCAGGTCACATGACCAAAATGGCCGCCAAGCCATATATGGTAAAAACCCTTCAAAATAGTCTTCTCCAGAACCACTTGGCAGATTTCCACGAAACTTGATAAATAACATCTGGGACGTACGCCCATCATAAATTGCTAAAATGGTGACCCTGGGTTGACCTTGACCTTCTTTGTGCCTAGGTCAAACTTTGACTTATATGCTTTTGTATTGGAAAAGTGAGAATTCATTTTATCCTGCAAACGATTCAGAATACAGTACTAAAGTATTAGATATATTTTTGCTCCTTACGATAAGGCGCATTTATTGGGGGAACCGTTTTAGGTCCTGGTCACATGACCAAAATGGCCGCCATACCCATATATGGTAACACTCATCAAGCTAAAAGCATCCGGCGGGTCGTGCACTTCAGCTGAAGCACTGGTTTCTAAACAACCTTCCAATTAAATCTACGCCGCATATCTTTTTTAAAGATATTTCTTGTTTGTTTTACAATTGCACGACCCGCAGAAAAAGCGACCGACTGAAGTCGGTTGATTTTCTAAGAGTGACCTAAAATCACTATGTCATTCTGTCATTCGGTCATTCTGTCAGTCTGTCAGTCTGTCTGTCCGTCCGTAACCCGTTTGTGAAAATTGGTGATAGTGACTTAACCGCTTGGAATATTTAAACAATTTTTGGCAAATGAGATCTAACCAATGAACTTGCAAAATATTACATTCCATTCAGTATAGCCTCGCCGAGGCGAAAAATGTGAAAATTTTCGAACTGCTTCTCCACGGAAACCTTTGGGCCGATTGAAGTCAAATTTCATATGGAGCCTCTATGGGATGGAGGAAACCAAAATTTGCTCATGGGGTCCAGGTCAAATGACCAAAATGGCCGCCAAGCCATATATGGTAAAAACCCTTCAAAAATAGTCTTCTCCCACACCACTGGGCAGATTTCCACGAAACTTGATAAATAGCATCTGGGACGTATGCCCATCATAAATTGCTAAAATGGTGACCCTGGGTTGACCTTGACCTTCTTTGTGCCTAGGTCAAACTTTGACACATATGCTTTTGTATTGGAAAAGTAAGAATGCATTTTATCCTGCAAACGATTCAGAATACAGTACTAAAGTATACGACCCGCAGAAAAAGCGACCGAGTGAAGTCGGTTGATTTTCTAAGAGTGCCCTAAAATCACCGTGTCATTCAGTCAGTCTGTCAGTCTGTCTGTCCGTCCGTAACCCGTTTGTGAAAATTGGTGATAATGACTTAACCGCTTGGAATATTTAAATAATTTTTGGCATACTGATAGATATCAATGAGATCTAACCAATGAACTTGCGAAATATTACATTCCATTTAGTATAGCCCCGCCGAGGCGAAAAATGTGAAAATTTTCGAACTGCTTCTCCTCGGAAACCTTTGGGCCGATTGAAGTCAAATTTCATATGGAGCCTCTATGGGATGGGGAAACCAAAATTTGCTCATGGGGTCCAGGTCACATGACCAAAATGGCCGCCAAGCCATATATGATCTGTCTGTCTGTCTGTCGGTCCGTCCGTAACCCGTTTGTGAAAATTGGTGATAGTGACTTAACCGCTTGGAATATTTAAACAATTTTGGCATACTGATAGATATCAACTAGATCTAACCAATGAACTCGCGAAATATTACATTCCATTTAGTATAGCCTCGCCGAGGCGAAAAATGTGAAAATTTTTGAACTGCTTCTCCTCGGAAACCGTTGGGCCGATTGAAGTCAAATTTCATATGGGGCCTCTATGGGATGGGGGAAACCAAAATTTGCTCATGGGGTCCAGATCACATGACCAAAATGGCCGCCAAGCCATATATGGTAAAAACCCTTCAAAAATAGTCTTCTCCAGAACCACTGGGCAGATTTCCACGACACTTGATAAATTGCATCTGGGGCGTAGGCCCATCATAAATTGCTAAAATGGTGACCCTGGGTTGGCCTTGACCTTCTTTGTGCCTAGGTCAAACTTTGACACATATGCTTTTGTATTGGAAAAGTGAGAATGCATTTTATCCTGCAAACGATTCAGAATACAGTACTAAAGTATAAGATATATTTTTGCTCCTTACGATAAGGCGCATTTATTGGGGGAACCGTTTTGGGTCCAGGTCACATGACCAAAATGGCCGCCATACCCATATATGGTAACACTCATAAAGCTAAAAGCATCCGGCGGGTCGTGCACTTCAGCTGAAGCACTGGTTTTCTCCCAATAATCAAACACAACCTTTCCTGACTGTCGCAGTCGGCGGGGGTCAGGTCTAAAACTTTCCCATAGTGATATATGGGCTAAAGTGAGTATTAAAAGGAAGAAACGAAAAAAATGGATGATTCAGATTTTCTGAACGGTGATTTTTTTTTTAGTTTGCCACACATATGTTATCGTAATGAGAGACATTTTCCTGAACAGATGGCAATGGCATCAGCGATGGCCAGAGTACAGGTAAGCTCACGGGAAGCGCAATAGTTCACATATGCAATATCCCAAACTGGTATTTTTATCAGGCTTCTCCTCACTCGGGTCTGCCCGTCAACAGAAAACTCAATCACAAATACCATTTATTATTTTTCAATTAGTTTCAATCGTCCTTACAGAGTTTCATATGAAAAGACGTCTCGAGTAAGATTCGGTTTATCATATAACTATTTTTAAACCGGATTTGATTTCTGATGAAGTTCAAATGAAATTCAACAGGAAACATAGGCGTTGTCACGGACGGTGTCATGACGTTATATTTACATGTCCAGTGTAAAGTGTAATGTAAACCTATAGAAAACAGTTGCGTTCATACTTCCATGAACGCATCGAATCACATGATTTTCAGTGACGTTAAGTGACGTCATTTTAAACCATTGTTCTCTACGGACGTTGATGACGTCAACGCTGTTCCGCTCTTTGTAGAAATACAGCTTGCAAAAGTTTTTTTTGCTTTAAAAGCTTGCCCTACAAGCTTTTTTTTTCGCCAAGTGATGAGGGGCAAACAATGAAAATATAACAAAATAAACTTATTTTTTTCTGCTTTTCATGAAAGTATGAACGACAGTGGGTCGCTAGCAAAGTTTACATTAACCCCTTCGGGGTTCAGTTACTTTGCCCGCGACCCACTGCGTTCATACTTCCATGAACTACAAAAAATAAATTTCGTTTCTTAAATGTGCCACTGGGCATGTGTTATTATAATCGTGTGGTCACATGAGTTTTATCATATGACGTCGATGATAAGCAGTGGATAATCATAAATTTAATAGAAATGACCCATCGTGTAAGTTCCTCTATTTATGACATGACATTATCCATTTCATTATAACGACGTTTTATGATAAATAGAGGATCTATGACGAGTGGTCATTTCATATGATATTTATGAAACGAGCCTTCAGCGAGTTTCATAACTCATACAAAATGACCACGAGTGTAAGATTCTGTTTATCATACGACCACTTTAAATAGGAGTGTATCGCCTTTTTCCACAAAAAATGCATGGTTGACATGGATGTCGTCATAACGATACTAAATCCCATCAATGTGTTATTACACGTGTGGTTTTACGACTTTTATGCCACGACGTTATTCTCTGCTAATCAACGACGTCATATGATAAAGAACATTGTCGTGATTTTACGAACCTTAAGTTCATTTGATGAATTAAAATGAATTGGGATAATTTAGCAGTAAACTTATAAACAGTTTCAAAGTAACGGAAATTAAACTTAATAGGCCTAAGTATATTTAAACATATGTATCCCAGAGAGAGAGAGAGAGAGAGAGACAGACAGAGAGACAGGAGGGGGGGGGGCGTTTTTACCTGGAGACACAATGCTAGAGTGGTGAACTTTTCTCCCGTTCTTCATTGCAGTTAGCCTATAGTAAAATGCTCAGTTTGTTTTACAACCGCGCACCCAGCAAGTTAGCAATACGGCATATCCCGTCGGTTCATTAAAGAGCAGATACGTCAAAAAACACTGACAGGCTACACCGGAATTGGTGTTACAAGTGTCAACTATGTCAAAGTAACTGTAATCAATACTTAACATCACCATCCAATACCGGTTAACCCACACGAGAGGGCGGAGCTAAGCGATTGTCAAAAATCTCAGATTACGCCACGGGTCATGTAAAAATCAATCACCAATTAGCGTATTTGATTTCAGTGGTGAATGTTCGCTGTGAGGGGCTTGGCAAGCGATAGAGACTCAGATCAGGCGCCACAGAACGCGGCGTTTGATCAGGGTCTACACCGTTTACATAGAAAGTGGAATTTAGGGCTTGAACGAAAGTTTGGATCTCAGTCCGGGACTATTTTCCCAGCCTACACTCGGTAGCAGTCGGGAACGCTTCCCGTTTCAGCTGGTCGCCTTTGTCGTCCGCTCGCGACTGCCGACGACTGTCCGGTCTGATTACATACATGTGCATACCTTTATCTATAATGGTCGAGTTTAGTCCTTTGCATCTCGCCTTGATTTAGTGTCGCTTATCATACAACAGCTTGTTGAGAACTGATAATTACTATTGCCTAATATTTTAAACCCCCATGAAAGAATTAACCCTTTGTCCCACATTTTGCTTTCAACTTCTTTATTCACAATGTATTTTTGACACGAATCCTTGTAATTTATCCTCCTTGTACAATTCCAATGCATACAGAAATGGTCGACCCCCGCCCATCGGGGCTTGAAGAAATAGACGGGCTGCCTGAGCCTATCACGCAAACTACACGAGTACTGGTAAAGCGCTTAGAGGATCTAAGCCTGCCCATGCAAAGCGATGCGAGGCAGCCCACCCATACTTATAAACCCTATTGGTTTCATTGGGTGATAGGGCTTGAGATGTCATTTCATCTCAATGACGGGTAAAAGTCCCACAAAATTGGAAGCAACGTCTCCAAAATGACCTATACAGTGTTGAAGGGGACGTTTGTTGCATCCCTAAACGTCCGACATCCCTAAGTGTCCGACAAAATTTTAATTTCTCGCAAAATTGTTGGAAACGGTGGGGAATGTTCAATTATGACATGTTAAGTGGAAATTTCGAAAAAAAGTTGTTTGGAAATATTCGAAATTTAACTTCATTTTTTTTTTGTGTCGGACATTTCGGGGTGCCCCATGCATCCCTAAGTGTCCGCCATCCCTAAATGTCCGACAACATGAAAATTGACTAAGAAAGCTTTTTTATTGTTAATAATCAATCAATGATAAATAAAAAGACAAATTTAACGTTAAACCTATGTTAAAAATGTTCACCTTTGGAAATAAGCATTGCAATATATGGATCCGAATATACCGGCATCCTTAGATGCCCGCCAGCATGACAAAATCTTAGTTTCTCGGGAAGATGTCCGAAACGGTGGGGAATGATCAATTGTGACATTTTAAGTGAAAACTTCGCTTTTTTATCGAAAATATTCGAAATTTAACTTCATTTTTTTTCTTGTCGGACACTTAGGGATGACCCATGCATCTCTAAGTGTCCGCCATCCCTAAATGTCCGACAACATGAAAATTGACTAAGAAAGCATTTTTATTGTTAATAATCAATCAATGATAAATAAAAAGACAAATTCAACGTTAAACCTATGTTAAAAATGTTCACCTTTGGAAATAAGCATTGCAATATATGGATCCGAATATGTCCGCAATCTCTATATGTCCACCAGCATGACAAGTAACTTGGAAAATAGTTCTTACCGCTAATAATGAATAATGATTTATAAAAAAAAGGTGAAGTAATTAAACCTATGCTAAAAAAGAATACCTTCGGAAATAAGCATCTTGATAAGGGATCCCAATATGGTCATCCCTAAGTGTCCGCCATCCCTAAATGTCCAACAACGTAAAAATTGGACGAGAACGCATGTTTTTTTTTTTTTGTTGTTTATTAATTTTCAAATAATATTAAATAAAAAGACGTCAAATCCATGTTAAAAATTTTCACCTTCCGAAATAAGCATTAGAATATATGGATTCGAGTATGTCCGCAATCTCTAGAAGTCCGCCAGCATGACAAGTAACTAAGATCTTTTTTTTTTTTTTTTTCTTTTTTTTATTCGCTAATTATCAATTATGATAATAAAAAAAAATAGACATCAGAGTTGTTGGCGAATCCCCCGACCAAAAGGCAATATTGCCTTCAGAAAATTTTTTCACAAATAGAAAGCGCATTACACACATTCTCAACCATGTGAACAATTATGCCAAGTATTGTCAATAGATCTTGAAGGGTTTTGGAGTTATGGTGATCACGAGATAGTCATAGTATTTTATTGGAAGGGGATATAACTCTAAAACCATGGTACCAAGAGTTGTGGTTCTTGCGCATGACACGCCATCTCAACCTTGTCTACAATTATGCCAACTATCATAAATATACCTTGCAGGGTATAGGAGTTATGGCGATCACAAGATAGTCATTCTATTTTATTGAAAGGGAAGATAACTCAAAAACCATTCTTACGCATGACACGCCGTCTCAACCTTGTGTACAAGTATACCAAGTATCAACAATATATCTCAAAGGGTATTTAAGTTATGGCCATCACAAGATTGCGTATACGGACGGACGCCAGGCTGATCGCTTTATCCCCCGAACCTTTTCGGTCGAGGGATAAAGACAAAAATATGTTATACCTGTGCTAAAAACTTTAAATTAAATTACACAAACGCCTACTTAAACATATTAAAAAATTTACCTGAAACAAAAAAAAAATGAAAAATTTCTGTTGAAAAAAAGGATCTGTTTTTATTTCTGCTCTAAACAGATGTCGCGGGCACTTGTTCGAAACGCCTCGCCGATACTGTACTAACTAGTACCAACGATCTATGTCGTAGAGCAGGAGTTAAGAAAATAATGTATAACCCAGCGAACCCCACTTTTACTTTTTTAAATGTGGAGTTTAAGGGTAAAAATTTTAGGCGTGTTTTATGTGATGGAAAATAAGCATCTTAATAGCGGGTCCCAATTAATATGGTCACCCAAAATGTCTGCCAACCCAAAATGTCTGACAACATTAAAAAAAAATGAGAAGCATTTGTGAGATGCCAAGTTCTGCAACGGAAAACCATGTGGTTTTTCTCCAGGTACTCCGGTTTTCACCAATCTCTGATTAACGATCGGCTCGATATGAGTGAAATAATCTTGAATGGGCCGAAAAACCCAAAACCAAAGAAACAAAATCTTTTTATCGTTAACAATCATAACACATACGATAAAAGAGCCGGCGCATGACAAACTCTACAATTAGACCGGTGCGACCAAATCAACCTGTGCAATCATCCTCTATTACAATAGGGGGTGACAATGGGATGCGCATGCTGATCTGAATCTTCGCTGGTCGTTTAAGACTTCCTATTAGGTTTCGTCATGCGCTGGCTCATATGTTATAGACGAAATAACGTTACCATTTTATTATATGAGCCCGCGAACGAAAAAGTCTACAAGAAGGTTTGAGCGACCAGCGAAGACTCAGAACAGACCCTCTTTTAGGGTTTACTGCATCTTCCACGTTCAAGAGACACAACTGACAAAGTTTAAATAATACGTTGTCATGGATGAGAGACATCTCGCAATTCCTATGTAAGATCCTCGTATTGGTTTGTTGTGTGTAATATCAGTAGCTTATTTGCTAATAGACATCATCTTACCCCACATCGACTGAAAGATATACCTCAATATACATGAAATTCAGACTGAAATGTGTCACCTGGACCCGAATAAACAGCGAAAAAAAAATTCTCGCAGATGGCGTCAATGCGCTTTACCGTTTGTTCAGGTCTGGTATAACTATAACATTTCTGTTTCAAACAAATAGTGTATATCTTGATAAGACGCCACGTTCAGCATCGTCTGATCTGGGTCTACACTGTTTGCTCATCCTGTCATTCCATGATAACCCTTTTAAGTCTTACGAAACACTCTGACATCACCGGCTATTTTCTATAAAAAGAGTTACTCTGTGATATTCACGTTGACTTTTAAAAGCAATAACGCTTTTCGTACTAATGGACAGTCGACCCAAACAGAGCCATGTTATTGTCACTACCCTGATGTCCGAAGAGAGTCATAAGTAAACAACTGTTGGGCTTGGCAGACACGGTGCAGCTCACCCCCAGTGCCCTACCTTCCTCACATACAAAAGGAAGGTAGATACCCTTAACAGAATAACCAGGGAGGAATGGAACATTAGGCGTATACAGGAGTCCGTCGTTCATGTAGCACACCCATTGGACGATACCCCCACTCATAACCCCACCCAAACACCTCCCACTATAACCCAGATGCAGACACGACCCATAGCCAGCCCATCAGTACCAAATTATCCCATACCTAACCCTAATCCTAACCCTAGCCATACACCCAGCCATAACCAAACGTATGTAACAACAGAACAACTCATCACCATCCTCATTGGATAAATTGACCCTAGCCCCAAAAGACAAAGTGAAAGCAGTGGGAAATATCGTCAGAACCTACACCCACATAAACCCACACCTGAGTACAAACATAACAGACACCCCGGCTAGACAAAAAACGCACTGCCATACAAATGCCACCAACAGGCGTATAGCAGCACTAAGAGCAGACAACCCAACTCCCATGGATACCTCAACACCCAACCCAACAAACCCGACCCCAAGCCCATAGACATTCCGACCCCCACCCACCCGACCCTATAAGGATATATAATGGCGGACTCCACTGCAAAACCACCCCCTCCACCAGCTTCCCGACTTGACGTTCTGCAGTGGAACTCCCGTAGCGCTGTCAATTTACATCAACTTAGAGCCTTTCTAGATGAAAAAACAATATCCCCCCACGCTATATGCCTACAAGAAACCTGGTTCAAAGATAATAAAAGAACCCCTACGATACCGACATTCAAACTTGCCGCCATCTCTAACAGACAGGAAAAAGGAGGAGGTGGCGTAGCCATTTATATGAAAGATAACATCCCATGGGATGCCTTGATAAACTGTTACGACCCGCCCAGCAATAAAAACGCAACAAAAGAACTAGAAAGACTAAGAAACTTTTCGACCATATCCCGCACCAAAGCTACATACTTGTAGGTGACTTTAACGCCCATGACACGCTATGGAGCCCAAAGCAGAACCCAAGGGGGAAGGCACTATCAGAGTTATTACTTGAATACGGGGCTACCATCCTCAATGATGGGGCACCAACCATGGCAGAAACTGAATCTTCACCTGACATCACCATAGCCACCCCAAACCTCTCAGCCCGCTCAGGATGGTATACCCTTGACAATTCCTGTGGTAGTGACCATCTCCCCATTTTGTCCAAATATAATGCCAAATACAACACCACGGGAGCAGCCGTTTCCCAAAAATGGAACCTAAACAAGGCCGACTGGGATCTCTTTAAAAATCTCTGCTCACAAAAAATAGAAATTAGTGACAACCAAAACATAGACGAAATTGCCAACCAGTTTACGTCCACCCTAAAAGAGATCTGTGACAGTACAATTCCAACGACCTCAGTTAAACATAAAAAACTACTCCCACCCTGGTGGAATCAAGATTGTAGGAAAGCCATAAGTCAACGCGAGCAAGCGAGGAATAAATACTTGACAAATAGAACTTCCGAGCTTAAGAATAACTACAATAAAACTAAGGCACACGCTAGAACCACCCTACAAATAGCACAAAAACAAGGGTGGCAAGAAATAGTCAACAAACTTAACCATAAGACCACTAGTAAGAAAATGTGGTCTACTTTTAATAAATTTAGGGGTAAACCTACTGAAAAGATAAACTGTCTCAAAATTAACGGCCAGACCATAACTAATGATAGAGAGAAAGCAGACGCCCTTGCCAACCACTACCATAATATGTCGAAAACCTCCAACCAAGATCCTGCCTTCCAAACAATAAAAGAGACCGAGGAGAGAACCTTCAACCAATCTCTCCCTGACCTCTTCAACGATGACCGAAGAAGCAGTAACCTGAACTGCGACTTCACCCTATTTGAACTTAATGAGGCTCTGCAGAGTAAAAGCAGCACAGCTCCAGGAGCGGACAAAATTCATTATGAAATGCTGAAACAGCTCCCACCAGATAGCAAACAAAAACTCTTAGACCTCATAAACACTTCCTGGCGTAGAGGAGAAGTCCCCACACAATGGAAACTAGCCACAACAATCCCAATAAAAAAAAACACTCAAGGATAAGCTGGATCCACAATCATATCGACCCATCTCCCTCACCTCATGCACATGTAAAACTATGGAAACCATGATCGCCAAACGCCTCTCCAACTATCTAGAAGCTTATAATATCATCTCAGACAACCAATCAGGCTTCAGGCCTAACAGATCCACAACTGATCAACTTGTCCGATTGGAATCAGAAATAAACATGGCTTTCATGGAACACAAAATCCTAGTAGCGGTAGCCCTCGATCTTGAAAAGGCCTTTGACCTCATGTGTCAACCGGCACCATAACCAAACTAAAGGAATACGGAAAAAGCGGAAACATGCTAAAGTGGATCCATAGCTTTCTCAAGGATAGAAAAATTCAAACCCGAGTTGGGGACAATACCTCAGAGGAACTAATCCTGGAAAACGGCTGCCCCCAAGGCTCAGTACTAAGTCCCATACTCTTTAACGTAATTGTTAACACCCTTCACGAGGCCCTGAAACCACATAATAATATAGGCCTGTCACAGTTTGCCGATGATAGCGCGGTGTGGGGGAAACGCTCTACTCTAGAACTGGCGGTCAAAGACCTACAATCAGTTCTAAGAGAAATCGAAACCTGGGCACTAAGATGGGGATTCAAAGTATCAAACCTAAAGACTAAAGCAATCATATTCAGCAAACGACGAAATCTGAAGACCACTCGAAACAAACTATACCTCTTTGGTAGGGAAATAGAATAGGCCCAGAACATCAAATTTCTGGGCATGATCCTCGACAAACATCTGACTTGGAGAGAGCACATTAAAGATCTCAAAGAAAGATGTGAAAAAGACCTGAACCTACTACGAGTAGTGTCAGGTACCACCTTTGGAGCTGATAAAAAGACACTCCTGATCCTATACAAAGCCCTTATTCTTAGTAAGCTAGACTATGGAGCCCAGGCTTACAACTCCGCGTCAGAGAATATCCTTAAAACTCTGAATATCATTCAAAACCACGCCCTCAGGATAGCAACAAGAGCATACCGATCAACCACAATCAACGCACTAGAGGTAGAATGTGGACTTAATCCACTACATCTACGAAGGGAAGAACTCATACTAAAATACTGGGCTAGATCCTCCCCACTTGGCAAATCCCTCCCAGTGAATGATCTATTAACAGATCATGGTTGCTATTCATGTAGGAGAGCCAAGAACTACAACCCATATTGTAAGAAAGTCCGTGCCCTCCTGAAAGAGCACAACATACCCGATAAGATCCAGGCACCCAAGTACAGATCTAAATGGGATCTCAAACACAACACACCCTCCTGTTACCTTCATCAGGTCCTAGGGAGGAAAGAAGAAAATGCAAATGAATACATGAAAAATAAAAGCCTCTCTTATGTTCGCACCAGCCATGCCGGGAAAACTCTAATCTACACAGATGGCAGTAAGGACCCCTCAACAGGACCCGCGACACGGGGAAACTGGAAACAACAACAACAACGATTTTCCATAACACATTTTACACAATACGAAGTTATTCTGAATCTGACCTACCGCTGCATTTGACCCATAAACTGATAGCGGACTCATGCTAGCGGATTCATTTTTGGGGCGTTTTATGATCTCACTAATTTGGTATCAACCTTTTTTGTCGTTCAAATAGTTTACGTGATTATATAAAATATATGTGTATCATAACTTTAATGCTGATGAATACGGGCATACGACTTTAAACCAGTTTTGGTCCAACCAAGGTACTGAGTCAAGTTTGACATCACGCCTATTCAATCATATGCGTAAGATCCCCCACCCCTAAAAATCGAAAAAAAAAGAAAAAAAAAGAAAAGATTATAACCCAAAGCATGGATTGTGGGTATCCGTTAGAACCCGCATCAGGGGTACGGCTATAACGGATATCCACGAGCTTCTTTTTTGTGAAGAGGTAAGAAAACTAATTTATCATATGGCGTCGCGTCTGAGAGTGTAATAACGTCATGCAATAAATTCCGTAATTCACTAATGGATTAAATATGCAAATTAGTTAGATACGCCCATAACGATACACGTACAACGTCCTTAACGACGTCGCGTTTACTTACTGCGGAAATATTGACATTTTTGCATACAGATTTTGAATAAAGTACGTTTTATAAGTCATATGATATATAGACTCTTGAGACGGGCCTCCGTGGCCGAGTGGATAAGAGAGCTGACTCTTAGTCATTAGGTCTCTCACCGCCCTAGGTTCGAGCCTCTTTCGGGTCACGAGTGACGGAAGGTCAGGTGGTGTTTCCCGGGTACTCCGGTTTTTCGCCCACCTCTGATTAACGATCGGCTCGATATGAGTGAAATAATCTTGAAAGGGCCGTAAAATCCAAAACCGAAAATTAATTTAATCTTGCATTCGTGATCGTGTATTGTTGAATTTATTAGGCTCGTTGCGGGGAAAGGCATAAAATGCTCGGCAAAAACCTGGAGTTAGAAGAAGAAGAAGAAGAAGAGTTTTCTCCAAAAAAGCGATTTCAAACTATTTTATTTGTGTAAATATGAAACATTAAAAACACGATCGCATAGGAGCGCTCGACTGCGCACGTGCGCAGGCGGACGCTTGTTTGCGACCTACATGATTATATATCAATTTGCACTAACCACTTTGGCTAAAGAGATTGGCAAACGTTGTCTCGGGACCCCAAACGGCTAGGCAAGAATACATTTTTTTTCTACTATGGTGCCTTCCTACACGTAGGATGCGATAATGATATGCAAACATGGCGACACAAAATGACCCTCCTACGGTCCCACAGAATACGGCATCCTGCGTCGAGGAGGGCATCACTTTTTCTTAACTTCAAACGAAAAAGCATAAAAGGGGATTGACCTACTTTCCACATCCTCCGCGATAGAGGTCACCCACTAACTAAAATAAATACGAATTTTGGCCCGAGACGGCGGAAGCCAACACACCATGCTACTATATTATATGTTGTATGTACAGAATAAACAACAACAAAAAAACACACACACACACACACACAAATATAATCTTCAAGCACAACCTTGCAGGTACAAAAATTGTCCTTCCCAGCAATTGTGGGCGGATGGGCCTGTCCCAAAAAGGATAACACCACAAATGAGATCGGCAAACGTTGTCTCGGGCCTCCAAATGGCTAGGCAGGAATACACTTTCCTCCTATGGTGCCTTCCTTCACGTAGGATGCGTTAATGATATGCAAACATGGCGACTGACCCACTTATGGTCCCGTACAGTGCGGCATCCTAAGTCGAGGAAGACATCACTTTTTCTTAACTCAAAACGGCAAATGCATAAAAAGGGATTAACCTACTTTGCACATCCTCCGCGATAGAAGTCACTCACTAACAAAATAAATACGAATTCAAACCCGAGACGGCATAGGCCGGCACTTCATGTTATTATGTTACATGTTGTATGTACAGAAAAAAAACAAACAAAAAAACACAAAATATAAACCACTAGCTTAAACTTGCAGGTACAAAATCTGTCCTCCCCAGCACCTGTGAGCGGGTGGGCTTGCCCTAAAACGGACAACACCACCTTTAAGGCAAAAGAAAAAACAAACAAAACAGGTCCGTGGCGGGGTGAGCACATCCGCCCGCGTATATATTTAAAAAATAGACCACTCAACAAGCTGGGGAAACAGACCAAACAATGTAAAAATGTACATACGTTACATAAATATACAAAAATCAAATAAAAAATAAAAAACAAAAATACCAATATCAAAATTGACCCTTTCCTGCTCTGACACGGTTCGGCATATTGACAAGCAAAAAATTATAACGTCGAGTAGAAGACAAAATGGAACGACTGCAGCGGACTTACGATAGACACGGACGGACGGGGCTGGAGCCGAGCGATGGTCTCCCCATTCACCGGCAACGTGGAATGGGGATAGCACCGAACGGCTAAGGTGTAGTGCCAGAATGGATTAGTTCCCAGGGACCCCACCAGCTGACGACCCGCGACACGGGGAAACTGGAAACAACAACAACAACATAGCGGTAAGAACTATTTTCCAAGTTACTTGTCATGCTGGTGGACATCTAGAGATTGTGGACATATTCGGATCCATATATTGCAATGCTTATTTCCAAAGGTGAACATTTTTAACATAGTTTTAACGTTGAATTTGTCTTTTTATTTATCATTGATTGATTATTAACAATAAAAATGCTTTCTTAGTCAATTTTCATGTTGTCGGACATTTAGGGATGGCGGACACTTAGGGATGCATGGGTCATCCCTAAGTGTCCAACAAGAAAAAAATGAAGTTAAATTTCAAATATTTTCGAGAAAAAAAGCGAAGTTTTCACTTAAAATGTCACAATTGATCATTCTCCACCGTTTCGGACATTTTCCCGAGAAACTAAGATTGTGTCATGCTGGCGGACATCTAAGGATGCCGGTATATTCGGATCCATATATTGCAATGCTTATTTCCAAAGGTGAACATTTTTAACATAGGTTTAACGTTGAATTTGTCTTTTTATTTATCATTGATTGATTATTAACAATAAAAACGCTTTCTTAGTCAATTTTCATGTTGTCGGACATTTAGGTATGGCGGACACTTAGGGATGCATGGGTCATCCCTAAGTGTCCGACAAGAAAAAAAAATGAAGTTAAATTTCGAATATTTTCGAGAAAAAAAAAGCGAAGTTTTCACTTAAAATGTCACAATTGATCATTCTCCACCGTTTCGGACATCTTCCCGAGAAAATAAGATCTTGTCATGCTGGCGGACATCTAAGGATGACGGTATATTCGGATCCATATATTGCAATGCTTATTTCCAAAGGTGAACATTTTTAACATAGGTTTAACGTTAAATTTGTCTTTTTATTTATCATTGATTGATTATTAACAATAAAAATGCTTTCTTAGTCAATTTCATGTTGTCGGACATTTAGGGATGGCGGACACTTTAGGGATGCATGGGGCACCCCGAAATGTCCGACAAGAAAAAAATTGAAGTTAAATTTCGAATATTTCCAAAAAATTTTTTTCGAAATTTTCCCTTTAAATGTCATAATTGAACATTCCCCACTGTTTCCAACAATTTTGCGAGAAATTAAAATTTTGTCGGACACTTAGGGATGTCGGGCGTTTAGGGATGCAACAGACGTTAAACCTCAAATCAAACAAACAAACAGAAATGGGCACAACAGGATGCTCAGTTATCAAGTGGCTTTAGTGTATATTTAACCCATAACAAGCCCTACTTTTGCAAACAGAGATGAGATCCTACACTGTTTGCCATGCAGCTTGTGAATAATGTTAAGAAATTTTAATGTTTGTCTAAATTTATTTATTCAGCAGCATAAGGGTTAAGACTTATTGGTTTTTCAGGGTTTCTTCTCTTTTTTCCCGCCCATTTTTTGTCTAGTTGTGAGGAAGGTTTCAACGTTTAAAAGGGTGGGACCATAAAATCACGAAAAAGCACGCAAAAATCCGCCCAAATATTTTAATAACCGTCGAGTCGAGCAATTAAGTACGGAACCCGGGAAGGGACATGATTTTTTATTTTTATTATGTTGTGCGAACAAGATAATATCTTGAGCGGACAAGATATTATCTTGTTCAGACAAGATATTATCTTGTGCGGACAAGATATTACCTTGTGCGGACAAGATATTATCTTGTTCGCACAACATATTATCTTGTTTGCACAACATAGATCTCAGGAAGTTGTGCGGACAAGATATAATCTTGTGCAGACAAGATATTATCTTGTGCAAACAAGATAATATCTTGTGCGGACAAGATAATATCTTGTGCGCACAAGATCTATGTTGTGCAGACAAGATATTATCTTGTGCGGACAAGATAATATCTTATTCGCACAACTTAATATCTTGTGCGGACAAGATAATATCTTGTCTGCACAAGATAATATGTTGTCCGCACAAGATAATATCTTGTCGGCACAAGATAATATGTTGTCCGCACAAGATAATATCTTGTCCGCACAAGATATTATCTTGTGCGCACAACTTATAAAATAAAAAAAATCATGTCCCTTCGCGGGTTCCGTAATTAAGTGACAAATATTTTTTTTCAGACTTTAAGTGGAATACATACACCTTCAGGGGAGGAAACTCTTTCAAGCGTATTTTAGTCTCCCATTTCAATAAGGGTCAACTCTTAAAGGAAAGAATTTGCTCCTAAGGAGCAAATTCTTTCCTTTAAGAGTAGACCCCTTTTTCGTGGGACAAAGCTTAAAGAAAAGCAAACAGGAAGTTCAGAAAGTTGTCCCCTTTTGAAAAATATGGAAAATTTGCCAAGTCATTCCCCTCAGATTTCATGTGACAATAACAGACTTTAATTGACCAATATTTCTGCTTTACTGTTAGATTGTTTGTTTACTTGATTTGAGGTTTAACATCCCCATTAACATTATTTAGGTCAGTTTGGGGACATTACTTCCAGTTTTGTGTGCAATTTTACCCGACATTGAGATAAAATGACATTCCAATCCCTGCCGCCCAGTGACTTCGATATGGTTTATATGCTCGGATGGTCCGACTCGCCAGGACAGGCTTTGGGAGTTTATGGCTAAAGTTAACAGATATCTGAAGCGTTGCATGCATGCTGTGCCAGTAGCGGCTGTTGTGTTAGGCAGCACCATGAACATGTGTCTCGTAAGGATCCGAAAGACTTTGGGGATATGTAATTCGGGTCATTTCTCCGGTCAGTCACACTGGCGAACTTCCACATAAAAATTGTTTATTTAAAATTCAAACTAATACATCTGATAAAATAAACTTTAGTTATCATTAGTTTGGTTATTCTGTTTTTAAAGTTTAGTAACCAAAAATTGGTTTTATTTGCCAGTTTAACGCATTTTGTTATTTGTTGATGGTATGTATAATGGTGTTAGATAGGAAATCGCAATATCGACGATTCTGTTCTTTTATCATAATATAGGAAATATGATCGCTTTCTTTAATTATGTCCCGACATTTTCTCAACAATCAAATTACCGATAATCCAAGTGTGTGTACATTTGCCCCCGCCCATAGGTGCTTGAAGAAATATATGGGCTGCATGATGCTTCCACGCAGAGGTGAATCCGGCCTGGACACTAGTACTGGTAAACCGCTTAGAGGATCTAAGCCTGTCCGGGAACCGCGGTGCGAGGCGGACCGCCCATGCTAAAAAACCCTATTGGTTTCATTGGGCGACAGGGCTTGAGATGTCATTTCATCTCAATGTCGGGTAAAAGTCCCACAAAATTGGAAGCAACGTCTCCAAAATAACTTTTACAGTGTTGACGGGGACGTTAAACCCCAAATCAAACAAACAAAACCAAGGTGTGTACAAAAATTCGGGAAGCAAAACATTCAATAAGTGTTAATCAGCCACATGCTTGATTTGTCACAGCACACCCGAGTGTCGCAAGATGGACGCCGGATTCGGCATTTCCCATCATTGATGCTCAATAAAGTTATGCTCAGTAAAGTTCTGTTCCCAACACTGTGATTATAAGTAAGAAATTGGACCACCCTGCTCATCTTCATAGTCTCGTAGTTGATACGAACCATAAAAACACACCTATTTAATTTTGACCCCGACCACTCAACGTTGGAACTTCCTACTGTTTCTGTAAGTAGCCCCGCTCATCATGGCTTGCAGAAATAGACTGGACTGCATGATGTTTCCACGCAGAGCTGACCGAACACGAGTACTGGTAAACAGCCTAGAGGTTCTGAGCCTGCCCAGGAAATGTGCGAGTCAGACCGTCCATGTATATAAACCCTACAGGTTTCATTGGGCGACAGGGCTTGAGATGTCATTTCATCTCAATGTCTGGTAAAAGTCCCACGAATTTGGAAGCGACGTCTCCAAAATGACCTATATAGTGTTGCGGCCCCCGCCAATCGGGGCTTGAAGAAATATATGGGCTGCATGATGCGTTGATAGTCAGCAATGGGTGTGGCTAAATTAATTTATTCAGCAGGATAAGGGTTGAGTCCCCAAAACGCGACTTATTAGTTTTTCTGGGTTTCTTCTTTTTTCCGCCCAATTTTTTTTCCAGATAAGTTCTGAGTAACCACTAGATAGATGTGCAGGAAGATTTCAAAATGCAAAAATCCGCCCAAATCTTTTACGGATGAGTTTTCAGTCGAGTCGGAGCAATTAAGTGACAAATATATATATATATATATATATTTATTTATTTATTTATTTTCTGTCAACAGGGGCCAACTCTTAAAGGAAAGAATTTGCTCCTCTTCAATTCATTCTTTCTACTATTTCTATCTATTATCGGTCGAATCAACATTGGAGCGCTTTCAATTCTAGTGTGATCGGTTATTGCCGATCCAGGTTTGCAGGATGAAAACATACACAGTAATCATGTAATAACGATATAGATCTTTAACCTGCACAGAATGTGCCTCCCTGCACGTGCAGGGGGTCCCAGTTAACGTCCCGATGCGGAGGACGATGCACTTTGTGGCATTCACCCGGAGCATGTTCGGACACCACAGTTTTATTACCGCTGCCGGGAATCAAACAGGGGGCCCCTAGCATCATAGGCAAGTGCACTATACCATTGAGCTACCACGTTTGATTCAATGTCGAGTGCCGGCTCGGCAACTTTAATACATGTTCATTCATTGTCCTTTCTTATTTCTGCTACAGCCTCGGGGTTTTAACGAGTATCCACAGTCTGTTTTGAGCAGAATATATATTCGCTTGAGGGTACTGCTGGTTAGAACCGCCTCGAGGTTTTGTTTGTTTTGTTTGATTTGAGGTTTAACGTCCCCGTCAACGCTGTATAGGTCATTTTGGAGAAGTTGCTTCCAATTTTGTGGGACTTTTACCCAACATTGAGATAAAATGACATCTCAAGCCCAGTCGCCACCTAGAGGTTTTAACGAGTGTCCACAATCTCTGTTTTGAGCAGACTATAGATTGTGGGTACTGCTGGTTAGAACCGCATCGAGGTTTTAACGAGTAACCACAATCTTCTTTTGAGCAGTACAGAAGCCTCCGTGGTGTAGTGGTTACGCTACTCGCCTTGTAAACCAGGGATCGCAGGATCGATCCCGGGCTTCTCCAGACTTTCGGATGAGTCTTTAAACTGAGGTCCCGTCTCCGTATGTTCTTAGCTGTTGGTGGGACGTAAAACTCAAACACACACACTCTCTCTCTCTCTCTCTCCTTCTCTCTTCTCTCTCTCTCTCTCTTTTGAGCAGTAATAAAATCGATTGCAACATAAACTGACAGCGCTATTGTCCCGCCCACGCTTAAAACGTTCAAAGACGGTTGTCAATCATCTCAAATACCAATTCAGAAGCACGTGATGGAAAGTTCAACACGGTGCTACAAAGCTTTCGGCACGTATTTGATATTCGTCTCAAACAACATCAGAAGTGCGTCTGGGAGAAGAGCGATTGCTAACTTGCCGATTGCGCTGTTGTAAATGGACAGTATTTTCATTTCTGTGGTACCATCGTCCGTCTGCTGAAAAGAGGGATGTCCATAATTTAAATCAGCTCGCAGCCAAGTTTGTTTTTTTTTTTCTTTTTCTTTTTTGTCTCTGCTTGCAGTCGATTTCTGTCAGCATCTGTCGGCATTTTTGAATATTTCACCTTGCAATATTTATCTAAAATGGGTGAAAACCGGAGAACCAGAGTAAGAATATTTCACTTGTTACACATTCACCTGTTTGTGAATGCATTTAACCTTTCGCGGAAATATTTTATATTCATTCTCTCCGGCAGAGAGTTGTTGAACTTGTATTGATTACTGGTACTCATTTACCAGGCCAAAAACTGCTGACGAATGGTTCTCAAGACTAATGACTATGTATGACCGTAGCTGGAAAACTGTAGATCAAAAAATTAGTTAAATATGTTTTATCGCCTTTCAGAACAGCAAATGGGGTTGTGTGACATCAAAATAAAAGATAAAGTTCCATATGATCTTAGTTGTTGATTGGTGCATGCATGGCATAAGAAAACCTGTCAATTATAAACAATGCGCCCAGCGAAGACTCGGATCAGCTCGCATATTTTTCGTTCAGTGCAATTACTGTTGTCTCCGCTCCCTTCTTTAACACATAAGCCGACCCACGAGAAAAGGATCCGTAGCATTCCGATATGTATGTTCTTCAACTGCGCATGCGCAGGCCACTGTACAGGAGCGTGAACTTGTAATTCATTTATTTTTAAAATCTTATATTACGATTTCAAAGAAATCGAAGGAGGATACTACTTGGATTATGAGATTGTTTCTGCGTCCTCTTCTGTATCAAAAATTCTGTTTTCACACATGTAAATATATTCTGTGCTGTTAATGATTTTTTCAAACATTATCTCTCGACAGTTGCTGGATACATCCGCCATGTTTTTGGTTGCCATGCAGTGAATTCTGATTCTCGATTGGTTTAACCAATCAACATGCAGAAATTCAACCAATCAGGTCGCGGCCTGCACGGATGCCAGCAACAGTCTAAATCGGTATTTTTCAGAATAAACCGATTTGCAGATATAAGCGGAATCAATTGTGATTTGAAGTTAGCGACGGAAAAATGGGTCACTTAATATATACAAAGACCACTATATCGGCTTACAAAAATGGTTGCCAACATGGTTGCTCAATATATCAACTGGGAAGTGTTCTACCTTTGATTTTAAAAGACAATAAAAACTAAATATTACTTCAAGCCCATTACGTTTTGCATGCAGCTACTTCAAGGTCTACTCTACATGTCTGCGAGCAGTAAAAGCTCAGGCGAAACTATGCATGAGCTTTCTCGCCTGACCTTTTATTGTTTACATAAGTCTCGTTTTTTAGCTCGGTTGTTTTCGAAGAAAACGACGAGGTATTGTCATAGCTCTGGCGTCGTCTGCGTCGTCGTCGTCGTCGTCTGCGTCGTCGTGCAAAAACCTGGACATTTTGTAATATCTCTGTCATTACTGAACACATTTACTTGAAACTCGGACTAGTTGTTCATTATGAAAAGGGGAACTCATACCAATAGGTGAGGTAACCCTCACAATATTTTTGGCACAGTAATGCCCCTTTTTCGACTTAGAATTTTTGCAGCGGAGCGTTGGCACCCGCATGCGGTGCTCTTGCTCATGAATTGGCGCAAACAATTAAACCAAATTAACATGTCCAGATGTCCCCACGCCCAAAGGGACTTGCTGAAATAGATTGGGCTACTTGGTGCTTCCGTGCAGAGCTAAAACAAACGGATCTTGAGTACTGGCAGGTGTAAGCCTGCCCAGGAAAGGTGGTGCGAGTTGGAACGTCCCTTAAACCCTAGCTGTTTCTTTGGGATTGAGATGTCATTTCATGTCAATGTCGGGTAAAAGTTCCACAAAACAGGAAGGGATGTTTCCGAAATAAGTCAAATAGTGTTGACGGGGACGTAAAACATCACCACGAACAAACAAACACAGAGTCCACAATAAACGTCCAGCGACGAGTATGATCAGCCGCCCGTCGCTGGACGCAGGTAGGTTTTCTGTCGTTGTGGCCCAGTTGTCCATTTTCTGACCTGCCTCCCATGATTAAAGCGTCCTACTTTGCCATCTTTTAGATCCTTATCTTTTCCGTAGATGATCTCGCTCAACTTTGTTCCTGGGACATCTGTAAATATACATGTACAAAGTCGTGATTATTACCACCATATATGCCTAGCGTCTTAATTTGGAGGCATTGGCAAATAGTGTAGACCCAGATCAGACGCCGCTTAAAGCGGCGTCTGGCCTGGCTTTACACTGTTTGCTTTTAAAGTAGATGCCATGACATCTGTACCGGTCCAAAGCTATGACGAGGAAGATTTTGTCATACACTTAAAAATGAACGTTGTCACAAATTCTGAACTACAGATCTTTAGAATGTATGGCCCGTATTATGTTTCATATACTCGTACTGTTAACCCTTCTCTTGCTGAATATTCATTTAAGCCACACCCATTTCTGTCTATCAACCAATCAAATTACTTGATGTATTTTATTGCTACAAATTCATAAACTGAATGCCAAACAGTGTAGATCCTGATCAGATGGCTTCTTCAGAAGCCATCTGATCTGGATCTACACTGTTTGCAAAGATAGGGGTTGTCGTGAACAGCAAGATAAGGGTTAACCATTTAAAGCAGTTGCAAATTTTATCGCAGCAAATGGAAGCGAGTCGATTTTTGCGGGAGTGGGGCTAGGAATCGACAAATCTGCATCTATCCAGGAATAAGAAAGCTATTGACTGGGCACAAAGAAAGATAGCATTTTTCACCTTTGACCTCCAAGTATGACCTTGACCTTGCAGGTACAGACCTGAGTTTCACCTGCAACACATCGTCTTATGATGGCTAACTTTTCTATGATTTCAAAACCCATCAAGAAATAAGAAAGTTGTTGACCAGATACCAAAAAGACCTTTTTTTAACTTGAACCTCTAAGTATGTCATTGGAGATATTGACCTGTTTTTTTCGCGCGACACATCATCTCATGATTGTTAACATTTCTGCCAAGAAATTTCAAAATCAATCCAGGAATAAGAAAATTATTAAACAAAAACACCTTTTGACTTTTGACCTTTAAGTATGAGGTTGACCTTTGAGGTACCGATCTGGGTTTTGCGCATGACACATCGTCTCATTATGGTTTATATTTCTGCCAAGTAATTTCAAAATCCTTCCAAGAATAAGACAATTAAAAACCACACACGAAACAAGACCCTTCTTGACCTCTAAGTATGACCTTGACCTTGGAGGAACCGACCTGGATCTTGCGTAAGAAACATCATCGCATAATGGTTAACATTTCTGCCAAATAATTTAAAAGTCCATCCAGGAATAAGAAAGTTATAAAATGGACATGAAAGAAAACTCTTTTTTGTCCTTTGACCTCTAAATACGAAATTGACCTTGGAGATACCGACCTGGGTTTTGTGCGCGACATATAGTTATATGATGGTTTACATTTCTGCCAAGTAATCTCAAAATCAATTCTAGGAATAAGAAAGTTATTGACTGAACATGAAAAAAGACCATGTTTTTGATATTTGGCCTCTAAGTAAGACCTCGACCTTGGAGGTATCGACCTGGGTTTTGCAGGCGGCACATTGTCTCATAATGGTTAACATTTCTGCCAAGTAATTTTATGATCCATCCAGGAATAAGAAAGTTATTGACCGGACACGAAAAAAAGACCATTTTGACCTTTGACCTCTAAGTACAACATTGACCTTGGAAGTATCGACATGGGGAATGAGAACACCAGACAGACTTTTTCGCCATTTTTCAAAGAGAGACAACTTTCCGGACTTCCTGCTCGTTTTTCTAAAAGGTTTGTCCCACTGAAAAAGGTGTATACTCTTAAAGGAAAGAATTTGCTCCTCAGGAGCATTTTGTTCCTTTAAGAGTTGATCCCTATTGACATGGGAGACAAAAAAAATACTTTTGGAGGACTTGCCGTTTCCCTTAAGTATAACTCGATGATAAAATTGATATTGAAGATCATCATAGGATTTTCTTGCAACATACATGGCAAGGTGTATGTAGGGGAGAGAGGATTGGAGCTATTTCTCACTGAAAAAAAACGTTTCCTCTGTAGGCGGACCTATTTTGCAACAATGAAATCCTTGTTTCAATGCAGAAATAGCTTGCGGGCCTGCTTTTCGTTCACACTTTTTCCTGTCTGTATTATTCAAGTGCAAACATTGCAACACGGAATACGATAGATCCACCCGAGTACCATTGATTGGTTGATTTGGGTTTATAGACACGCCAACCCTAGTGGGTCATTTTGTGTCGTCTCCCAGGGAAAGAGAGAAAAGAGATGGAAGAGATAGTAGAAGAGGTAAAAGTGAGGGCTAGAGAAGAAAGAGGAACATGATTGGAAGTGCAGAAACAGACGAAATGGCAACCCCATCCCCCTCTACCCTTATCTGCTGCAAGGACAGCAGGCCTTTCCCAACTGCAAGCCAATATCATTTGGATGCCCTTGTGACGATGCATGTCACCTTTGCCTCACCCAGCCACCCCCAACCCGAGTACCATATCATGGGCAATGGTAAAACATCCATTCATATAATAAAATAGAAAAAAAAATGAGCTGGAACTTATTATTTACCAGTCTTTATGTTGGATAACTTTATGTTGGATAACGAGGTAACTGTTGGAGACCGTCAAAGACCATGTATAATCGCAAATGCAATTCTGTGCTGATAGGTGAAGCTGAAATTACTAAAAGTAGTAAAATGGCGATGTTATTGATAGCCACAGCTGTATGCTGCATGCAAAAATTGTAGACCAGTGTGTCTGTCTGTTACTTAAGGGGAATGGGAATACCTTCAGGGGAGCCAACTCCTATAAAAATGTTTTTGTCTCTCATGTCAATAAGGGTCAACTTTTAAAGGAAAGACTTTTGCTCCTTAGGAGCAATTTTTTCCTTTGAGAGTAGACCCCTCTTTTAGTGGGACAGGGTCTATGGAAAAGCGAACAAGAAGTCCCGAAAGATATCTCCCTTGAAAAATGGCGGGAAAATGTCAGGTGTTCCCATTCCCCTTAAGGAATGAATTTTATTTTTCTGCTGTTAATTAAAGTATAAAGGCAGTGGGTCGCGTGCAAAGTAAATGAATCCTTGGTTCATGTAAACTTTGCTAGCGACCCGCTGTCGTTCATACTTTCATGAAAAGCAGACAAATTAAGATTATTTTTTACATGTATATTTACATTCTTTGCCCCTCATCGCTGAGCGATACATGCTTATAGGGCAAACTTTTAAAGCTGAAAAACGAGTACACGCCGTTTTTCTAGAAAGAGTGGAACAGCGTTGACGTCACCAACGCACGTAGAGAACCATGGTTTAGACTGACGTCACTTGACGTCACTGAAAACCATGCGACTCGATGCGTTATGGACGCACGAACTACGTTGTTTTATACGGGTTTACATTGGGCTTCACACTGGAAATGTAAATATATTGAATAATGAATAAATGAAAAAAAGGTTGTGTTATGCAAATGAAAGAACTGTTATTCCTATGAATTAGATATAGTCGTTTCCACATCGCGAAAGCACGCCTATATAATTTTGACCCCTTTGAACCCCACTTTTATATAGTAAATCTTATTTTTCTTATTTCTGCTCTAAAATATAGATTGTGGGCACTCGATAGAACCGGTTCCAACGAGTGCCTACAATCTATATTTTAGCAGAAATAAGAAAAATATCAGAATTTTTCATCTTAAAATGTTGTTTTTTTCGGCGCTATTTCGTATTGAACCTTCGGGAAGATCGCGCTTATTTTAGACTACGGTTTCAATCTGCCCAGGCACCTCTCGGGTTGGAAACGCCTATGTCGAATCCATACCAATGAAAGTTCCATAAACTCATAGGGTTTTTTGGGGTGTGGGGGGCGGGTGCATGGGTCTTATATGTTTACATATTTCAGTGGAATATAGCGGAATTTCACTGTATTTGCGAACTTTATTTGATTGTATCATATTATTTCTGATCATAGTTAAGCATAAAAAGTTACTTAGGCACCGGGTTGCAATATACATGTATCATACGTACACGGGTTTGAAAAACGGATATTTTGTTAAAGTAATTAAAGTATGCTTAAAGCAATATCTTGTTACCTTCAAAAGATAGCACGGTTACGGAGCCCTGACATATGACCTTCGGCTCTGGGAGTTCGCTAGCGAAGGACAGCAAGAACAATCCACATTCTGACCAGGAGTGGACCGGCCGAAATGAGAATGACCATTGGCATATAAGGTTATATAAGCAGACATGGAATCGCTTAAAATGAAAGGGATTTTATCTGAAGACAAGGATTGCCATCATTCAGTGCTTTTTCTTGGTTTTGGTTTCACGGCCCCTTCAATAATATCCCGGAGAAAAAAAACCCATCTGACCTCCAGTTTCAGAACTTGGCGTATTCATATTTGACCCGAGCCGGGATCGAACTACAGCGGTGAGAGACCTAATAATTCTTTTCCACTAGACCTTTCAGTGCTGTGGGGCTGTGACGTTTAGTCGACTACCGCTACGGGAATTTTCTTATTCTGTTATCACGTTAATAGCTCAAGCCTTAAAAAATTGCCGCGTTTCTGCTAACCCGACCGACCCTGCTTCAGACCCCCCCCCCCCGCCCCCGTCCCCGACTCTACTATTTTTATCAATGAAGGAGCAAAATAAAATTTATACAACCGACCCCTACCAATTTCAACTTTCAACTTTCCATTACATTTTCCCATGTAATTTCGCTTTTATTTAGTTTTTAGCATCTAGTACGTTACAAAATACAGCTGACTTTTTTAAGCATCTAAAATGAATTATGATATACAGTGCAAGTCTCGACATGACAATTTTACTAACATAAAAAACATGCACAAAAACAAACAAAAAACAACAACAACAAAAAAAAAATAATAATAATTTTTCGGCTATTAAAAATTCATTCTCCTACCTAGCCACCATTTTTTTCAGCATGTTAATAGAAACACAGCTCACGCCTCATTGTCCTGGTTTTTCATGTAAACCCTACTTTATATATCAATTATAGCATTGACAGCGATTAGATAACACACCCGTGCAACATAATGCATTTTTCACATCTCCAAAATGGCTACTATTCTGATGAAAATCAGAGAAACTTTTCTTGTTTTTACAGCAAACATAGGTTGTGGGTGCTCGTTAGAACCGCCTCATTGAGGCGGTTCTAACGAGTACCCACAACCTGTGTTTTGGAGCAGAAATAAGGAAAATAATGTGAATCCCCGTGAACCCCAGCTTTTTCCTATATAAAGTGGGGCTTAGAGGGTATTAAATTCACGATCTTGTTCACGTGATGACTGGTGGGTTGATTCTCTTGTGTGAAGGCTGAACTGAGACTGCTTCGTTCACCCTCATAACTTACAGTTTTAAGCGAACGATGTAGACCCTGATCAGACGCCACGTTCAGGAAAAGACACGACGAACACAACCATCAGTGAAGTTGCATGGTCATAGACTATGTTCCGGACACCAAATTCTCACTTAGGTTTTACGTTCCCGTCAACACTTTTAGGTCACTTTTTGTTACTTCCGACTTTTACCCTACACTTAATGGGATGACGTCCTAAGCCCTACCGCCAAAAGAAATCGCCAGGGTTCCAGGGACGGGCCGATTCGCACCGCAGGCTCAGACCAGAACACAAACGGTCGGTCGGTTTCAGCTCTGCGCGGAAGCACCAATCAGCCCAATCTATTTTACCAAGCTCCGATGGACAGGCCCATTGTAGTAGAAGTAGAGTGTGTAGGTGTGTTTAAGTTTTACGTCCCACCAACAGCTAAGGTCATACGATATTAAAATAGATCTCGGTTTAATAACTCTTCCAAAAGTCTGGAAAAGCCCGGGAACAAACTACGACCCCTGGTTAAGAAGCAAGCAGCCTGTCCACTACACCATGGAAGCTTCTAGTACTGTGGCGTAGTAGTATGTTTAAGGACCTTCTGATTGACTTTTAATTGTCAAGAAGCCGCGTCCAAAAAAAAACTTTATAGTCATATGCGAACAACAAAGGTGCTGATCAGACTGCGCATGCGCAGTCTGATCAGCGCCTTTGTGATCGCCGGTTGTATAGTGTAATACCTCTAGTTTCTATATCTAAAATTTCAAGATTCTTGCTAGGCAGAAAACATTTTGGGCCTACCGTTTGCTTCTCTGTATGTTAAGATCCTTCCAAAATGATGGCTTTCCTTCAAAGGAATGAACTAGCTTTTCTTCCTTTAAATGATGCAAATATGTTTGCTGCAGGCTCAGAACGTTGACTCGGACGTTTAATTGAGAAAGGATTTTTTTTGCTGTTCATGAAAGTATGAACGCAGTGGATCGCGTGCAAAGTAAATGAACCCAGAAGGAGTTCATGTAAATTTTGCTACCGACCCGCTGTCGTTCATATTTTCATGAAGAGCAGAAAAATTAAGTTTATTTTTTATATTTATATTCTTTGCCCCTCATCACTGGGCGAAAAAAATTGCTTATAGGGAAAACGCTGTTTTTTTTTTTTCTACAAAGAGTTGAAAAGCGTTAACGGCACCAACGCCGGTAGAGAACCATGGTTAAGAGTGACGTCACTTGACGTCACTGAAAATCATGTGGTTCGATGCGCTCATGGAAATATGAACTACATTGTTTTCTATAGGTTTACATGAAACTTTACACCGGAAATGTAAATTTTAAAGTTTGAAATGTTTTAAAGGTTGTTTCAATATTGATTCAAAGCTGTGTGCCTGCTGGACTGATTATTCAGCTCCAACAACATAAAGCCCTGCAGGCACACAATGTTGCCTCAATGTTGAATTAACGCTGACACAACGCTTTCAATGCTGTGTCAATTTAAATCAACATTGGGTGCCTGCTGGGTGGCTCCCTTCTAAAGTTTCCATTTCATAAGTATTTAAGGGAAATGGGAACTTTCGCCATTTTTCAAAGGGAAACAACTTTCGGGACTTCCTGTTCGCTTTTCTGTAAGCTCTGTCTCACTGAAAAGGGGGTCTACTCTTAAAGGAAATAATTTGCTCCTGAGGAGCAAATTCTTTCATTTAAGAGTTGACCCCTATTGACATGGGAGACAAAATACTTTTGAAGGAGTTGCCTCCCCTGAAGGTGTTCCCATTCCCTTTAAGTCCGTTCATGATCTCTGTTTTTGTAAAGACAAACGATTCTTGATGGCCCTGTAAAATTCACTAAGCTGAATTTGTCTTTATGTCTATTATGACTGCAATGTACCAAGGAGGATTTCAGCGTTGTATCAACGTTAAAAGAGCATTGAAAAGGTTTTTATACCGCAACCAGGCATTCTAGTAGCCTAATAAAGGGGGTCGAATAACTGCACGCTGCAATCGGTACTGACCTATAATACCTTCTACTGACCTATAATACGTCTAGGGACCGTTTATAGACCGGACCTACTTTTCAGGCCCCTAATTTGCAAATGTAAACAATACTATGCAACCTTTTATATACGGAAAAACAACCGAATAGCAAGTTATAATCTTTGCAATATTTATTTTAACAAATATTCAGAAATTTAAGCTAAATTGAAATTCTTATATTCTCGGGCTTTCCTGGTTTGAATGGCCCGTTGAACTAATTGCGCACTGCTACTGCGGTTGCGTCACAAACTCGAAAATAATTTCTAAAGCTAAAATAAACTATTTATTTGCAGATTTTCGAATAGAATGTAAAGCGCTGAGAAACTTTTATTCGAGCATCCATGTTGTTTCCAACGTCTGCGTGGTGCGGTGACGACAGAAACTTAGCACTATTTGACGTCACGTTGTACAACATGTGCGCGCCATGGCCCTGGATGTCGTTTAACATGCCGCGCTGTCTGCTGTCTTATTTGCTTAAATTTGCTTAATTTTTGCGAAATCCCTGGATTGTTGTGAGTTACGGTATAAACTAAATACATGATTAGTGTCTTTAATAATAAAATATAATCGGTTCGCCGCGACAATTCCATAGGGGCTCGCTGAAGCTCGCCCCTATAAAATTGTCTTATTGGCTTAGGCTCACCGATTATATTTTATTATTAAAGACACTAACCATGTATTTACTGTGTTCAACGTTGTGTGCCTGCAGGGTATGCTATGATAGTTCGTGGTCGGGGACTCACAAGCTCCATTGATTTCAACTTCGGTTTGATCATCTTTAGGCAATTTCTAATATATAACGAAAACACGCCTATATAATTTTGACACCCTTGAACCCCACGTTTATATAGAAAAACTTGGGTTTACAGGGGTAAACCTTATTTTTCTTATTTCTGCTCGATGAGGCGGTTCTATCGAGTACCCACAATCTATATTTTATGCAGAAATAAGAAAAATATCACAATTTTTTAGCTTAAAATGTTCTTTTATTCTGTGGTAAGTTTACAATGCATTTGTATAGGCGTGTTTTCGTAATGGTGAGTCACTTTTCAACCTTATTCAAGATAATATCCATATCCTTGTGTGTTGCGCCACTGAAAACATAAGGAGTATTTGTGGAGACAATGTCAAATACAGTCTTTTTTTACAATTAATGGGACACTTATAAGGTACATGTATGAGCCTGATCATGGAAAGTTGTGCGAGTCAGACTGTCCCTGTATATAAACCTTATTGCTTTGTTTGGGTGGTAGGGTTTATGATGTCATTTCATATCAATGTCGAGTACTGAAAAGTCCTAAAAAATTGGAAGCAACTTCTCCAAACTGACCTAAATAGTGTTGATGGGCACGTTAAACCTCAATTCAAACAAACACAAACACTCAACGGGATATAACTCCAAGATTAATTAACGGATTTGGCCGGAATTGGAACTTGGTGTAGTGTCATTTAACTTGTATTTCAGACCATAAATTGGCAAAAAACGGAGGGAAACGACGGTCCGACACCGATACGGCGTTGCAACGTCGTATCAATGTCGGACCGACTTTGGCCTGGCCCGGATGTTATAAAACTTTTTTTCATGCTCAACTCAGCTGAGCATTAATTTTATAATGCTCATAAATATTAAAATACAAATGATAGAGGCACTTTTCTTGCTTAGATCAGCACAGAATGTAATTTATCCTGCTCATAAATTTTAAAATGCCAACAAAAGTTTGCATTTTAAAATTTATGAGCAGGATAAATTTCATGCTCAAGTGAGTTGAGCATGAAAAAAGTTTTATAACCTTGGGGCCTCGTATTCGCTGCTGCTGGGTAAAAGCCTCAGTCAATATTTAATCCCATGATGATCATGGTTAATTTAGATGCCGGGAGTCAGTGATTTAACCATTATCCTGTTGTTCATGACAACCCCTACTTTTGCAAACAGTGCATATCAACTTTGTCACGTAGTCTGTGAATTGAACAAATATAGTATGTCAAGTAATTTGATTGGTTGATGGTCAGCAGTGGGTGTGGCTTAATTAATTTATGCAGCGGGATTAGGGTTAAAGCCCAAGGAATTGTTGATGGAAAAAAATACTGTATGTAAAAATATAATTTAATATACATGTAACTGTAGACCATCTAAAAATGACGTCTGCTTATGTCGTCTGCTGTATTTCTTGCAAACTTTAAAAAAATACTTTTGCATACAGGCAAACAGTGTGGGACTAGATCAGACTGCTCCTACAGAAGCAGTCTGATCTGGGACAACACTGTTTGCAAAAATGACTTTTAAAGTTACCGGCAGACGTCAAAGCAGACGACATTTGTCGTGATTGGCAATTTATGGGTTAACATTCAAACTAGCAATCTGATTAACATTTTATCCTTGGATTTGTAACAAACACATTTACAGCTTAGAACAATGTGGGCCCCGCACATCAGGCCCGAGATTATAAAACTTTTTAACACTGAACTCAGCAGAGCATGAAATATATTCTGCTCAACAATTTTAAAATGCCAGTATTTGTTGGCATTTTAAAATTTATGAGCAGGATAAATGGCATTCTGTGCTTATCAGAGCAGGAATATTGCCTGATTTGTTTGTTTGAGTTTGTTTGATTTGTGGTTTAACGTCCCCGCAAATACTGTATACTATAGGTCATTTTGGAGACGTTGCTTCCAATTTTGTGAGACCTTTACCCGAGATTGAGATGAAGGGACATCTCAAGCCCTGTCACCCAATTAAACCAATAGGGTTTATCAGCATTTGGACGGTCTGACTCGCACCGCTTTGCCTG
This sequence comes from Lucinisca nassula, assembly GCA_963580285.1. Classification (NCBI taxonomy): domain Eukaryota; kingdom Metazoa; phylum Mollusca; class Bivalvia; order Lucinida; family Lucinidae; genus Lucinisca; species Lucinisca nassula. The sequence continues at coordinate 10,230,259 of OY757017.1, read as the reverse complement.
GACAGGCTTAGATTCTTTTAGCGGTTTACCAGTACTCGTGTGCGGTCAGATTCAGCTCGTGCAGCCCATCTATTTCTTAAAGCCCCGATGGGCGGGGGCAGTCTGATTTGTTTGTATTTTAATTGTTGTGAATATAACAAATTTCATGCTCAGCTGAGTTGAGCACGAAAAGTGTTTATAACCTCGAGGCCAGGGCTTGGAGAAGTAGATTTAGCTACATGGTGCTTCCGCGAAAACTTGAGTACATTCTAGAACTGGTAAATCGCTTAGAAGGTCTAAAAACAGAAGTGGAGGCGTAGTAATCGATACAATTAACCCACAGCTCCCATCAGAGACACCAAGGGAAAGAAACACAGACATGAAACAACTAAACCATAATGGAAACACCACTAGCGGAAAGCCAAAAGGACAGTAACTTTCCCACAAAATGGCTGTAAGCCTGCCCTAGGCAAAGCGATGCGGGTCGGACTGTACCTGCATATAAACCCTTGCTGGTTCTTTCGGAGGTAAGGCTTGAGATGTATTTTAAAAGCCCAACATAATCGGAAGAAACTGCTCCAAAATAACCTAAATAATATTGACGTGGACGCAAAACCACAACACACACACAAAAAAACAGCAATGAATGAAACATAACTCAAAGTAACAAACATGATAAACATAAAATCAAATAAAATATCACACAGGAATAGGATTTCCTTGACTGGTGGTCATATTGGATGCCATCCTGCATGGATTTCTCGGTTTCAGTTCACATCTAAACTCCAATGGTCCGAATGCTGTTGATGCTATGAAAATGTGTTCAAGACTGGAGTTCTTCGGCTCACTGAGAGTAAACCATAGCAACAGTCCGGGGACATCATGCGGTTGACTGTGGAATATCTTTAGGCGATTCTAATTAGTACAATGTTCATACAACAAAACTTTTCAAGATAACATAGAGGATCTTACACGAATGGTCGTTTAATATGATATTTATGAAACGAGCCTTCGAGGAGTTTCATAAATTGCATATGAAATGACCACGAGTGGAAGATTCTTTTTATCATATGACCACTTTAAATTTGATTTTATCGCCTTTGAATTTGACAATTTTCCCATAAAAATGCATATTTGACACGCATGTTACTTGAACCCACCAAAGTTACTTGAACCCACACACGTGTGGTCATACGATTTTTATTACACGACGTTATCCACTGCTTATAATAGGATATAAAAAGGGATTTTCAAAAGGACACGGATGCTCGGCCTTTCTGTTAGCAGAATAAAGAACACTTTAACGCAAATTGCAAACGCCATCTCGAACGCGGGCGCGACGAAGACGGACGTATGGACTGGGGTAACTCTATATGCCTTTTCCAGCAACCTTTGAGGAGGGAAAGGGCCAGAAATCCGCTTAACTATTCTTATATATGTTTTTATCAGTTACCCCTATATTAATTGCATTGTAGCACACTGACCTGATAAAGATATGCTATCTCAGGGCAAGTAAGCTTTATCAGGTCAACGTGACATTGCACTTTTATGAATGAACCGGACTACTAGAAAAAATGGCAAAAAATGTTATTATTACTGGAAAAAAAAAATGGAAAAATTACACGGAGACAAATATTATAGGAAAACAAATGGTCAGCTGATAAAAATATATCGACCGCCGGAATGTTGGGACACACTAAGGATCATCGATAACTAATCGTAAATTGCTAATGTAAGAGTGTACAAGGGATTAAACTGATAAATAGAATACCAAATTCGTGTCATTTGATATCAAGTTTATCAGGCTCGGCTTCGAGAACGCATGTAGAATCGCTCGGCAAGCCTCGCGAATTTACAAGCGTTCACGAAGCCTTGCCTGATAAACTTGATATCAAAAGACACTCAACAGGTATTCTCTATTTATCCGAGCTTTGGGAAGAAATTCTAAGTGGATTTAGAGGAATGGATACACATTCAGGGGAGGCAATTCCTGCAGAAGTATTTTTGTCTCCCATATCAATAGGGGTCAACTCTTAAAGGAAAGAATTTGCTCCTGAGGAGTAGACTTGCCCGAGTCCCTACATTTACATTTTTTACATTTTGATATCAAATGGAAGTCCCTTTAAACCAAAAAAAATATGTAAAAGTCTCTTTAGTTTTCATCTCAGAGTGTAGGTTAATTTCACAATTCTCATACAAGATTGTATTGCTATTTTTTGTAAACAATTAATTCTACAATGGACACTTAATTAACAGACTTGGACAAGTCTACCTGAGGAGCAAATTCTTTCCTTTAAGAGCAGACCCCTTTTTCCGTGGGTCAGAGTTTATAGAAAAGCCAACAGGAATTCCCAAAAGTTGTCTCCCTTTGAAAAAAATGGCGGAAAAATCTGTATTCATTCCCCTTAAAGACCGAATTCGAATTAGCTGTGGTAAACGAAACATCGGTGTAAAAGTCGCCGAAGTTTGACTACTAATGATAAGCGGTTCCGGAAAATGCCAGCTCTATCCAAAGTGCTGGTACATAGTGGGAACTGGAAGGTCTCTGGTCTGACCTACCGTGGGGTGGTTGGGTGAGGCAGGGGTATCGTGCATTACGATAACAAACCCTTGCCACATAGTGCATTTTCCCATCTCCAAAATAGCTAGTCTTCTAATGAAAACCCGTAAAATATTTTTCTTATAAATACTGCAAACATAGGTTGTGAGTGCTCGTTAGAACCGCCTCATTGAGGCGGTTCTAACGAGTACCCACAACCTATATTTTGAAGCAGGAATAAGAAAACCTTATAAATACTGCAAACATATGTTGTGGGTGCTCGTTAGGACCGCCTCGTTGAGGCGGTTCTAACGAGTACCCACACTCTATATTTTGGAGCAAATAAGATAAATAATGTATACCCCGTAAACCCCAGTTTTCTCTATATAAAGTGGAGCTAATGGGGTGTTCATTTCACGGACTTGTCAACGCGTTGATCTTGCGTCACTAGGGCGTCCAACTGATATTGGCTTACAGGTGGGCAAGGCCTGATGTCCCTGCAGGAGGACGGATAGAGGGGGAATGTTGTTATTTCTTTTGTTACTACATTCTATGTATATTCCTCTCTCCCCTGTCCTTCACTTTCATCTCCTCTATTATCTCTTCTATCTCTTTACTCCCATTCTCAAACACACAAGGTTTGACGTGTCACTAAACTTTGGCCCCCAACACAATCAATAAATCAAGTTTGACCTACCACGTCTTATTTCTATCAGCCAATAAAATCCTCGGATCGGTTGCTTAAAGCTTACTTTGATCGTTAAATATGGCAATGTGTGTGTGAATTTGGGTTTAACGTCGCTTTCAACAATTTTTCAGTCATATCACGACGGTGTCTGGTTGCGACAGGGAGCTCAATGCTCACTTTTATAGTGCTGCCTCACTGAAGTATCATGTCCCAGACACATTACATTTTACCACACCCAGTCACATTATCCTGACACTGGGTCGACCAATCCTAGCTCTACCCCGTAAATCTGAGTGCCAAGCGAGGAGCAGCTAGTACCATTTTTAACGACTTTGGTATGTCGCGGGCCGGGATCGAACCCGTGACCTCCAGTTCCCCGGAGCGGACACTCTACCAACTGAGCTATCGGGACCGGTTTTAATATGGCAAATATGCTAATATTTTTGCTGAAAAATGTGAGTAGCTTTGCGAAGCTACTCACATTTTTCAGCAAAAATATAGAATGTTGTACATTATACAAAATTTAACAATTTGACAGTGAGCTTGTTATAAACAACTGTGCCCAAGTGAAGATTGCAATAACAAAAGTAAGGGAGCCTTCTGCGCGAGTTGTGGCCGAGCTTTCCTGAACAATGAAGGACGTGTATGTAGATCCCACACAGTGATGACAGGAGAAAAAATTGTCGGGGTCATAGCGAATTTTTATCCGTAGCAGGTCACCGTGGTGTCTACCCCAAAAATCCATCTTCCAGTTCGGGTTGTCAGTGTCCGCTTCGTTGACATATTCCCCATCACCGAAATTCCGCAGTCGAGAGGCGAACCCGGCAGCGCTGGCTTTTAACCGCTCTTGATCTTGGAAAGCTTTCAAGCTCGTGTCTGAACCTGCCGCCACTCCAACATAACACGAGATACAGGACTCTGCAGATCGCCAACCTGCGTGGACAGCAGACGAATCAACTCCGAACTCCTTTACTTTTCCTGAAATAATAATAATAATAACAACTTTTACTCGTCATGCAGACCCGACATGCAAAACGTCACCCTTATGTTAACGGACCATAAATGAACACTCTTGACATACATCCAATACAAAGAGGAATGTGGGCTTTTTAGGTATGTGTAACTTCAATTAAGCAGTTATCCAGAGAAAACTCCAGAACTGATTGCTTAAAGAAGGTGGCTGTTCAGTAGAGGGAGATATCTTGATATATGATCTGACATAGACAAACCAAAGTTACTGAATTACTGAAGACAGCTCAATATGGTTGTAAGAAAAGAAATATAAATAATGGAGAGGCGTCATCTGACACCTCTCCAATATTGATTTTTTCTTTACATTTAGTTACACATTACACATTTTCTAAAATGTCACCCGAATGGTTAATAAACATACCAAATGCATTTCTTTTGTTTGCTTCTATTTTCTTTCGGTTGTGTTTACTTTTTGGCCGATTAATAGAGGTAATTTAGATTTAGTAATGTGGCTGTTGGCTGGATGCGAGAGGTGGCCGCTGATCACAGGTTAAATCATAGCGCTTGAAGTTTGGTCCATTATAACGTTCTATAAATGCTAAAAATATGAAGACCCTGATGTAATTTCAAAGACATGGCTTACTGACACTTTTGTTTTTACTTAAGCTCCTGTGGTTAAATTTATAGCAAAATGCTTAAATGGGAAATGTTGTGGCTGCGGAAGACAGGTGGCTGGCTGCTTAATAAAAATGACCATTGCTGGAGGTTTCACTGTCGGCAAAATGAGGTTTTCCATAAATTGATCGATTGAACATGATAAAGAATATGCGCGCATAAGCGCAGGCTCGTCTGAATCTGCCCCATATTCTCGATGCCCCTATTTTGCTTTGTTCTTCCATGTGATGTTTACTTCTGAAGCCAATTATCAACTAAAACTATACAGAACTGACTAAATGTAAAAATAAGGAATCTTACACACTTGATCATTTCATATGAAATCTATGAAACTCGGCAAAGGCTCATTTCAGATTAAATCATAGCATTCGCCTTTGCCTCAACCCAGCCACCGCATTAAATGCGGTGACTGGGTGAGGCAAAGGCGAATTGTTTCTTGCGTCACTGGGGCGTCCAACTAATATTGGCTTACAGTTGGACAGTGCCTTCTGACCTTGCATCAGATACGGGAAGAGAGGAGGGGTGTTGATATTTCTCCTGATCCTACACTTCCATACATTTTCCTCTTTCTCCTCTGTCTCTCACTTTCATCGCCTCTACTATATCTTCTATCTCTTTTCTCCCTTTCCCTGTGACACGACACAAAATGACACACAAGAGTTTGTAAAAAAAACGTGTCGTTACAACTAAAACAATCAATCATATGATATTTATGAAACTCGCCAAAGGCTCGGTTGATAAATTTCAAATGAAATGACCAGATCTATATTTATAAGCAACTCACCACCAAGTCTTATAAAAGTACAGCTGAGAGGTACATCATCATCGTTCAGATATTCTGTCATGAAAAACTCGGTAAGGCTCGCGTTATGATTCTCAGCTGGAACCAAAGACCCCATTGTGTACGACCTTTCATTCGTTGGGTCGAATCCGTCATTGAGGATCATGACAAGCTCCCAGAAACTTGAAATATTCGAGATGTAGAATGGTGTCAAAAAACCCTGCGGTAACTGGTCCTTCAGATCGTAGAATTCCTGTAGGTCTGACTTGGTGTTTTCATCCCAAGGTCCTAGCTTAAGGAGTACGAAAGAAGACACGCCCGTTTGACCTCCCTGCATAGGGTAGTTGTTGATGAGGAAAAAGGCGCCCCAGCTGGGCGGAGCTCGTTTTGTCCAGCTGTTATACGCCGTTAACACGTCTGTTGCAATGCTTTGGTTTGTGTTGTGATAGAATGGCAGACCGATGATTACTCTTACGAGAGATTCCGGGGCTTGGTGAAGCTTAAATACGTAATACACCACAACACCAAAGGTACCGCCTCCTCCGCCCCTCAGAGCCCAGAAAAGTTCGCCTTTGTCTTCTATCTCTTCTCTACCATCAGGGTAAACGTGAACTGTTCGGTTTTCGGTACAGGTAGATATGCGACCATCAGCAAGAACGACCTATGTAAAAAACATAATAGATAGAGAATACCAGGTTCGTGTCTTTTGATATCAAGTTTATCAGGTAAGACTTTGAGAAGCTTGTAGAGTCACGAGGCTTACCGAGCGATTCTCCAAGCGTTCTCAAAGTCGAGCCTGATAAATTTGATATCAAATGACACGAATCTGGTATTCTATTTATCAATTACTCCCCTTGCACAAAATTTAAGATCAGTTATCGCAACTACATGTAGCCGTATTTTTCCTATGGTATATTTGGATGTATTTTTCCAATATTTCCAGTAATAATATTATTCTTTTGGGCAATTTTTCTGGTAGTCCTGTTCATTCATAAAAGTGCAATGTCGCGTTCACCTGATAAAGCTCACTTGTCCTGAGATAGCATATCTTTATCAGGTCAATGTGTTACAATACAGTTAATATAGGGGGTAACTGACAAATAATTCACCCGTACAAAAATATTGTGTTATTGCACTGATATTGGTGAAAATATTGTCCTTGGTTGAGATATCGGAGGTCACGAACTTGCTCGTGACCTCCAGTATCCAAAAACGTTACAATATTCCCTAATATCAGTGCAAATATCCTGAAATGTTCCCATAATCCTGGATATTGATCTATTCGGGATACTGTGGATATTATGTCCCCGCTTTCAGGGTATCCGTGCGTAGGAACACGCCTACGTATATGTCTTCAACACCTCTGTTGCAATGCTTTATACGATTGCTTGTAAGTTCGTGCGTGAAACGTACGCGATCCAAGTAGAACATAAACTTTTAAAAGCTCATATTGTCCTAACCATTTGATGGATTTGGATCATATTTGGTTAAAATGATAGATATAGTTTTATTCAGCAATACACCTGCCCATGCCCATGACCTCAATGTCAAGGTCACGGACTTAGAAACTTTTAATGTTAAAGGCTCATGTTAAGGCATTTATACCAGATAGAACCTTATATTTTAGGACGGACTTGGTTCATGATCTGGTATGATGATAGATATAGGTCAAAAGTTTTAATCAGTAATATCTCCGCCAATGCTCATGACCTCAAGGTTAAGGTCACGGACTCAGAAACTTTTAATGTTAAAGTTTTTAAGAGCTCCTGTTTTCCGAACCATATGATTGATTTTGTTACGAATATAGATACAGGTCCAAAGTGAAATTCAGCGATACATCCAACCATGCCCGTTGCGTCAAGATCAAGATTACAGACTTAGAAATTTTCAATATTAAAGATGTTAGAGCTCATATTTTCCAAATAATTTGGAGGATTTGCTTCATAGTTGGTATGATGATAGATATATGTCCAAAACTGTATTCAGGCATGTCCCGCCCCTGCCAATTGCTCAAGGTCAAGGCCATGGACATTTTTTTTTTTATTGTTCATGGTTTTTAGAGCTCATATTTTCCAAACTGTACGATGGATTTGATTCAAATTTGGAAATATGAGAGATATAGGTCCAAAGTTTTATTCAGTCAGCAAAACTTGAAAACGATAACATTTTTCCAATTGTAGATTTTTCCATAAGGGAATAATAATAACCAACCACTTGTTTTACTTCAACTCTTTAATTCAAGAGTTGAAGTAAAACAAGTGGTTGGTTATTATTATTCCCTTATGGAAAAAAATTACAATTGGATATTATATGACTCCTGAAGCAGGAAAATTGTAAAGAGCTGAAGTAAAACAAAAGGGGTGGGGAGGTGGGGGGATAACATTTTTGACAGCTGCTGTCTCCGGCAAGCCATGTTTTAATTTACAGATCCGGAGTAAATAAGTCATGCCGTAATAGGTATTTTGTTATTTTTTTCATTGGCTGATTTGAATCACCGTTGAGCTTTTTAACCAATGAAAATCGCTCCTTTCACAAGGCGATTCTGAATCAAAAACAACATGGCTGGTCATCGAGAAACCAGCTGTTAACCCTTATCTTGCTGAATATTCATTTAAGCCCCACCCATTTCTATCTATCAACCAATCAAATTACTTGACGTTATTTATTGCTACAAATTCGTAATTGAATGCCAAATAGTGTAGATCCTGATCAGATGGCAGAAGCCATCTGATCTGGATCTACAATGTTTGCAAAGATAGGAGTTGTCGTGAACAGCAAGATAAGGGTTAAAATGTTTTTTTGTTTTTTTTTAAGTTTTGCAGTGGTATCTACAAGTTATTGTTGATATTATGGACACAGGTGATTGGTTTTAGTGGAAATATTGGACACGGATATAAATTTTCTTAGCGTTATGCCATAGAATACTTTGGAATCTCTTGGATAAGGGAAGATCACGTCAAAACTACATCGGATAATTTTGACCAATTCTAGACATTCTGTGAGCCGTTGGTCCATATAGTGAAGACTGGATTAAAGATAGTAGGTACTATTATATACGAAAATGTGTTAACTCCTTGTGTGATCAGCGTTTTGACTTCTGTGTTACAAACTGCCAGAGATACACAACTTCAATCACGATTGGCTATATTTTCCCGATGCTGCCCTTGTCTATATTATTATTAGATAGTATATCAGCTTGATACTGGCCCCTGTGGACGCGACGTCATACGATAAACTGGTGTAAACTTTAATTCTTGAAAAAATAATGGCGTGTGCTCATGTTCGGCGTACCCTCGCACGTGCAGTTATTACGTCGAATTTTTCAGCCTATTGTCTTTATAGCCAATAGAATACCGAAAAACGTATAACCGCTGACTCTGAATGATTTCTGTCACTTGAATATACAGTGAAATTACGCTATTAAGACCACCTAAAATTAAGACTTATTCTGGTTTAAAAAGTTAATTTAGGGGTATGCAGTTATTCTTTCTTTGTGTTTTCTGAAAACCGTGCCCTCTGGCCAGGAACCACCTTTGGGACTGTTCCAAAGTGGTCTTAAAGACCACTTTTGAACAGTCCAAAAGGTGGTCTTAATACAGGAATTGTACTATACCTGGATTTCTAATACGTTGTCCACGGCGAGTCCAAGAGATGGGGACAGGATACTGTGTCCCCCTCCCATAGTGTAACCACCAGGAGTAACCAACTTTGCACCCGGACCAACAATCACGCGTTTGTGTTTGTCCACCTAGAACAAAGAGAAGATGTTTCAGTGATATAGGTCCACAAGTTTGATTCGTTCGCAGTGAGTAGCAACCTTTATACAAAAACGATGAAGCATGCACGACGAAGATGACGATGAACACGCCGACGACGTCGACGAAGAAGAAGAACAACAACAACAACAATAACAGCAATTGGCAGAATATGCATGTGCCTGTCATACACAACTCGCATTCCACATAAATCGTCGATCGTCCAACATAACATCCTCTCTCCTGACAGGAGCACTAAAAGGAAAGGGGAAGATGGAGCCAATACTTTCTTGTGAGAGTGGCCCCCATGTTTTTTTTTTTTTTTTTTTTTTTTTTTTTGTTTGTTTTTATTTGGCTTGCAGCCAGTTAGATTGGAAAAGTGGTTCCGGTTTTAGACTTCTCTTTCTATGTTATTTTGGATCCTCGGGTGTTTTTATTTTAAAACAAAAATCAGAGACACAGTCAGCTTTTTCCGGTGTTCTGTTTCCCTCACCCTATAGCTCAATAGCTTTCGCAGTTTTTAATAGCATACAGGGTACCAGTTTAGTGAGAGGTGGTCTAGTGACAGAGCTATCGTTTCTGTGCGAAAGTTTAACTAAACACCGAAGAGAATTTATCCACTAGGCCACGGTCTACTCAGCACTACCGTCAATACAGTTTACCTGACCACATTCATAAATGATCTGTATAGCAGTCTACAATTCACTCGAATGTCAAAACTCGATGGGTTTTGTTGAAATTTTATAGGGTAGATTCCTGACGTCAGAAGTGTTAACTAGAGTAGGTCAACTGAACTGCTGCGCCGTGATTTTGCGAGTGTGTGATTACTAAATCAATGAGACTACACTACTCACAATTGTGTAAGTTTTTAATCCCCCGCCGCGAAGCGGAGTGGGGATTATAGGAATGCCCTTCGTCTGTCCGTCCGTCCGTCCGTCCGTCCGTCCGTCTGTCTGTCCGTAACACTTTCTTGTCCGCTCCATATCTCCTTAACCCTTTGATAGAATTTCATTAAACTTTAGTCAGTTGTTCATCTCAATGAGACAGAGTGTCGCGCGCAAGGCCCAGGTCCGTACCTCAAAGGTCAAGGTCATACTTAGAGGTTAAAGGTCAAAAATGGGTTTTGTCGTGTCCGTTAATAACTTTCTTATTCCTGGATGGATTTAAATATTACTTGGCAGACATGTTAACCATAATGTGACAGTGTATCACGCGCAAGACCCAGGTCCAAACCTCAAACAACACATCCTCTCATGATGGTCATACTTAGAGGTGAAACGTAAAAAAGCGTCTTTTTTATCGCGTCCCATCAATATCTTTCTTATTCCTGGATTGATTTTAAAATAACTTGACAGTAAAGTTAATCATCATGAGACGATGTGTTGTGCGCAAAACCCAGGTTGTTTTCTGAAAGGTAAAGGTCATACTTAGAGGTCAGAGGTGAAAAAGGGGTCTTTTTGGGGTGTTTTGTCAATGACTTTATGTCCAATCACATGTACTCACACATGTTATTGGCGGTTTCCATGTTTCAAATTAGAAGCCCCTGTGGTGCAGTGGTTATGCTACTTGCCTTGTAAACCAGGGATCGCAGGTTTGATCCCGGGCTTCTCAAGACTTTCGGATGAGTCTTTGAACCGAGGACCCGTCTCCATATGACCTTAGCTGTTGGTGGGACGTTAAACTAAAACTCACTCACTCGCTCCATGTTTCAAATATTTCCGAACAGATGAATGTATTCTAAAAATGGAAAAATTGTGGACACACAGTGTTCGGAAATATTTGAACTATGGAAACCTTCAATAACATGTGCGAGTACATATTGGACATAAAGGTGAATATTATACTTTCCACATTTTCAATTACCTGCACGAATGAAATTGAATAATTTCATGTGAAAAATTAGAATAATAGCATTTACTGAAAATTATGATTTACCTGCCTGAAACCTCCATTGAATCATAATGTATATGTACAAACTTATACGGGCCCGCACTGAAAGTGTGGGTGCTCTATAGTAATCACTCTGTCCGTTCGTCTGTCTGTCCGTCCACATTTTTTTTATCCTCCATAACTTTCTTATTCCTGGATGGATTTAAATATATACTTGGCAGAAATGTTAACCATAATGTGATGGAGTGTTGCGCGCAAGACTCAGGTCCGTACCTCAAAGGTCAAGGTCATACTTAGAGGCTAAAGGTCAGAAAAGGGTCTTTGTCGGGTCCAATCAATAACTTTGTTATTCCTGGATGGATTTAAATATTACTTGGCAGAAATATTAACCATAATGTGGCAGTGTCACGCGCAAGACCCAGGTCCGTACCACAAAGATCAAGGTCATACTTAGAGGTGAAAGGTAAAAAAAACGTCTTTTTATCGTGTCCGATCAATATCTTTCTTATTCCTGGATTGATTTTAGAATAACTTGACAGTAATGTTAATCATCATGAGAGGATGTGTTGTGCGCAAACCCCAGGTTGGTTTCTAAAACCGAGTTATCATGTTCGAAATGATTCTTTGAGCTAAGTTCTTTCATTTCCTTGTTCTTTATAGTTTTTTAACATCAACATTTTCCTACTCCTCTGATAGCGCTACCGGGGCGCTAGTCAGTTTCACTGACAGCTCTAGTTATATTGAATTTACTGCCACCAATAAATGAACAAAGTTACCGGCGTACTGACAGTCAATTGGTCCAGTTTTTATCAAGATTAAGATTCACCTTAACAAATAGCTTTATACTGTTTATTTCTTTTTAGACTTTCAGATAAAAACTGTTACTATTGGTAACATTGTTTACTTTGGTTATCTCTTGTTTATAATATTTTTATACTCAGCTAATTAAAGATATTAACATTTAATGTCTCTTCCGCTTTCGTCTTATACTCCCTTGTATGTATATTTGTGTCGTCACCTAACAATTACATGTTTACTGGCTACATGACATGAATGTATACTCAGTATGTATGGAAGACCGCCTCCGTGGTCCAGTGATTAAGGTCGCTGACTTGTAATCACTGGAGGGTCATGGGTTCGAGCCCCGCTACCGACCATGATCGTTTGTGTAAAAACATTTGGTAGTTTGTGTCGGAGGATCGGAGTCTAGTACTGGTACTTTCCAGGAACGATGGTTAGGAAACTACCCGCCTGTATATGACTGAAAGATTGTTGAACGGGCGTAAAACCTAGCAAAACAAACAGTATGTATGATGTGTTCTACCACATTATTGTCTCTCATAAATCTGTTAGGGACATTTATTTTGTTTTGTTTGTCCATTTCTACTTGCCAAATCGCATATCGTCCGTGCTCCATAAGTCCATTATTCCTCCTGTCGGTCTGTTAACAATGTCTTCTTCCAATTACTATTCAGATACTACTGAGCAAATTTCAATAAAACAGGGTCATCACAATGATCCCTTACTATCATAGTTGGTCAAAAGTGAGAATGTGATCATTGGATCACATGTCAATGCCTCAGTTACCTTAACATTGAAATATTTCTTCCAATTAATGTCAGGGTAGTGCCACATAGAAAATTGACACCTCATGGGTTTGTCCATTCCAATGTGTAGATAAACCATATATTGCCTTTGAGTACATTTCATCTACATCAACTCGTACATCCATGTGGCGGCAGTATGGCTACATTTACACCAGGAACAGTACCCTTAAAACCAGGCAAGCCTTTCCTTTTAAAAGGAACCTTTATTTTTTCTTTAGGCTTTATTCACATTTTATCTCCTAATCTGCCGCTAGCTGTTTTTTTTTTTTTAATTTTAGATTTAACGTTCCCGTCAACACTGTAAAGGTCATTTTGGAGGCGTTGCTTCCAATTTTGCGGGACTTTTCCCCGACATTGAGATGAAATGGCATCTCAAGCCCTGTCGCCCAATGAAACCAATAGGGTTTATTAGCATGGACGGTCCGCCTCGCACCACGGCTCCTGGACAGGCTTAGATCCTCTTGGCGGTTTACCAGTACTAGTGTGCGGGCCGGATTCAGGTCTGCGTGGAAGCATCATGCAGCCCATATATTTCTTCAAGCCCCTATGGGCGGGGGCCGTGCCGCTAGCTGGACAAGTATAAGACGACAACCGACGATTGAGAAAAACCGTGTGATATTTTAACCCATATATGACAATGGATGACCTCGACACGTACAGAATGCCATTCTCCCGATGTTGGAAGGCATAGCACTCTGTCGCGTACGGGTAGGTGCGACCCGTAGGCTTCCTGCTAAGCAGGTAGATATCATGGTCATCGTAGCGGCGGACAGCTTGGCAGTCGTAGTGGTCTTGTACCCGGAAGTGCTGATCGATCGTTACGAAATTCATGTCAGGCGCGAGTGGCTGGCGGCGAAGTCTTGCGAGCTGTTTGCGGTGTTGGCTGGGAAGGCTATGGCGAAGAAGGCGCTGGTGCAGTCGAGGGTGTTGGTCGCTGCATTGTCGGCGCAGGCGCGGGTTCGGCGCTGGCTGTCGTTGGTCTTGTAATAGTGGCCGGAGTGATCTCGATGGTCACTGTTGCCGGTGGTGCTGCCTCTTGTAGTGGTCTCTCCTTCTTGGCTGGCTGCTGTGTCTTGGCTGTCTTCCTGGGTCTGATTGGAGCTGGAGTGCTCAGATCCCAGCGAAGGCTGACTGTCACGCACTGGTGCTGGAGGCCTGTGGTTACTTCAGGCACCCCATGAAGTCGGCATGATTTCAAGAAATTTTGATATTCTCATTATACATACTCAGAACGTAGGTTGCGGGTGCTTGTTGAGGAGGTTCTAACGAGTACCATCAAACTTTGGTTCCGAGCAAAAATAAAAAATAACGTATTCTCCTGTTAACTCCCTTTTACACTATATAAAGTGGTGTTTACAGGGGCGATAACACGGATTCGATAACCTTGATGCTTCATGCGGACTACAAAGGCCCGGATGAATCCGCGTCGTCCATGCTGATCTGGGCACGTGCTTGCTTTACATGTTTTATAAAATTCAATAAATAAAAATCAAAAATGAGTTCCTTTAAGAGCAATGAAAACATTCATAAGAAAGAAGATGGGTCATACTACGTAGTTTCGGCTAATAAAGCCTCATCAGTGACCCTGTTATGATCCGGCAAAGAAAGCCAGAGGAAACATACTGCAATTTTGCAAAATTCGAATAGGCAGTCGATACAAAGACTGATATAAATCAAAATGGGGTCCAAATAATTAAAAGCCTGTCTAGAATATGAGTCTAAACCAATAATTTATTTCTGATATCTCAGAATATCCACGCTTATCTCAAAGGACCAAAAGTAAAATATAAACCCTTATTTTGAAAACACGCCTTTACCGCCGAAAATACAAAAGTTTTAAGATTTTGTTTGTTTGATTTGAGTTGGATGTTTAACATCACCGTCAAAACTGTATATGTCATTTTGAAGACGTTGCTTCAAATTTTGTAGCACTTTTTCCCGACATTGAGATGATATGACATCTCAAACCCTGTCGCCCAATAAAACCAATTGGATTTATAAACATGGACGGTCCGACTCGCACCACTTTGCTGAGCTAGCTTAGATCCTCTAAGCGGTTTACCTGTACTCGTGTGTGGTCGGTTTCAGCTCTGCGCGGAAGCATCATGCAGCCCATTGTGATATATTAACATATATTTCCTTTGAAAGTCTGCAGTAGTTCAAGCTGAAGTTAATATAAACATTCCCACGCCATGGTAAACAGTACTGCTACCTTATCTGACCATAGAATCACATTAACGAATTTCTAATTGGTTGGTCAGTGTGAGAAAACATTTTGAGAGAAGCTTGGTTCCACATGTTAGGCTGGATTGGAGAGAAACTTCAGTTTAATTCTTTCGGCTTGTTTGGCAACATGTATTTAGACTTTTAACATCCTAAATTATTCTGAAACTGTAAAATGGAAAATTAACTCTTGTTGGAAATTATCACTATATTATATAATGTGTAAAAGAAATTAAAAAGGAACTTGTGAAATAAAAGAACTGATTTGAATTGTCGTTATTTATTATAATAATTCCACAGAAGAACAAAAAGGCTACATAAGTACTACATGGTGGAGAATCTAAACTGGAATTTTAACAAAAATGTGGTCATTTTCACGGAACCCAGTGATGTCAAGTGAAAATGAAAGCTTGAACTTAGGAGCAGTAAATCCTGACCAGGCGTGTGGAATTCCACCTAGAAGTGACACAGTGATGGACACAAATAGCATAACCTTATAAGGAATTTTTCTGGATATCAATCAGAGGATCCTGATCAGTTCTTGTCGGACTTTTCTGCTTATTGTACCTTCTCAAGAATAACGGACACAGACAGCCGGAAAGTAGCGGCTTTCCAGCTCCATTTACAGGGTCCGGCACAGACTTGGTTCTGCTGCCTCGATGAGGATGAGAAAAGTGATTGGGAAACACTAAAGTATGCCTTTGAATTGACATACTGTGTAGCTAATAACCCACCTGTACTCCTGGTTGAGACCGAACAGTTTAATAACCTCAAGCTACTACCACACCATCAAATCGAGGACTATTTCAGTAAAGTAATAGAAAAAGGAAATAAAATACATAAAACTGAACAGGAAATTCTACTGAAGTTCATTCAGGGCCTTCCAGATCAGTTAACCTTCTTTGTTAGGGCTGGGAACCCGTCGGACGTTCAAGCAGCTCTGACATCCGCCAAGATGGGGGAAGCATTTGGGTACCGCTTCTCTCCTGGGCTCACAAGCAATGGAAATATCCCCAACAGCTAGTGTGGCAGCCGCTGCACGTGCAGATGATAGAATAACTTCACTGGAACGCACGGTGAATAAATTGGGGCAGACAATTGGGCGACTTTTGGTGTCACAAAAGCAGGACAAACAGGATTCGTCATATAGCCCTGGACGGAATACTACGAGTGTAAAAAGTGTTCGATTGTGTTATAACTGTTCGTGCACAGGGCACATAAGAAGGCGGTGCAACCTTATATCAGGACCGGCAGACCCGAACTCTATGTGTCAGTTGTGTTTGCAGCGTGGTCATGCTGCGACACAGTGCAAACTATTTTTGAACAATCAAAGTGCTAATTCGGGAAACTCCAGCAACCCAATGAACACAAGGCGCGGTCCCTTGGGCGAGCAACAATAGACAATCAACGCGCCAGATCGAGGCCACCGGAACGAAAGCAACAGGAAAGTGTGAGTGACATTAAATGTACTGTTTCTAATTCTAGAGTCAGTGACTATCAAAGTGAGTCTGGTTTCATGTTTTTACCTGTAACATTTTCATCAAAACAAATTTCCGCTTTACTCGACACAGGTAGTTCAATAAATTTGATGTCACAAGAATTATTTGACACTATTAGTCACAGAAATAAGCTACAGGTAGATCACTGTAATGAGTCTATTGTACTTGCCAACAATCAAAAAGTAAGTATTAATTGTGTTGCAAAGGTATCTGCTGTAATCAGTGGTCAGCAGCAATCATTTACTGTTTATGTTTCACAGGGTACATCCCATCCATTGATCTTAGGGACTGAGTACATGCAAACTCATGGTGTCACATTAAATTTTGATAAAATGTCTGTTCATACAACCAGCACAACTGTCCGTGCCAAGAAAACGATCACAATCAAACCCAATTCTGAAACAGTAATATTGGGTAAAACGCCAAAATGTATGTTTCCAGGGCTTGAAGGTATTTGCTCGGGTAGCACCCATATTTTCAAAAAATGCTTATTTGTGGCCAGATCTGTATCTATCATATCTTCAGATCAAATGGTCCCATTCAAAATATTAAATCCCACAACAGAGCCAGTTACCATTCACAAAAACAAACCCCTGGGATCATTTCAGGTCATAGACAAAACTTTCAATGTAATACCAGCTGGTAGGTTAGGTCATGAAAGTTCAACACTGCAGGGAAATGTTAGAAATTCCAATACTAATACCAGTAGCCGTGCCACCAATCATACATGTATGAATATCAATGCAAAATCAGAGCAGTGCCATACTTCTGCTGGTGCAACTGAATATCCAGACAGGGAAGGATTTTTATCATACTTTCATCATAGTTCAACAGCGTCGGCGTTGTCCTCTATGAGAGCCATAGGTTGAATGATTGCTTAGTTTCGAACCATGGCTTGTTTGTTACCGAGGAAAATCCTTCTCTTGGTCTGACTTCAGTTGTAGAACACCAAAATCATTTGATTCCCAATGCCCAATCTAAACATCAAAGACCTTATCGTTTGTCGCCAGACAAAAGGGAAGTGTTGCGTCATCAACTTGATGAATTATTACAGCAAGGTATTATAACGCCTGTGAGTGAGAAGGACGATATTCCTATCTCAAGTCCAATAGTTTTGGTTTCCAAACGTAATAAACCGAAACCGGGAGTCAAAAAGGGGTCCAGAGAAGCAAGCCTTTCTATGTACCGCTTTTGTGTTGACTTTCGTTATCTCAATTCCCAGACACAAGACTTTCGATATGCTATTCCTGATGTACAGGAACTTACAGAGTCATTTAGAGACCACCCAATTACATTTCATCTATCGACATGAGTTCGGGGTTTTTCCAGATGAAAATTGCCAGTGGCGCGTCGAAGTACACTGCATTCAATACATGTTTTGGCACCTACAAATTTCAGAGGCTACCCCAAGGCTTGAAGACAAGTCCGAACAGTTTTCAAATGCTCATGGACAAGATTCTCTCTGGGCTTTCTTTTCGGTCAACCCTGTGCTACTTGGATGATGTATTGGTATTCTCGGAAACTTTTGATCAACATTTGTCCGATTTGCAAGAGGTCTTTGACAGATTCCGTGCAGCTGGTTTGAAACTTTCACCAGAAAAATGCAGATTTGCACAGAGCCACTGCATTTTTCTTGGTCACCAGATTTCGCGACATGGGGTCAGTCCGCCTTCTGACCGGCTCAAAGCAGTTTCTGAGTATCCTGTCCCAACAAACACAAAACAACTGAAACGATATCTTGGGCTCATGAACTGGTTTAAAAAGTATATACCTGGATACAGTGCAAAAGCACACTGTTTGTACCAACTTCTAATAAAGGGTGTGAAATTTATTTGGACGAAAGAACACAATGTTGCCTTTGAATCTCTTAAGGCTTCGCTGCTTAATTCTGAAGCTTTAGCATTCCCTCGGTATGATTTGCCATTTTATTTGGGTGTTGATACCTCCAGTAAGGGTATTGGATACATGCTATATCAAAAACATTCTACTGACAGAGGGGATGAAAGTGTCCGTGTCGTCCGCTTTGGGTCAAAGTCACTTTCCAACTATCAGACATCATACGGACCCACAAAGCTTGAGTTATTAGGTGTTGTAACTAGCATTCTAGATTGTGCTTCCTATTTGCGAGGTAGGAAATTCTTTGTTGAGTGTGATCACCAGGCACTGAAACCTCTTTTCCAAATGAGTTTGAAAGGAGCAATATATGAAAGGTGGCTTGCTATATTACAAGAGTTTAATTTTGAGATTTTGTATAAACCTGCAGAAGCTATGGTTGTTTGCGATAGCTTATCAAGAGCTAAACCCCTTCATTCTTTGGACTCCGCAGAGTCAAGTCCAAATGAAAATGAACCTTATTTTCCTTATGTGCCAGAACCAGACAACAAAATCCTTTTTCCCAATGGGTCTACATTACAAGACATTATTGGCGCTGAACAGTCAAATCAGCAGAAGTCTGTTAATCATGTTTTTATCCCTCCCTGTCCCACATCTCTAAACATGGAGCTGGACAGTGACTCAGCCTATGAAGGGGATACTGACCTTCCACAGGTCAAGTGTAGTAATATCAAACAAAAATATGCAACCCGTGGGAAAACTCAGAGAAAATTTCTCAAGGTTTCTGGCAAGGTAAAACCTCCTAGACTTGCGACAGAGCCCCAATCACCACGAAAATTACCCAGCTGTGACAATGAGCAAGATAAGCAATATTCACCAGGTGATTCTCAACATACCAATCACACACACCGCACAGCTACCCATGTTAAAGGGAATAATGTGTCACTCTCTTCTGTACAAGCAACAATACATTCCGACTCTCACACAAATAAACATGAAGGTCAGTCAATGGATTCAGAAATGACAACTTCTTCCCTTTCTGAAAGTCAGTCATCAGCACACGAAACGCATGGCAATAACAGGTCAGTAGAAAATGTTGATTTATTCAAGACGTTTGATTTTAGTCCAGATAAAATTAGTGCTTTGCAACGCGAAGATTGTGAATTGCGTTACCTCATTCAGTATTTAGAAAGCAAGGAACTTCCAAAAAGTCAAAAGCGAGCTCGCAAACTCTTGCTGCAATCAACTGATTATTGCCTTATTGACGGTTTACTTTTTCATTGTCGTGTACCGAAATCACAGCGTAGCAGTAATATAAGTCAGTATCAATTAGTGGTACCTGAAATAATGATCAAAACCGTCCTTGGTTTGTACCATGACTCTCCAATGGGAGGTCATTCTGGGATTCAAGACACACTAGATAGAGTGAAAGAGCATTACTTCTTCTCTCGTATGAGCCAGCTTATTGCCGATTATGTGCGTTCTTGTCCAGATTGTCAAAAGAGAAAACAAACAAAAGTGCATACAAAGTCTGGGATAACAGCATATAGAACACCAAGTGGGCCATTTCAGGTCTGGCAAATTGACCTATATGGAAATCTGCCCATTACTCCCCAAGGATACACATATATTTTAACTGCGACAGATCTGTTCAGCAAGTATTTAGTGACAATTCCACTTGCAAATAAAGACACTTTGACGGTTGCATCTGGGCTTACACAACTTTTCACAAAATATGGTGTTTGTGACACGCTACTCAGCGACAGGGGAGTTGAGAATGTATCAAAAGTAATGACAGAGGTGTGTAGACAACTCTGCATCCCGCAAGAGTTCAGTCCTGCATTTGTTCATAAATGTTTAGGTGCAGTGGAACGCGTACATCGTACGATGGCTGAGCGTTTGACACCGTACATGAATAGCAGACTGAATAATTGGATAGACATTTTGCCATGCATCACATTTTCAATTAACCAGTCTGTTCATTCGGGCAGCAAATACTCGCCACATGAAATTATTTATGGCCAGCGTCCAAAGTTTCCTCTGTCTCCGCCGACACCACCAGATTTCGATACAATACCACCAGATATGCGCGCCTACGTACGTAAACATGCAGACAAACTGAACATCATTCGCAGCGAAGTGAAGAACAATATATTGTCCTCGCAGCAAAAGATGCTTGAGCATGCAAACAAGGACACTGATCCACTTCATATCAAAGAAGGGGATTATGTGTTCTTGTTGACTGAAAGAACAGGTGTTGGACAGAAAATACAGAACAAGTTTACAGGACCATTCATTATTCACCGTTGCATCAGTCCTCATATGTTTCTGTTACGGAATTCTGATAATGGAACTATACATAAGTCAGAGGTCCACAGTGACCGCTTGAAAATGGCTTAAGTTCGGGAACCAGACCCAACTCCCTATTTTCTTAGTAAGGTTGTTACAGCCGAGACTGTAAGACCTGGAAAGGTCACAGAGGCCATGCCTAGCACTGTGCACACTGAGGTAATTAGGGAACAGCCCTATGACAGGCATCCGTCAGCCCTCCCAGATGACAACCCAATAAATAACCATTCAGTTCGCAGGTCATCCAGAGCACGTAAACCTCCTGACAAGTTTGGGGTTTACATTGGTGTTGACAGTGCATTAAGTGAAGAGGGGTTTTACACTGAAAGAAACAAATATCACAAAATTAAACGTGTTCTCGGTCAGAGACTGGTTAAGGGAAACAAAGAGTATCTCATACAATTCGCCGGAGAATCAGCCGACAATTCCCTTTGGGTACCATTTGACCATCTCAATGAGAAATTGAAGAAGTCCATCCAGGAAAAACCCCTCCGGTTATTGTTCAAATGGAATGAAACTATTTCAGAACATCAGTTTGTGTTTCTGATTGAAGCAGGACACATGTAAGTGTTGATGTTTTGACATGACATAGTTACATGTAATAAGCCTAAATAATACCCTTTAAATGTTATTCAAAAAAGCCTTAAGTTGAAATACAGCTAATGGTCTGCTGGCTGCCACTGAATACTTACTTGGTATAAAAATTATTATCATGTTAAATGATTTTATCATAAAGGGTCATTTCATATTGCATTGCTTTTTGCTGGTATGCAAAATGATTTCTGTTATGCTTTAGGCTATTATATTTTGATGTGAAGAGATTTAGATTTGTTTTGTGTGTATGTACACACTGTGTTATTTACATGTACCGGTATGACTTTGAAGATATTTTTCATTGGTTTGTTTCAATTTGTTACTTTTTAAATACACCTGCTTTAGTATATTGACTAGTATATTGACTACATATTTGTTGATGTAATGTGGAAATGTATTTGTGTATGCATTTCATAATTTATTTGTGTTTTTTCGCCTCCCAGATTTTTCATCATTACTTTTAGGTGCACATGTGCCTTTTGCTATATGTTATGCCCATTGGGGCATGGACAAATAGATTGGGTTGCATGGTGCTTCCACCCAGAGCTGAAACTGACCACACATGGGTACTGTTAAACTGCTTAGGACAAAGCCTGCCAGGGTAGAGTGATGTGAGTCAGACAGTCCAGTGCATATAAGCCTTTGATTTCATTGGGTGGCAGGACTTGAGATGTCATTTCCTCTCAATGTCGGGAAAAAAAAAATCCCACAAAATTGGAAGCAGCGTCTTCACAATGACCTAAATAGTGATGACGGGACATTAAACAATATTTGATATGTCAAATGTTAGTAATTGTCTCACTCTCTAGTTTGTTTCGCTAATGACATTTATATCAAAATTTGTGGCACCACACAAATTCTGGCTTATTTTCCATTCAGCCCTAGACTGTTTGGACTTCAATTAATATTATGGACTTTCCCAGGCTTTTCAGTCATTTATCAATTCAGTATTGACTATCTATATTGATTATCTATAATCCCCAGGTAATCACTACCTATATCTTGGTTCTGCCAAATAATGATAATGAGGAGACTATTGCTAAGCAAATAATCTGGGAAAGATGTATTTGTTTTATACTATGATAGTTAGAAATAATGTTTTAACATAATGTTTTGAATATGTATTGGCATTGTTTTTGTATCAGATACTGTTGTATGTCTATGCAATTACTGTTACATTTGTCGCTTTTGTTAATGTTTGTTCACACATTTGATTTCATATTTGGGCCACCTTTGAATGCTTTTTAGTCAATAATTATTAATGATACACATTGTTCTTGTCCAAATGAAGCTGTTGTTCTTTATTTTCAATATGCTAAATTGCATTTTCAGCACATGGATACAGAAATTTCAAAGAACTCGCTTAAAGACCAAATTATCACTCAGACTATTATTGCGATGCTGTCAGAATGATAATTTTTTATTGGTTTTATGTTTACATGTCATTTTTGTTTTGTCTTCTATTGTTGTCCCAAACAATTTATGCTAGTATATTTGTTCATTTAGTACACATTATTTGTGTGTGACAGACTATTTGTTGGTGTCATGTGAGTCTTTTAATTAATAATAAATGTTACATGCATAAATTCACAATGATGTAAATATGTTGACCCACGCTTCTCTTTGTTTACTTGGTCCTGCATCTTTATGTAGACTGGGTGATATATTTTCTGTAGGGGGATGTGATATATTAACATATATTTCCTTTGAAAGTCTGCAGTAGTTCAAGCTGAAGTTAATATAAACATTCCCACGCCATGGTAAACAGTACTGCTACCTTATCTGACCATAGAATCACATTAACGAATTTCTAATTGGTTGGTCAGTGTGAGAAAACATTTTGAGAGAAGCTTGGTTCCACATGTTAGGCTGGATTGGAGAGAAACTTCAGTTTAATTCTTTCGGCTTGTTTGGCAACATGTATTTAGACTTTTAACATCCTAAATTATTCTGAAACTGTAAAATGGAAAATTAACTCTTGTTGGAAATTATCACTATATTATATAATGTGTAAAAGAAATTAAAAAGGAACTTGTGAAATAAAAGAACTGATTTGGATTGTCGTTATTTATTATAATAATTCCCCAGAAGAACAAAAAGGCTACATAAGTACTACACCATTTATTTCTTCAAGGCCCCGATTGGGGGAGGGGGGGGGGGCTCACAGTGAATTCTTTCCTTGTGATTTTTTTTTTATTATTTTCATTAGGAATATTCAAAACGTAGGTTGCGGGTGCTCGTTAGAACAGCCTCATTGAGGCTGGTCTAAAGAGTACCCACGACCTATGTTTTCGAGCAAAAATAAGAAAAAAATAACGTATACTCCAGTGAACTCCCATTTTCACTATATAAAGTGATGCTCTGTCTCTGGTCGGGCCAATCGGATTCTAACTGTTGGTTTTCTTTTGCTCCAGCATTTCTGTGGTTTCTTGCTATTGAGTCCTCACCGTTGTTTCATCTCTGTGGTTGTTTGATTTTTGTGTTCACGGGAGTAGGGTATATTTGCAACACACAACATGATGTCGCTCGTGGGAACAGTCGTTCGCCGGAACAAAGTGTCCGTGGTGGGGACACTGGAAATTAGCAGTTGTAGATACAGAAAACCGTAAAATTTGGGTTATCTTTGCATATTAATTTAAATGTATCGTGTTCTATTCTCTTCATTTGGGTCAAGCGAATAACAGTCGTCGTTTATTAAAAGTTATTTATTTTTATGACTGTTATGAAATTTGATAACGCCTCGCATTTTTGTTGAATAGTTGGCGTGTCATACTAAGTTATTTATAAGACTTTCAAGGGGCGTAACAAATCAAAACAAACCAAAAAAAATCAACACTCTGCATATTTTGCAATAGTTTGGTTAATCACTTTAATTTTGATTAAAGGATTTCAATTAAAAAATACATAAAAATATGCCTAACATAAAGTTTTATGAATCTATTCCAGTTTGTATTGGTGACAAAATATTTGCTGGTAATGAACCTTTTCATAGTTGAAATTATTTTGATACTAATAGTAAGTTGCGGTCCTCCGCGAACGGCCCCGCTAGGAGGGAACTAAAACTGACAGCACTAGGATACCAAGGGGAGATAAACGCGATTTCTTTGCTCAATCTAATGTCACAGGAAATGAGGGACGCGGTTTTCAATTTCTTTGAGAAAACAAACTACCTGGACAAAATATAGGGGAAAGCTAAGGGCGCAGACTAAATTTATTGCACTGTTACGAGAGACACACCCCGTACGAGGTTACATACAAGCATGCCTGAAACCAAAACCGTTACAGACCCGATTTCAGAAACAATAAATGATTTAACCGCACCTTAGACGCTACCAACCAAAAAGGAACGTAGTGATCTGTAAGGATAAATCTAGTGGCTATCGAATCCGAATCTGAATCTGAATAGCACATTCGAAGTCCCCACTCTACCTCAACCTCAAATACACAAGCACTTTTTAAAATAATAGGTAGCTGATGGTTGGTCTCTCTCGTACTCAAATCTCTCTCTCTCTCTCTCTCTCTCTCTCTCTCTCTCTCTCTCTCTCTCTCTCTCTCTATTAATCTTATAGATCTACATTATTCTTATACCTTACCTGTTGATAAATAAATAATCTAGTAGAAGTAACAAATCTGTAATCCCACTCAGAACTTACGTTGACGTGACGTTGGTTAGACGTCGTATCAGAGGTACTTTGACTTTGTTGCAGCGTCACAACAACGTCGGTACAAAGTCACCCACAAACGAGATGCCGCATCTTCGTCGAAGCGACATCAACTCATGGTGTCGCATTGACGTTGAATCGACGTCTCAATGATGGCAACGTATGTATGTTGGGATAATGTTGTTAAATTGTATTTCTTAAGTGTTGTATCTCAAATACTGGTTTCAACTATATCTATATATAAAACATGCTGTAAACAGTACCACTTGGAAAGGACCAAAATAAGCAACGCCTACATCCAATCCAATGGTACATATATATACTCTTTTGTGTGTATGTATGTTACCATGAAATTTTCTAATAAATAAATAAATAAATCAAAGGGCGGCCGTCTCACGGCAAAAAGGGGAACAAAGACAACGGTAGGCACTGTGGTTTGCGGCCTCGGCTTTGCACTTAGGAGTGCCTAACGGTGACAGCGATCCCTGGATCACTGTGAGAAGACCATAACAGAACGGGGCATGGACCCACCACAAGGAAAATCCATAGCCCCGACCCACCCTCCAAAGGGGTCTGGCAAGCGAGAGGTTAAGACGAGGTGTAGCGTTGTGGTTGCGGCCCACTGGCTTTGCACTTATGAGCGCTGCACCAAAATCCTAGCTGATCGGGAGCCACACTGCCCGAAATAGGATCACACGAGAACACGCCGGAACTGGGCATGGATCCATCACAAGAAAAATCCATCGCCCGGCCTCTCCGGAGGGGGGAAGGCAAACGGGAAATCAGGACGAGATGTAACG
The DNA here is from genome assembly GCA_963580285.1 of Lucinisca nassula. Classification (NCBI taxonomy): domain Eukaryota; kingdom Metazoa; phylum Mollusca; class Bivalvia; order Lucinida; family Lucinidae; genus Lucinisca; species Lucinisca nassula. The sequence continues at coordinate 10,204,413 of OY757017.1, read as the reverse complement.
CTGGGGTTTGCGGTCTTAGGACTTTGGCACTGAGTAGCGTTGCGTCAAAATCCTGGCTGATCGAGAGCCACACAACCCAAAGGAGAACGGCACACCAACACACTAGCAAACAAAAGGCTCTCCTTCAGGAATGATTAGTGGGACGGAAATAAGAAACAATAGGCCTTATCACATCTCTTTGTTTTTCTTTTTTTTTTTCGCTTTCGAATAAAGGATGTACATTATAAGGTTACCCAAACGGAATTATCTGGGGGCCACAAAAGGACCCTTTTATAAACACCTGACTAGCAGAAAAATCACAGGAAGGCTCTCTCTAAGCACACATGGTATTGCTTCTGTCCCTCTCTTGACAAACGAATACGGTCCCTATAATAGTGCCTGTGGAGGCGGCCATCGCTGTCCCAACTTTGCCTTCGGAAAATATGAAACGCTGTCCCACAAGTCAACATCATAGTTCGCCACGCGCATACCACCATGGCCGAAAAGCCGAACCCCGCCTCTTACATCAAACAGCCCTCGGTACTGCCCTTGTCGTTTAACATAAGAATCACCAAAAAACAGCAAATCGCGCCATGACCGTAATTAAAACAGACGGTCAAGACGACCATATATTTATACAGATAAGGGAAATAAACTAACTAACTTGGGCATGACTTAGCGCGACCCTGAAGGAGGGCATCAACACACAACCACCCACGCAAAACTAAAACAACATACATCCACCCACGCAATTCTCAATTAGGTAGATAAAGCGATAGTTGTAGAAAAGTTGTAGAGTAGGAATCCCGTAGAGAGGATAGTATAGGAAAAGAGAGATCAAAAATCTGGAGATAGAAGAAGAAGAAGAAGTGTTTAGTTCCCAAAAAGCGATTTCAAACATTGTTAACTGTAAATATGACACATAAAAACAAGATCGCATAGGAGTGCTCGACTGCGCACATGCGCAGGCGGACGCTTGTAAGCGACCTATGAATTTGTACTAACTGCATTGCTAACGAGATCGGCACACGATATCTCGGGCCCTCAAACGACTAGGTAGGAATACAATTCCTCCTATGGTGCCTTCCTTCAAGTAGGATGCGATAATGACATGTAAACATGGCGACTCAGAATGACCCACTTACGGTCCCACAGAATATGACATCCTACGTGGAGGAGGGCACCACATTTTCCTAACTTTAACAAAAAAATGCAGAAAAGGAGATTGACCTACCTCCACATCCTCCGCGATAGAGGTCACCCACAAACTAAAATAAACACGAACTTGGGCCCGAGACGGCGGAGGCCGTCACACTATACTATATGTTGTATGTACAGAATAAACAAAAATCACAAAATATAATCTACAAGCACAACCTTGCAGGTACAAAAACTGTCCTACCCAGCATAAGAGAGCGGGTGGGCTTGCCCCAAAACGGACAACACCATCTTTAAAGCACAAGAAAAACAAACACGACAGGTCCGTGGCGGGGCGAGCACATCCGCCCGCATATATACTCAATAAGCTGGGGGCACAGACCAAATAATGTAAAAATGTACATACGTTACAACAATATGCAAAAATCAAACAAAAAAAAAAAAAATAAAAAACAAAAATACTAATATCAAAATTGATACAAAAAGCGTAGACGACATCCATAGACATGGTGCTGGCGTGAGGGTGTAGATGCGGCTGAAGCTACAAGCTAGAAGAAAGAAATGGATGGACTCTACAATTTTGTGGTGCAAATAAGCACCACAAAATGGCTAAAAAACTTTGTCTCGAATCCCCTGATTGAATATAAGGTGCATAACACGTAACATGGAAACGTGTATAGCAATCTTTAGAAACGTCTTCCAAATCGCAATGAAACTTTCAAACAAAATTAACTGCTAAACGATCCCCTTAATGATAAGTTCAACTCGGAGCCTACCCTGTTACACAAAACAACCCACACCCCTTTGCGGCAAACCGCAAAACCAAAGGCACAGCACTGCTATAACTTAAACGCAGTGCAATCACGCAGCCAAACCTTTAGAATGGAGTTCCAAATTACTACAACTAAACTATGTTGCACAAAAACAAAGGCTCACATTGGAACTGTGCAACATATCCACAGCCCTTGAAATATGAAGCACGCCTAGCCCAGAAACTCCTACATTTAAAGATGCCCTTTAGCGACAGGACACATGTACTCCTGAAGCAAACGGGAAGACAAAATATAAGCCCCACCGAGACCTGGAAAGGTCACGGCACCGTTTCACAAACCTCTCAGGACGGAGCTCGGCGATTGGCTACAGGGCAAGGGGATGCCCGTGGGCTCGGAGACACCTGAGACGTGAGACGACAAACATGGAGGGACGGGACTGGAGCCGAGCGATGGTCTCCCTGTTCACCGGCAACGGGAAATAGGGGTACCACCGAACGGCTACGGTGTAGTGCCAGCATGGATTCGTTCCCTGGGACCCCACCAGCTGACGACCCGCGACACGGGGAAACTGGGAAACAACAACAATCCGCAAATGAAGTCACCTAACTCCCAATCGGCTAGCTGATAACTGTCAAGCAGACAGGAGTCAGCATATTGGCAGCCTAGGGAAAAGAGCAGTACCTCCAACTAATCCCAGCTGGCGAACTGGGGGTAGCCCCTATGTGCCCTTGGCGCCCGGTTACCTTAAAAACATCCGTCAGTCATCTATTTATTTTGCATCAGGACAAAGAAGAAGAACAACGTTGAATTCGAAGGGATGTTTTTTATTGTATCGTGATCCCAAATGAATATCAAAGGAGTCATTAAAATGTCCATTTAAAGAAGCATTTAACCCAGCTAATTAAAAATCAATTAGTCCTTACAAAAGAAACATTCTGACTAAAAGACAAAAATTATTCTATTGTGGAAGCAGGCTACAAACCGCATACAAATCCATGCACTTTCCACTTGTCTGGAGCAAAATAATCCGTAAACAAAATTTGCCGCATGACGTTAAATTAAACTGGAAATTTCTTCTGACGTAACGTCAACTTTCAACGTCATTTTCCACGTTTTACGCTGATACTCGTAACCGCTGATACTCGTTTTCAGCATTTCTTTTAGGGCTACTGATGAGGCCTTGATGGCCGAAACAAGCTTGTCTGGCCCAAACAACAAATGGATTCTGCTATTTTCGTTTTTGAATGCGTTCATGGTTCATGGTTCTCAAAGGGCATCCCTTTTAGCCTTATTTAATACACATGATTTAAAGCAAACTAGACATTTGAACAATTTCCTGCAATTGTTTTTAGCGATTGGTGGATTCCATACATGGACTCCTTTAATAGATTGTTCCCAGCAAGGACAATTTATAAAGGTATGTTTAATAGACTGTTCCCACCAAGGACACTTTCTGTAGGTATGTTTTATAGACTGTTCCAAGCACAGACACTTCTGTAGGTATGTTTATAGACTGTTCCCAGCCCGGACAATTATATAGGTATGTAAATAGACTGTTCCCACCAAGGACACTTTTCGTAGTTATGGTTAGTAGACATTTTCCAGCATGGACACTTTCTAAAGCTATCATTAAAAGACTGGTCCTAGCATGGACACTTTCTGTAGGTATATTTAAAAGACTGTTCCCACCACGGACACTTTCTGTAATACGCTTCATAGTCTGTTCTCAGCAAGGACACTTTCTGTAGCTATGTTTAATAGACTGTTCCCATCAAGGACACTTTCTGTAGGTATGTTTAATATATTGTTCCCAGCACGGATACTTCTGTTGGTATGTTTAATAGACTGTTTCCAACAAGGACACTTTCTATACGTATGTTTAATAAGAAGTTCCCACCAAGCACACTTTCTGTAGCTATGTTTAATAGACTGTTCCCAGCATGGACACTTTTTGTAGCTATGTATAATAGGCTGTTTCCAGCACGGACACTTCTGTATATATGTTTAACAGACTGTTTCCAACAAGGTCTCTTTCTATACGTACGTTTAATAAACTGTTCCCACCAAGGACACTTTCTGTAGCTATGTTTAATAGAATGTTCCCACCAAGGACACTTTCTGTAGCCATTTTTAACAGACTGTTCCCACTAAGGACACTTTTTGTAGCTATGTTAAATAGGCTGTTTCCAGCACGGACACTTCTGTATATATGTTTAATAGACTGTTTCCAACAAGGACTCTTTCTATACGTATGTTTAATAAACTGTTCCCACCAAGGACACTTTCTGTAGCTATGTTTAATAGAATGTCCGCACCAAGGACAGTTTCTGTAGCCGTTTTTAACAGACTGTTCCCACCAAGGACACTTCATGTTGCTATGTTTAATAGACTGTTCCCAGCATGGAAACTTTTTGAAGTTATGTTTAATAGAATGTTCCCACCAAGGACACTTTCTGTAGACATTTTTAACAGACTGTTCCCACCAAGGACACTTCATGTAGCTATGTTTAATAGACTGTTCCCAGCATGGACACTTTTTGTAGCTATGTTTAATAGAATGTTCCCACTAAGGACACTTTCTGTAGCCGTTTTTAACAGACTGTTCCCACCAAGGACACTTCATGTAGCTATGTTTAATAGACTGTTCCCAGCATGGACACTTTTTGTAGCTATGTTTAATAGAATGTTCCCACCAAGGACACTTTCTGTAGCCGTTTTTAACAGACTGTTCCCACCAAGGACACTTCATGTAGCTATGTTTAATAAACTGTTCCCAGCATGGACACTTTTTGTAGCTATGTTTAATAGAATGTTCCGACCAAGGACACTTTCTGTAGCCATTTTTAACAGACTGTTCCCACCAAGGACACTTCATGTAGCTATGTTTAATAGACTGTTCCCAGCATGGACACTTTTTGTAGCTATGTTTAAAAGGCTGTTTCCAGCACGGACACTTCTGTATATATGTTTAATAGACTGTTTCCAACAAGGACTCTTTCTATACGTATGTTTAATAAACTGTTCCCACCAAGGACACTTTCTGTAGCTTTGTTTAATAGAATGTCCCCACCAAGGACACTTTCTGTAGCCGTTTTTAACAGACTGTTCCCACCAAGGACACTTCATGTAGCTATGTTTAATAGACTGTTCCCAGCATGGAAACTTTTTGAAGTTATGTTTAATAGAATGTTCCCACCAAGGACACTTTCTGTAGACATTTTTAACAGACTGTTCCCACCAAGGACACTTCATGTAGCTATGTTTAATAGACTGTTCCCAGCATGGACACTTTTTGTAGCTATGTTTAATAGAATGTTCCCACTAAGGACACTTTCTGTAGCCGTTTTTAACAGACTGTTCCCACCAAGGACACTTCATGTAGCTATGTTTAATAGACTGTTCCCAGCATGGACACTTTTTGTAGCTATGTTTAATAGAATGTTCCCACCAAGGACACTTTCTGTAGCCGTTTTTAACAGACTGTTCCCACCAAGGACACTTCATGTAGCTATGTTTAATAAACTGTTCCCAGCATGGACACTTTTTGTAGCTATGTTTAATAGAATGTTCCGACCAAGGACACTTTCTGTAGCCATTTTTAACAGACTGTTCCCACCAAGGACACTTCATGTAGCTATGTTTAATAGACTGTTCCCAGCATGGACACTTTTTGTAGCTATGTTTAAAAGGCTGTTTCCAGCACGGACACTTCTGTATATATGTTTAATAGACTGTTTCCAACAAGGACTCTTTCTATACGTATGTTTAATAAACTGTTCCCACCAAGGACACTTTCTGTAGCTTTGTTTAATAGAATGTCCCCACCAAGGACACTTTCTGTAGCCGTTTTTAACAGACTGTTCCCACCAAGGACACTTCAGGTAGCTATGTTTAATAGACTGTTCCAAGCATGGACACTTTTTGTAACTATGTTTAATAGAATGTTCCCACCAAGGACACTTTCTGTAGCCATTTTTAACAGACTGTTCCCACCAAGGACACTTCATGTAGCTATGTTTAATAGACTGTTCCCAGCATGGACACTTTTTGTAGCTATGTTTAATAGAATGTTCCGACCAAGGACACTTTCTGTAGCCATTTTTAACAGACTGTTCCCACCAAGGACACTTCATGTAGCTATGTTTAATAGACTGTTCCCAGCATGGACACTTTTTGTAGCTATGTTTAAAAGGCTGTTTCCAGCACGGACACTTCTGTATATATGTTTAATAGACTGTTTCCAACAAGGACTCTTTCTATACGTATGTTTAATAAACTGTTCCCACCAAGGACACTTTCTGTAGCTTTGTTTAATAGAATGTCCCCACCAAGGACACTTTCTGTAGCCGTTTTTAACAGACTGTTCCCACCAAGGACACTTCATGTAGCTATGTTTAATAGACTGTTCCCAGCATGGAAACTTTTTGAAGTTATGTTTAATAGAATGTTCCCACCAAGGACACTTTCTGTAGACATTTTTAACAGACTGTTCCCACCAAGGACACTTCATGTAGCTATGTTTAATAGACTGTTCCCAGCATGGACACTTTTTGTAGCTATGTTTAATAGAATGTTCCCACTAAGGACACTTTCTGTAGCCGTTTTTAACAGACTGTTCCCACCAAGGACACTTCATGTAGCTATGTTTAATAGACTGTTCCCAGCATGGACACTTTTTGTAGCTATGTTTAATAGAATGTTCCCACCAAGGACACTTTCTGTAGCCGTTTTTAACAGACTGTTCCCACCAAGGACACTTCATGTAGCTATGTTTAATAAACTGTTCCCAGCATGGACACTTTTTGTAGCTATGTTTAATAGAATGTTCCGACCAAGGACACTTTCTGTAGCCATTTTTAACAGACTGTTCCCACCAAGGACACTTCATGTAGCTATGTTTAATAGACTGTTCCCAGCATGGACACTTTTTGTAGCTATGTTTAAAAGGCTGTTTCCAGCACGGACACTTCTGTATATATGTTTAATAGACTGTTTCCAACAAGGACTCTTTCTATACGTATGTTTAATAAACTGTTCCCACCAAGGACACTTTCTGTAGCTTTGTTTAATAGAATGTCCCCACCAAGGACACTTTCTGTAGCCGTTTTTAACAGACTGTTCCCACCAAGGACACTTCAGGTAGCTATGTTTAATAGACTGTTCCAAGCATGGACACTTTTTGTAACTATGTTTAATAGAATGTTCCCACCAAGGACACTTTCTGTAGCCATTTTTAACAGACTGTTCCCACCAAGGACACTTCATGTAGCTATGTTTAATAGACTGTTCCCAGCATGGACACTTTTTGTAGTTATGTTTAATAGAATGTTCCCACCAAGGATACTTTCTGTAGACATTTTTAACAGACTGTTCCCACCAAGGACACTTTATGTAGCTATGTTTAATAGACTGTTCCCAGCATGGACACTTCATGTAGCTATGTTTAATAGACTGTTCCCAGCATGGACACTTTTTGTAGCTATGTTTAATAGAATGTTCCCACCAAGGACACTTTCTGTAGCCGTTTTTAACAGACTGTTCCCACCAAGGACACTTCATGTAGCTATGTTTAATAGACTGTTCCCAGCATGGACACTTTTTGTAGTTATGTTTAATAGAATGTTCCCACCAAGGACACTTTGTGTAGATATTTTTAACAGACTGTTCCCACCAAGGACACTTCATGTAGCTATGTTTAATAGACTGTTCCCAGCATGAACAATTTTTGTAGCTATGTTTAATAGAATGTTCCCACCAAGGACACTTTCTGTAGCCATTTTTAACAGACTGTTCCCACCAAGGAAACTTCATGTAGCTATGTTTAATAGACTGTTCCCAGCATGGACACTTTTTGTAGCTATGTTTAATAGGCTGTTTCCAGCACGGACACTTCTGTATATATGTTTAATAGACTGTTTCCAACAAGGACTCTTTCTATACGTATGTTTAATAAACTGTTCCCACCAAGGACACTTTCTGTAGCTATGTTTAATAGAATGTCCCCACCAAGGACACTTTCTGTAGCCGTTTTTAACAGACTGTTCCCACCAAGGACACTTCATGTAGCTATGTTTAATAGACTGTTCCCAGCATGGACACTTTTTGTAGTTATGTTTACTAGAATGTTCCCACCAAGGACACTTTCTGTAGACATTTTAACAGACTGTTCCCACCAAGGACACTTCATGTAGCTATGTTTAATAGACTGTTCCAAGCATTGACACTTCATGTAGCTATGTTTAATAGACTGTTCCCAGCATGGACACTTTTTGTAGCTATGTTTAATAGAATGTTCCCACCAAGGACACTTTCTGTAGCCGTTTTTAACAGACTGTTCCCACCAAGGACACTTCTTGTAGCTATGTTTAATAAACTGTTCCCAGCATGGACACTTTTTGTAGCTATGTTTAATAGACTGTTCCCGACAAGGACACTTTCTCTTCCTACGACGGACACTGCTGTAGGTATGTTTAATAGACGGTTCCCATCACAGACACTGCTGTAGTTATGTGTAGCAAAAAGTCCAAATAAGTGTACATTCCTGAAAACGGAGCTGAGGCCATCCATAAAAAAAATGTTTGCTTGCTGTCCCCCGAACAACCCACTATTTTTCACCCAGACTCCAAAAAATTTATTGAGATCTGGTAAGATTATTGTTTTGAGCACAAACTTTTTTACTTAGAAAAATCTTAAGGATTCAATGTTTATGTTCCCACCAAGGACACTTTCTGCAGCTCTGTTTAATAGACTGTTCCAAGCATGGACACTTACTGTTGCTATGTTTAATAGACTGTTCCCACCAAGAACACTTTCTGTAGCTATGTTTGATAGAATGTTCCCACCAAGGACACTTTTTGTAGTTATTATCTCACCTGAGCCGAAAGCTCATTGGTGAACTTATAGGGTGGTCAGAGTTTGTCTGTCGTGTGCCTGTGTGTCCACATTTTTAAATGTCTTCTCCTCTGGAACTGCTGGGCTGACTGACGTCAGGTGAGCGATTCAGGACCAATGGTCCTGTGGTGTTTAATAGACTATTCCCAGCACGGACACTTCTTGAAGTATGTTTAATAGACTGTTCCAAGCACGGACACTTATTTAGGTATGTTTAATAGACTGTTCCCACCATAGACACTTCTTTAGGTATGTTTAATAGACTGTTCCTACCAAGAACACTTTCTGTAGTTATGTTTAATAGACTGCTCCCAGCACGGATACTTCTTTGGGTATGTTTAATAGACTGTTCCCACCAAGGACACTTTCTGTAGTTATGGTTAATAGACTGTTCCCAACACGGACACTTCTTTAGGTATTTTTAATTGACTGTTCCCACCAAGGACACTTCTTTAGGTATGCTTTATAGACTGTTCGCAGCACGGACACTTCTTTAGGTCTGTTTAATAGACTGTTCCCACCAAGGGCACTTTCTGTAGTTATGTTTAATAGACTGTTCCCGACAAGGACACTTTCTCTTCCTACGACGGAGACTGCTGTAGGTATGTTTAATAGACGGTTCCAAGTTTGATCCAATTCTGTTCATCCATTTAAGAGAATCAGCAGTTTAAAATTTTTCATGATGTCGGCCATTATCACCTAGTTATGCATTGGAGTGGAACCATTTGAATAAATCTGATACAGGTTGATGTAAGGATCTTTCTGACCAAGTTTGACCAAATTCCGTTAAGCCATTAATGAGAATCAGCAATTTGATGTTTTTCACGATGTCAGCCATTATGACCTACTTATGCATCGGAGTTGAACCATTCGAATAAATCTGATACAGGTTGATGTAAAGATGCTTCTGACCATGTTTAATCAAATTCTGTTTATCCATTCACGAGAATCAGCGGTTTGAAGTTTTCCCGATATCGACCATTTTGACCTACTTATGCATCGGAGCGGAACCATTTGAATATATCTAATACTGGTTGATGCATGGATGCTTCTGACCATGTCTGATCAAATCCCTTTCACCAGTTCACGAGAATTAGCAGTTTGAAGTTTTTCCATTATGACCTACTTATGCATCGAGGCGGAACCATTTGAACAAATGTGAGAAATGCTGATATCAGAATGCTTCAGATCAAGTTTGGTCAAAATCTGAGCATTGGTTTTCGAGGAGATGCCATTTGAACAAAATATATGTCGTAAATATAAAGAAGGTCACCGTGACCTAATTCCACTACAGAGTTTTTGTATATAAATTTGAGAACCTAGTGCCCATCGAAGCTCAATACCAAAAATCAGCCAATTATACCATGCGGTTCTAGAGAAAAGTCGATATAGTTGTTTTTGCTATTTTTAGTAACGGCGGCCATCTTGGACTGTCGACCCGGATAATTTTCGCAAACTTGTAAGTCTCGAGTCTGATCATGCTGCATATAAATTTTGAGAGTCGTAGGTGCTAAACATAGCTACAAAAAGTGTCCATGCTGGGAACAGTCTATTAAACATAGCTATATGAAGTGTCCTTGGTGGGAACAGTCTGTTAAAAACGGCTACAGAAAGTGTCCTTGGTGGGGACATTCTATTAAACATAGCTACAGAGAGTGTCCTTGGTGGCTAACAGTTTATTAAACATACGTATAGAAAGAGTCCTTGTTGGAAACAGTCTATTAAACATATATACAGAAGTGTCAGTGCTGGAAACAGCATATTAAACATAGCTACAAAAAGTGTCCATGCTGGGAACAATCTATTAAACATAGCTACATGAAGTGTCCTTCGTTGGAACAGTCAGTTAAAAATGGCTACAGAAAGTGTCCTTGGTGGGATTATTCTATTAAACATAGCTACAAAAAGTGTCCATGCTGGGAACATTCTATTAAATATAGCTACATGAAGTGTCCTTGGTGGGAACAGTCTGTTAAAAACAGCTACAGAAAGTGTCCTTGGTGGGGACATTCTATTAAACATAGCTACAGAAAGTGTCCTTGGTGGGAACAGTTTATTAAACATACGTATAGAAAGAGTCCTTGTTGGAAACAGTCTATTAAACATATATACAGAAGTGTCCGTGCTGGAAACAGCCTATTAAACATAGCTACAAAAAGTGACCATGCTGGGAACAGTCTATTAGACATAGCTACAAGAAGTATCCTTGGTGGGAACAGTCTGTTAAAAATGGCTACAGAAAGTGTCCTTGGTGGGAACATTCTATTAAACATAGCTACAAAAAGTGTCCATGCTGGGAACATTCTATTAAACATAGCTACATGAAGTGTCCTTGGTGGGAACAGTATGTTAAAAACGGTTACAGAAAGTGTCCTTGGTGGGGACATTCTATTAAAAATAGCTACAGAAAGTGTCCTTGGTGGGAACAGTTTATTAAACATACGTATAGAAAGAGTCCTTGTTGGAAACAGTCTATTAAACATATATACAGAAGTGTTCGTTCTGGAAACAGCCTATTAAACATAGCTACAAAAAGTGTCCATGCTGGGAACAGTCTATTAAACATAGCTACATGAAGTGTCCTTGGTGGGAACAGTCTGTTAAAAATAGCTACAGAAAGTGTCCTTGCTGGGAACATTCTATTAAACATAGCTACAAAAAGTGTCCATGCTGGGAACATTCTATTAAACATAGCTACATGAAGTGTCCTTGGTGGGAACAGTCTGTTAAAAACGGCTACAGAAAGTGTCCTTGGTGGGGACATTCTATTAAGCATAGCTACAGAAAGTGTCCTTGGTGGGAACAGTTTATTAAACATACGTATAGAAAGAGTCCTTGTTGGAAACAGTCTATTAAACATATATACAGAAGTGTCCGTGCTGGATACAGCCTATTAAACATAGCTACAAAAAGTGTCCATGCTGGGAACAGTCTATTAAACATAGCTACATGAAGTGTCCTTGGTGGGAACAGTCTGTGAAAAACGGCTTAAGAAAGTGTCCATGGTGGGGACATTCTATTAAACATAGCTACAGAGAGTGTCCTTGGTGGGAACATTCTATTAAACATACGTATAGAAAGAGTCCTTGTTGAAATCAGTCTATTAAACATATATACAGAAGTGTCCGTGCTGGAAACAGCCTATTAAACATAGCTACAAAAAGTGTCCATGCTGGGAACAGTCTATTAAACATAGCTACAAGAAGTGTCCTTTGTGGGAACAGTCTGTTAAAATCGGCTACAGAAAGTGTCCTTGGTGGGGACATTCTATTAAACATAGCTACAGAAAGTGTCCTTGGTGGGAACAGTATATTAAACATACGTATAGAAAGAGTCCTTGTTGGAAACAGTCTATAAAACATATATACAGAAGTGTCCGTACTGGAAACAGCCTATTAAACATAGCTACAAAAAGTGTCCATGCTGGGAACAGTCTATTAAACATAGCTACATGAAGTGTCTTTGGTGGGAACAGTCTGTTAAAAATGGCTACAGAAAGTGTCCTTGGTGGGAACATTCTATTAAACATAGCTACAAAAAGTGTCCATGCTGGGAACATTCTATTAAACATAGCTACATGAAGTGTCCTTGGTGGGAACAGTCTGTTAAAAACGGCTACAGAAAGTGTCCTTGGTGGGGACATTCTATTAAACATAGCTACAGAAAGTGTCCTTGGTGGGAACAGTTTATTAAACATACGTATAGAAAGAGTCCTTGTTGGAAACAGTCTATTAAACATATATACAGAAGTGTCCGTGTTGGAAACAGCCTATTAAACATAGCTAAAAAAGTGTCCATGCTGGGAACATTCTATTAAACATATCTACATGAAGTGTCCTTGGTGGGAACAGTCTGTTAAAAACGGCTACAGAAAGTGTCATTGGTGGGGACATTCTATTAAACATAGCTACAGAAAGTGTCCTTGGTGGGAACAGTTTATTAAACATACGTATAGAAAGAGTCCTTGTTGGAAACAGTCTATTAAACATATATACAGAAGTGTCCGTGCTGGAAACAGCCTATTAAACATACCTACAAAAAGTGTCCATGCTGGGAAGAGTCTATTAAACATAGCTACAAGAAGTGTCCTTTGTGGGAACAGTCTGTTAAAATCGGCTACAGAATGTGTCCTTGGTGGGGACGTTCTATTAAACATAGCTACAGAAAGTGTCCTTGGTGGGAACAGTATATTAAACATACGTATAGAAAGAGTCCTTGTTGGAAACAGTCTATAAAACATATATACAGAAGTGTCCGTACTGGAAACAGCCTATTAAACATCGCTACAAAAAGTGTCCATGCTGGGAACAGTCTATTAAACATAGCTACATGAAGTGTCTTTCGTGGGAACAGTCTGTTAAAAATGGCTACAGAAAGTGTCCTTGGTGGGAACATTCTATTAAACATAGCTACAAAAAGTGTCCATGCTGGGAACATTCTATTAAACATAGCTACATGAAGTGTCCTTGGTGGGAACAGTCTGTTAAAAACGGCTACAGAAAGTGTCCTTGGTGGGGACATTCTATTAAACATAGCTACAGAAAGTGTCCTTGGTGGGAACAGTTTATTAAACATACGTATAGAAAGAGTCCTTGTTGGAAACAGTCTATTAAACATATATACAGAAGTGTCCGTGTTGGAAACAGCCTATTAAACATAGCTAAAAAAAGTGTCCATGCTGGGAACATTTTATTAAACATATCTACATGAAGTGTCCTTGGTGGGAACAGTCTGTTAAAAACGGCTACAGAAAGTGTCATTGGTGGGGACATTCTATTAAACATAGCTACAGAAAGTGTCCTTGGTGGGAACAGTTTATTAAACATACGTATAGAAAGAGTCCTTGTTGGAAACAGTCCATTAAACATATATACAGAAGTGTCCGTGCCGTGCTGGAAACAGCCTATTAAACATAGCTACAAAAAGTGTCCATGCTGGGAACAGTCTATTAAACATAGCTACAAGAAGTGTCCTTTGTGGGAACAGTCTGTTAAAATCGGCTACAGAAAGTGTCCTTGGTGGGAACATTCTATTAAACATAGCTACAAAAAGTGTCCATGCTGGGAACATTCTATTAAACATAGCTACATGAAGTGTCCTTGGTCGGAACAGTCTGTTAAAAACGGCAACAGAAAGTGTCATTGGTGGGGACATTCTATTAAACATAGCTACAGAAAGTGTCCTTGGTGGGAAAAGTTTATTAAACATACGTATAGAAAGAGTCCTTGTTGGAAACAGTCTATTAAACATATATACAGAAGTGTCCGTGCTGGAAACAGCCTATTAAACATAGCTACAAAAAGTGTCCATGCTGGGAACAGTCTATTAAACATAGCTACAAGAAGTGTCCTTTGTGGGAACAGTCTGTTAAAATCGGCTACAGAAAGTGTCCTTGGTGGGGACATTCTATTAAACATAGCTACAGAAAGTGTCCTTGGTGGGAACAGTATATTAAACATACGTATAGAAAGAGTCCTTGTTGGAAACAGTCTATTAAACATATATACAGAAGTGTCCGTGCTGGAAACAGCCTATTAAACATAGCTACAAAAAGTTTCCATGCTGGGAACAGTCTATTAAACATAGCTACATGAAGTGTCCTTTGGGGGAACAGTCTGTTAAAAACGGCTACAGAAAGTGTCCTTGGTGGGGACATTCTATTAAACATAGCTACAGAAAGTGTCCATGCTGGGAACAGTTTATTAAACATACGTATAGAAAGGGTCCTTGTTGGAAACAGTCTATTAAACATATATCCAGAAGTGTCCGTGCTGGAAACAGCCTATTTAACATAGCAACAAAAAGTGTCCATGCTGGGAACAGTCTATTAAACATAGCTACATGAAGTGTCCTTGGTGGGAACAATCTGTTAAAAATGGCTTCAGAAAGTGTCCTTGGGGGAACATTCTGTTAAACATAGCTACAAAAAGTGTCCATGCTGGGAACATTCTATTAAACATAGCTACATGAAGTGTCCTTGGTGGAAACAGTCTGTTAAAAACGGCTACAGAAAGTGTCCTTGGTGGGGACATTCTATTAAACATAGCTACAGAAAGTGTCCTTGGTGGGAACAGTTTATTAAACATACGAATAGAAAGAGTCTTTGTTGGAAACAGTCTATTAAACATATATACAGAAGTGTCAGTGCTGGAAACAGCCTATTAAACATAGCTACAAAAAGTGTCCATGCTGAGAACAGTCTATTAAACATAGCTACATGAAGTGTCCTTGGTTGGAACAGTCAGTTAAAAATGGCTACAGAAAGTGTCCTTGGTGGGATTATTCTATTAAACATAGCTACAAAAAGTGTCCATGCTGGGAACATTCTATTAAACATAGCTACATGAAGTGTCCTTGGTGGGAACATTCTGTTAAAAACAGCTACAGAAAGTGTCCTTGGTGGGGACATTCTATTAAACATAGCTACAGAAAGTGTCCTTGGTGGGAACAGTTTATTAAACATACGTATAGAAAGAGTCCTTGTTGGAAACAGTCTATTAAACATATATACAGAAGTGTCCGTGCTGGAAACAGCCTATTAAACATACCTACAAAAAGTGTCCATGCTGGGAACAGTCTATTAAACATAGCTACATGAAGTATCCTTGGTGGGAACAGTCTGTAAAAAACGGCTACAGAAAGTGTCCTTGGTGGGGACATTCTATTAAACATAGCTACAGAAAGTGTCCTTGGTGGGAACAGTTTATTAAACATACGTATAGAAAGAGTCCTTGTTGGAAACAATCTATAAAACATATATACAGAAGTGTCCGTGCTGGAAACAGTCTATTAAACATAGCTACAAAAAGTGTCCATGCTGGGAACGGTCTATTATACATAGCTACATGAAGTGTCCTTGGTGGGAACAATCTGTTATAAATGGCTACAGAAAGTGTCCTTGGTGGGAACAATCTATTAAACATAGCTACAGAAAGTGTCCTTGGTGAGAATAGTCTATTACACATAGCAACAGTAAGTGTCCATGCTTGGAACAGTCTATTAAACATAGCTACAGAAAGTGTGCTTGGTGGGAACTTCTTATTAAACATACGTATAGAAAGTGGCCTTGTTGGAAACAGTCTATTAAACATACCAACAGAAGTATCCGTGCTGCAAACAATCTATTAAAATACCTTCAGAAAGTATCCTTGGTGTGAACAGTCTATTAACCATATCTACAGAAATGTCCGTGCTGGGAACAATCTATCAAACATACCTACAGAAAGTGTCCTTGATGGGAACAGTCTATTAAACATAGCTTCAGAAAGTGTCCGTGCTGGGAACAGACTATGAAGCGTACTACAGAAAGTGTCCGTGGTGGGAACAGTCTTTTAAATATACCTACAGAAAGTGTCCATGCTGGGACCAGTCTTTTAATGAA
This sequence comes from Lucinisca nassula, assembly GCA_963580285.1. Lineage (NCBI taxonomy): Eukaryota > Metazoa > Mollusca > Bivalvia > Lucinida > Lucinidae > Lucinisca > Lucinisca nassula. The sequence goes on along the minus strand of OY757017.1, from coordinate 10,188,231 downwards.
AGCTTTAGAAAGTGTCCGTGCTGGAAAATGTCTACTAACCATAACTACGAAAAGTGTCCTTGGTGGGAACAGTCTATTTAACATACCTATATAATTGTCCGGGCTGGGAACAGTCTATAAACATACCTACAGAAGTGTCTGTGCTTGGAACAGTCTATAAAACATACCTACAGAAATTGTCCTTGGTGGGAACAGTCTATTAAACATACCTATATAAATTGTCCTTGCTGGGAACAATCTATTAAAGGAGTCCATGTATAGAATCCACCAACCGCTAAAAACAATTGCAGGAAATTGTTCAAATGTCTAGTTTGCTTTAAATCATGTGTATTAAATAATACTAAAAGGGATGCCCTTTGAGAACCACGAACGCATTCAAAAACGAAAATAGCAGAATCCATTTGTTGTTTGGGCCGGACAAGCTTGTTTCGGCCATCAAGGCCTCATCAGTAGCCCTAAAAGAAATGCTGAAAACGAGTATCAGCGGTTACGAGTATCAGCGTAAAACGTGGAAAATGACGTTGAAAGTTGACGTTACGTCAGAAGAAATTTCCAGTTTAATTTAACGTCATGCGGCAAATTTTGTTTACGGATTATTTTGCTCCAGACAAGTGGAAAGTGCATGGATTTGTATGCGGTTTGTAGCCTGCTTCCACAATAGAATAATTTTTGTCTTTTAGTCAGAATGTTTCTTTTGTAAGGACTAATTGATTTTTAATTAGCTGGGTTAAATGCTTCTTTAAATGGACATTTTAATGACTCCTTTGATATTCATTTGGGATCACGATACAATAAAAAACATCCTTTCGAATTAAACGTTCTTCTTCTTCTTTGTCCTGATGCAAAATAAATAGAAGACTTGACGGATGTTTTAAGGTAACCGGGCGCCAAGGGCACATAGGGGGCTACCTCCAGTTCGCCAGCTGGGATTAGTTGTAGGTCTTTTCCCTAGGCTGCCAATATGCTGACTCCTGTATGCTTGACAGTTATCAGCTAGCCGATTGGGAGTTAGGTGACTTCTTTCGCAGAGACCGCAACTTACTATTAGTATCAAAATAATTTCAACTATGAAAAGGTTTATTACCAGCAAATATTTTGTCACCAATACAAACTGGAATAGATTCATAAAACTTTATGTTAGGCATATTTTTATGTATTTTTTAATTGAAATCCTTTAATCAAAATTAAAGTGATTAACCAAACTATTGCAAAATATGCAGAGTGTTGATTTTTTTGTTTGTTTTGATTTGTTACGCCCCTTGAAAGTCTTATAAATAACTTAGTATGACACGCCAACTATTCAACAGAAATGCAATGTCCCCAACACGGACAGTGTGTGCCCACGAAGGACTGTTCCGGACAAGGTCATAGTGTTGCGTGTTGCAATTATATACTGTAGGTTCACGGAGATGTTGCACTGATGAGTTTGGAGGCCTTCATGCGGACTGAACAAATTATTTGTCTTAATCGCGACGGAGCTAGGGGCGAGGATTGTGGCCGAGTGGGATCGATTTAAGTCCCCCCCCCCCCAGTGGAATTCCAAGGCGCTTCTTCTATCGCAGTTTATTTTTGTTACGGTTTATCTTTGGGTGTTTGTGTCCCTTATATTATTTTATTTTGGATAGCCTATTGGCCATTTTGTGGGAAAGTAACTTTCCGCTATTGATGTTTCCATTAGGGTATGTTGTTTCATGTTTGTATTTCTTTCCCTTTGGTGTCTCTGATGGGAGCTGTGGGTTAATTGTATCGATTGCTGATCATTGCCTCCACTTCTGTTTCTCACGAAACCGCTCCGTTACAAAATCAAAGTACTGAAAGTACTAATAGAAGGTGATGGTAGATAACTGTTAGTTTTTACATTGGGCCATTTCATTTCATTATCTTTTTTTTTTTTTTTTTTTGTTGTTGTTGTTGTTGTTGTTTTTTAATTTTTAAACAGTCAATGGTTTTGTATGATTGTAGTTACGCGAGGAGCAGACAAATAAAATGTCAAAAACAAAATTGAGGATCGAACGGTACATGTTGTGAATGCCTTCTTGTGTCAGTGAGAATAATTCTGGAGACAATTGCATACATAGACTTTAGCAAACAAGATAATTTACTCAACACTCTGTACGTGCTAGCAAATGGCTTTCTTACACCAATATTCCGGGACACTGGCTGGTTTTTATCTGAGGCTTCGATCACAAGTTTAAAAGTTTGTTGGTTCCTATGTTTGTCAATTGGTCGACCCATCGAAACCTGGATTAAACAATAGGGTTATAATGGCCTTGGAACGCTTACCTCATCCTTATTGTACAGATCAAGTGGTAGGTAATATCAGGTGGAGTGGATGGTTTGAGCCATTTTGGTTGAGAGTGACCAAAGGAACATTGGGGCTTGAAGAAATATATGGGCTGCATGATGCTTCCACGCAGAGCTGAATCCGGCCCGCACACTAGTACTGGTAAACCGCTTAGAGGATCTAAGCCTGTCCAGGAACCGCGGTGCGAGGCGGACCGTCCATGCTAATAAACCCTATTGGTTTCATTGGGCGACAGGTCTTGAGATGTCATTTCATCTCAGTGTCGGGTAAAAGTCCCTCAAAATTGGAAGCAATGTCTCCAAAATGACCTTTACAGTGTTGACGGGGACGTTAAACCTCAAATCAACCAACCAACCAACCAAAGGAACATTCCTGTGAAATTATTTCAAAATCAGTCTAACTATTTAGTAGAACATCACGTGAACAAGTCCGTGAAATGAAGACCCCTCTAAACCCCACTTCATATAGAGAACACTGGGGCTACGGGGTGGGGGTATACATTATTGTTCATATTTCTTCTCAAAGACATAGGTTGTGGGCACTCGTTAGAACTGCATCATTAAGGCGGTTCTAACGATCACTCACAGCCTATGTTTTGAGCATTGTTAAGAAAAATACCACGGACTTTCATCAGAAAAAGAGCAATTTTGCGGATGTTATTGTTTGTTTGTATTGGAGTTTAGCGGCCCAGTCAACACTATTTAGGTCATTTTTGAGCCGGTCAGTTTACCTATCCACACTTTCATGGGCAGGCTTATACGTAAGCGGTTAACCAGTACAGTGCACATTCTTTCGCCAGAAACTGACAACTGCCCTTCTTGAATCAGCGGAAGGGAGAGAATGACCGTAGAAAAGATTTCATGATCAATCTCCACGAAAGAATGTTGCCGACCCCGGCGGGAGTCGAACCCGCGTCCTCCTGATCACCAGTCAGACGCGCATCCGACTGAGCCAACGAGGCCGGCTTTGCGGATGTTAAAAATGCACAATATCGCATGGGTGTGTTATCGTAATGAGAAGTCTTATTGTTTCGTTTGGTGTCTTTTGTGTTCAGTGGAGCGAAACTATTTTGAGCAACTTTGTCTGAGGGTCACCCATGGAACATTCCTTCCAAATTATTCTCTTTCTGCATGAGGATGAAGTCTTTTCAAAATTCCCTTCTAAAGAGCTGACTTATATGTTACTATCTGGACATTTTCCGAACATTGAGGGTCATGTCCTAATGCATGGAGATGAATTTGCTCAGAATCACGTGAACAGGTCCGAAAAACGACCACCCCACCCAAACCCCCTTTATACGGAGAAAACTGGGGTTTACGAGGGTATACATTGTTTTTCTTATTTTTGCTCCAAGACATAGGTTGTGGGTACTCGTTAGAACCGCCTTACTGGGGCGGTTCTAACGAGCATCCTCAACCTGTTTTGAACATTTTTATAAAAATATCATGGCTTTTCATCAGAAAACTAGCCGTTTTGGAGATGTGAAAAATGCTCTATGTCACAAGACTAAGTTATCGTAATGGTCTAACTTACAATGCCTCGCTGTGACAACTGGCGGGGGTTGTGGGGGCGTGGGGCCAAGAATTGTCACAAAATGCTAGACAAATGAGTCATTGGTTCCCTTTGACAATACACAGCTAACTTGTATGTAACTATCTGGACATAATTGTGGACATTGATAGTCAGGTCCTAGTGCAACAGAGGGAAATGAAGAGGCTCAGTTTTACTAATACTGTCACATGGTGACAAAGGGTGTATGTGTGTGTGTGTGTGTGTGTGTGGGGGGGGTTATGTGTCAGTGGTTCCCTTTGACAATACAGAGCTGACTTGTATGTCACTGTCTAGGCACCTTGTGGACATTGAGGGTCAGGTCTTAGTGCAGCAGAAGGAGATTAACCGGCTCAGCCTTAACCCTATATAAAACCAGAGTGCTCCGGGCAGGTCCAGTTTTGACCCGGTGGGGTTATAATTTGGACAATCTTGGATAAAGGATCTAGAGGAAGTTTTATTCCAAATATCAAAGACTTGGACCTTCTGGTTTCAGACGAGAAGGTATTTAAAGGTTTTCAGTACGTAAGTCTTTGTGAAACCAGTGGGCCCTGAGGCGGGGCAACCTTTGACCCCAGGGCTATAATTTACACAGCATAGTAGAGGACAACCAGATGAAGCATCATACCAAATATCAAAGACCTGGGCCTTCTGGTTTCAGACAAGAAGCTTTTTAAAGGTTTTCCATATATAAGTCAAAATAAAACCAGTGTACCCCAGGGCAGGGCCATTTTTGACACAAGGGCTATAATTTGAACAATCCTGGTAGAGGTTTGCTAGCTGAATCTTCACACCAAATATGAAAGACCTGGGCCTTGCGTTTTCAGAGAAGTTTTTAAGGTTTTCCCTATATATCCCAATGTAAGACCAAAGGGCACCCGAGGGGTTGGTGGGGGGGGGGGGGGGTGCAATTCTGGCACAAGGACTATAATTTGAAAATCTTGATATAGGTCCACAAGATGAAGCTACATACCAAATATCAAATATCTGAGATCTGAGGCTTATGGTTTCAGACAAGAAGATTTTTGAAGATTTTCCCGCGAGATGTCTATGTAAAACCAGTGGACTACAGGGCGGGGGCATTTTTGGTCACAGAGCTATAATTCTAACAATCTTGAAAGAGGTCCACTAGACGCAGCTTCATATCAAATATCAAATACCCCAGCCTCCTGGTTTCTGACAAGAAGATTTTCAAAAGGTTTCCCTATATAAGTCAATGTAAAACCATAGGGCCCCGGGGCGGGGGCATTTTTGTCCCCAGGGCTATAATTTGAAGTCGGAAAGTCCATTGGCCTCATAGTGTGGCAAGGCTTTAAATGCCATTTCATCACAATGTTAGGTAAGAGTCCAACGCAATTCGAAGCATGTCTATACAGTTTTGTTTATTTGTTTGATTTGATGTTTAACGCCCCGTCAACACTTTAAAGGTAATTTTGGGGACGTCGCTTCAATTTTGTTGGTATTTTACCCGACATTGAGATGAAATGACAACTCAGCCTCTGCCGCACAATGCAACTAATAGAGTTTATATGCATGGATGGTCCAACTCGCACTACTTTTCCTGGGCAGGCTTAGAATCGGAACCTTTAAGCTGTCTACCTGTACTCATGTTCGGTCGATTTCAGCTCTGCGTGGAAACAGCATGCAGCCCATTCTGTTTCCTCAAGCCCCGGTTGGCGGGGCCGTTATACAGTCTTGACGGGGACTTTAAACGTCAAATCGAACAAATCAAATACACCTCAGTAAAAAAAGGGAAATATTCAGATACAGAAGAAGAGGAAACAAAGTCTGATAGTTTCTGACCTCGCCCCGACCCCCCCCCCCCCCCCACACACACACACAAAAAGCACCCACCGCCGGGAATAAATATGTATTACCCCGTACTATAAACGTTAAGATTAAGGAGTATAAGTTTTAAAGTCATATTTTCCTGATGATTCACAGAAATATATATCCATGCAACAGTGAATCGGCCCCCGCCTATCGGGGCTTGAAGAAATATATGGCTGTACGATGCTTCCACGCAGAGCTGAATCCGACCCGCACACGAGTACTGGTAAACCGCATAGAGGATCTAAGCCTGCCCAGGCAAAGCGGTGCGCACGAGTCGGACCGTCCATGCTTATAAACCCTATTGGTTTCATTGGGCGAAAGGGCTGGAGATAACATTACATCTCAATGTCGGGTAAAAGTCCCACAAAATTGGAAGCAACGTCTCCAAAATGACCTTTACAGTGTTGACGGGGACGTTAAACCTCAAATCAAACAAATGCAACAGTGAAGGTAACTTCGCTCTATCCGCCGCCCCCCCTCCCCGCCCATGGGGGCTTGAAGAAACATATGGGCTGCATGATGCTTCCACGCAGAGCTGAAACCGGCCCGCACACTAGTTCTAGTATACCGCTTAGAGGATCTAAGCCTGTCCAGGAACCGCGGTGCGAGACGGAGCGTCCATGCTAATAAACCATATTGGTTTCATTGGGCGACAGGGCTTGAGTATTCATTTCATCTCAATATCGGGTAAAAGTCCCACAAAATTGGAAGAAACGTCTCCAAAATGACCTTTACAGTGCTGAGGGGGACGTTAAACCTCAAATCAAACAAACAAACAAACAAAACTTCGCTCTATCTGTAGTATAGCAAGTCGTAGTATTCCATTCATAGTGTCAACTCATTCATTGAATTATTAATCCGCAATCTAGATTTTGAGCGAGTTCAGTTGACGTACTAGAGTTAACAAGAGTTGACTTGCTCCAAAACGCGCCGTGTAGAAATATTGCGACTGCTAGAGTTAGCTTGGTATGAGAGTTGGAAGCCTTGCCTAGTGACAACGAATACGGTGGAAAGTGGAAAATTGTAAGTTGAATGCAATCCGAAAATCGATTATTTTCATCTTTTTGAAATTTTGGCCACGAGTTGGAAAAATCACGTCCAACTTGAAAACATTTTTATACTTTCTATTTACTCAAGGGCAAACGATGACATTTTCTTTACGTCAGTAGAGTTCTGAATCTGAATCGTTACTGGTGACGCATCAAATGATATTTGATGCTTCCTGTCGCTTCTAATTTGGGGATCGTGAAGTAGGGCGGTGGGGTGGGGGTGGGGGGATAAAGTCATTGTACAACCTTGTACAAGAGTATGCCTACTGTCTCCCCTACTTTCCTTGAGTTAACTTTAGTTGGTCAACTGAACTCGCTCACAGCAAATTAGGTCATAACAAAGCTGCGAATCGAGACCAATTTGAACTCTAGGGTTAATTTTATGGTATTTTACTCTGAAGTTAGTTGTTTATGTAATTGGCTTCCTCAGTTTGACAATCTGCATATCATTTTCACTTATTAAATGATACATGCGCGTCTATTGATAAATATATGGAGGCTTACTTTTCTTGAAGCATAGGATTGATTCGTCATCGAGGGGCTGCGGTGTCGATTGGCATAAGAAGGTGAGACCTGAAAGGTCATCACCTTCTAATAAGTTTACATTCATTTCTTAATTAACCTATGATCACCCCCCTGCCGTCGTGTTTTTTGTTCTTGCTAGACAGAACTCCCAACTCCCAAAGCAAGCTTGGTTGAACTCAAGTTAACTCTAGTAGTGCGGCACGAGCCATAACCCGCGCGTTTTGGTGTAACTATAGTTAACTCTAGAAAGTCAACCGAACTCGCTCTCAATAACTAGGCCAGGTCAGCTGCGAAACGAGACCAATTTCAAATCTAGATCAATTTTATGACATTTAAAACTGAAATTCATTGTTTGTGCATTTTGCATCCACAGTTTATTTATCAATCTGCATATTATTTTCACATATCAAATGATACAGGCGCGTCTCTTCACTGATTTATGAGGACCTATTTTTCTTGAAACAGATGAGTGATGCGGTATCGAGGGAATTCTCTGAGTGTTGCCATAAGAAGGTGAGACCTGAAAGGTCATCACCTTCTAAAAACAACATTCATCACGAAAACACGTCAATAGATACAAACATATTAAATATTTACGGCCGATAAAAAAATTAGATAAAAAACTTTGATACATTTTTCTCTTTTTAATTTATGCTAAAATATACATTGTGGGTACACGTTAGAACCACCTCATCGAGGCGTTTCTAATGTACCCACCGTTTATATTTTAGAGCAGAAATAAGAAAAACAAGGTTTACCTGTAAACCCAGATTTACTGAATAAAGGTGCGGTTTAAGGGGGTCAAAACTATATAGGCGCGTTTTTGTAATGTTGATCGTATATTCTAATGTACTCGCGTATATAACGCGACGTCTGATTGGATAATGTAAAAAAATTGCGACAGTATATGCTGCGATATACTGTCGGACATCCAACGTCATCATGTGGCGTCACTTTCCATTGGTTGTCATTTGGTTTTACGCAGCTCGCTACGCTTGCCGTTTGAGCAAAACAAGCATTTTTTAAACAAAACAAGTGAAAAAGTGTCTTAGAATGGGGGTCATTTGGGGAGGTAAATCGTCGGTTTTACGGTCGCAAATTACGTTTTACGGCTCCGCTGGCGCGTCGAGGTAAAACGAAATTTCCAACCGTAAAACCGCCGATTAACTTCCCCAAATGAAAATTTTCAAACCAGTTATCCCCTAAATACCTCCATGTATATGTCCTTCCACGTAGCACCAGATTCAACCATTATTTCGCCATGTTCACTTCTAGGTGTTCTGTTTTTATTGACCTTCATCTCATTCATTGTCATCAAATTGATACTAAAACTACTATGTGCAGACGACCTTCCAAGGAAATCCGCACCGGAAGACTTAACAGTCACGTGCAGGTTATACTTCCTGGCAAACAAAATGGCGGCTCGAATGTCTTCGGCGCTCTTGACCATTACATGTACCATTGGATATCTGTAAAGAATTTGTAAGATGCATCATTTCCTATAAGCTATGTTGTGCTTCGTTTTCTGCTTATATTGTATATCGGTCTATTTAACCCTTGTCCTGCTGAGCCCGGATATACCTTATTTTCCAAACAATGAAGATCCAGATCAGATGGCTTCTAACGAAGCCATCTATCAGGATCTACATTGTTTGCCATTCACATTTTGAATTAGTTGCAATGATTTGCATCTAGAAATCTGATTGGTTGATAATCAGTGATGGGTGTGGCATATTTAAATATTCTGCAGGTCAAGGGTTAATACACAGAGTAAACCTCACTGGCGACTGTGGCCTGAGTAGTGTTGTCCTTAACGGACACAAGGCGGTTCGATGTGATCAGTGTGAAATGTGGATACACACTGAATATTTTTTCATCTCAGATGCTCAGTATGGCACTTTGATGAACTCAAACTGCTCATGGATTTTCCCGAAATGTGAGGTATGTATCTTTTCAGACCCTTTCTTCAGAAAATGTATAGAACTTGACAAGCGAAACAAATTTGAACCCACGTCAAAGGATGAGGGAGTTAAATATCCGACAACTGACACAAGTAAGCCAAAGTTTGTAAACGGTTTGAAACTTTGCAGTATAAACATCAATGGTATAAGAAGAAAAATACTTGAACTCTTAGCTTTCCTTGATACTCACCAACCATATATTGTGGCTATTCAGGAAACAAAGACTGACAGTTCAATTACGACTTCGTAATTTTTGTTTCTGAAACGTGTCAGTAAAGTGTCTACAGAAAAAATAGAAACTCTCATGGTGACGGGGTGATGTTGCTCATTCACAGAGACATCTCTCGCATGCCATTCATTGAATTGGAAAACGATTCAGAATCTGTCTGTGTTAAGGTTTTTGCAACAAAACTTCTCACTTTATAGCAAGTTGGTATCGACCAGCAAATGACACGGTCGAAAATTTCCGGTGTTTAAAGATCAGCTTGATCGTATAAAGTCTCAGAATAAGGGTAAAAATTCCCGCAGAACATGTTTTACATGTAATTAAGGCGTAACTACATCAAATTTAGTGACACAGAGGCCTTTCTGATATTTAATCTTCATCAGTGTGTCTCAACCCCTTACATGTAAGTGAATTCAACCTTAGATACATCGTTTGGCCTGACAGACTTAGTACATAAGGCACGATGCTGATTCAGTCCGAAGGACAAATATTAACTGACATAGCTTAGAACAAATAGTTAAGTTTGCCTACTCGTGATAAGAACACTTTGGATTTGATTCTTACAGCTTTACCAGGACAATTTGAAGATTTTCCGTTTCCAGACAAACTAACTGATCAGGGTATTGTTTCCCGATTTTCAAAAATCTTCATTCCACCTATAAATAAACCTCGTATGAAGGTAAACTTATATCAACAAAGGTAACTATGTAACTATAAGGAAGCATGCGCTAAGTTTGCAAAGGAAAATACTTAAATGGTCATTTAGATGCTCAATCTGTTCAGGAGAACTTTTATTTGATAACCTCTTTCATTCAAACTTCCTCCGAAAATTATATCCCCTCAAAATCTTGCAAGCCTGTAGCTTCGATTCACTGGATCACACCAGAGATAAGAAAGAAGAATTGTGAAGGAATAAGATTCATGCTGATGCAAAACTAAAAACGTTGAGAAGTGGTGACCTCCGGGCAAAATTTGAAAACTTGAGACTAGAAATTAAGGACATCAAAAATCAGCAACATTTGTATGTGCATAATTTTAACTTGGTAGGTAGTATGAAAGCAAATCTCGGAGACTTCGACAGATATATCAATAGTCAGAAGACAGGCAAGGTATCCCGTCCCTAAACAAATGAGGAGGGAACGGGGTTGCTGAATCAGACTCTGAAAGTGCAGAGGAACTAGTTGGTTAATTCAATGATGCGTTTAATAAAACTGACTGAGTTCAAAGAGGTTCCATTGACTGGAAGATCGGTCCCCTTTTTAGAAAAAATTGTTGTGTCACTGGCGGGAGTGATCAAGGTATTTAAAGGCTTGAATCCATCTAAAGCCCTAATACTCGATGAGCTTCACCCTGGATTTCTGAAGGAACTAGCAAATGAGTTAGGTTCATTTTTTGCACATCTGTTCAAACAGTCTCTTGATACGGGTAAAATCACCAAAGAAATACCCCTAGCAAAAAATTGCCCACTCTTCTAGAAAGGAGATAGAGCTCTTGCTCGAAATTATCGCCCTGTGACCCTGACTTGTGTTCTGTGTAAAATGATTGAACATATAGTCTGTTCAACATCATGGCCCACTTGGATGAATATAAACATTTGTAAGACAGACAACATGCATTTAGGAAAAGGCACATTTGTGAAACTCAGTTAAGCACGGTTATTAATGACTGGGTAAAGATCTTGGACAAAGGGGGACAGGTGGGTACATTTATTCTGGATTCCGAGAAGGCTTTCGACACCCAACCTCCGGAACTACTTAAATCAAAATTATTTGTTTATGGAAATGTGAGTAAAACTCTCAAAGGGATAGATCCTTTCTTTGCTACAGAAAACAGCGCGTTGTTGTTGATGGTGAATCCGCAAAATCATCTCCGGTTTTTTTCTGGGGTCCTACAAGAGACTTTTCCTGGTCTACTGTAATTCTCCTTGTACATTAATGATATTTCCACTGACGTGACTCCCAGCAGGCACACGTCGCTAGGACAACGTCAAATCAACGTCGGTGCAACGTCATGACGTTGCACCGACGTTGATGTGACGTTGTATTAACGTCATGACGTTATACCGACGTCGATGTGACGTCACTATTACGTCATGTGCCTGCTGGGCTCAGAAATAAAACTGTTTGCAGACGACTGTGTTTGCTACCGGAAAATAAGAGATACAGAGGAGTCACTGAAACTTCAGAATGATATAGATAGATAAGGGTGTTGGGCACGTAAATGGGGTATGAGATTTCAGGTCGTTAAATGAAATAGTATGCAAATAACTAGGAAGAGAACCAATAAAATTGAGGTTTCTTACACTTTAGAGGGAACGGTCCTCGAGAATGCAGATTCCATTAAATACCTTTGTGTGACAATCACACACGATTTAATATGGAATACATACAATAGCAACATATGTACTAAGGCAAATAGAAAACTTGGTTTCCTGAGGAGAAATCTTCATCATTGTCCCCAGGATGTAAAAGAGGCAGCATATAAAGGACTTGTTCGTCCAATCTTGGAATATGGTAGTTGTATCTGGGACCCCAGTGGAGAAATTGAAAAAAAAAACAGAATAGAGGTGCTAGATTTGTAACAAGCAATTATTGCATTGAAACTGGGAGCATGACTGGGATATCAGGAAAATTAAGACGAGATTCACTCAAGAAAATGAGAAGAGACAGTAGTTTCATAGTTATATACAAAGGTCTAAAGAATGACCATGTTCCCCCACCCCCCAGGCACTGTAGAAATCACCATTCATTTGGCGTTTCAGACCCTTACTGCAAGAACTGACATTTGTAAAGAATCGTTCTTGCCTCGACCGTTAGAGATTGGAATGCCCTTCCCGATTCGACCAATTCGACAGCTGAAGGTGTTGAGGATTGTGTAGCTAAGTTTACATCTTTGGTGAGAGCTAGAGACTGACTGCCCATATCACAGGTTCTGATGTATGAATGTCATTCGACGTGTCACCAGTAACAATTCTGAATCAGATTCTGAATCAGTTTGAATATCACAATAGCATTTTGAATGTTGATATTCATCAAAATAGGATTTTGAATGAAAAAACTCGATAATCAGCATCGATGCGGATGTAAATGTACTTTAAATGTAAACAATCGATATACTGTCAAAATGTTATATTCTGCCTCGTTTTCAATGTCAAATAAGATTTTGAATGGCAAAATTTGATATTTGCCTCTGTTCGAATGTTAAAGTAGAAGTAAAACAAAGATCAGGAATCGATACAATTAACTTACTCCACCCATCAAAGACACCAAAGGGAAAGAAACACAAACATGAAGCGACCAGACCATAATGGAAACCTAAACAAAGGAAGGATCTTGAATTTCTAAATAAGATGCAAAAAACGGCCTCTCGAATGTCAAAATATCATTTTAATGACATAATTTGATTTTCGGCATAACCTTGGAATTCGAAACACGAAAAACGAAAAACAAATCGCCTTGCTCTGTTTGCCATTTTCCAAGTTTGGGGGCCCTTGGGTTTTAAGTACTTACGTTTTCGTTCTGCGGTTGTATTGAAAATTAAAGCTTGTATATTCATCTGCTTTGTCTGGAAAAACAAGGTCTCCTGTCAATCTCAGCTGAAGCTCCGCCCACTTCAGTTGCTCTGGGAAACAAGACGGTAAGTCTACTCGGCAACGCCGTTTTATATTGTCTTCTTCCATAGCACCATCGCTACGGTGAAATACACAACACAGCAGAAGAAAGAAAACAACTAGGTGACGCCTGAAAAATATCAAAGCACCGATATTACGATAACACATCACATTTCCAAAATGGCTACTTTTCCCATGATAATTCGTAATATTTTTCTTATTCACCTCGCAAACATAGATTGTGGGTGCTCGTTAGAACTGCCTCATTGAGGCGGTTCTAACGAGCACCCTCAACATATGTCGTGGAGCAGAAATAAGAATGATAATGTATATCCCCGCAAACCCCAGTTTCCTCTCTATAAAGTAGGGTTTAGGGGGTGTTGATTTCACGGACTTGTTAACGTGATAGAAGCGAGTCCGAAACTAGCCAGCGGTGTCCGGTCAATGGATGCTTCTTCGAAGTATAAGTACAATATTTCTTTCTTTTTCTATTTTAAGTCATCTATTTAATAAATTTATTTATTTATTTATTTATTTATTTATTTATTTATTTATTTATTTATTTGATGGATGTATTTATTTGATAGATTTATTTATTTAACAATACGCAAACACGCTTATAGAAATACATTGCCACCTTTATCGCCGAAAAAATGAAAATTTTATGATGAAAAATTGTGATATTTTTTCTTATTTCTGCTCAAAATATAGATTGTGGGCACTCACCCACAATCTATATTTTAGAGCAGAAATAAGTAAAATAAGGTATATCCCTCGAAACCCCAGTTTCACTATATATAAGTGGGGTTTGAGAGGGTCAAAGTCGCATAGGCGTGTTTTCATGATGCTAGCCAGCGGTGCCCGGTCAATCGATGCTTCTTCGGAGTATAAGTACATTATTTCTTTCTTCTTCTTTTTTTAGTTATCTATTTATTTATTTAATAAATTAAATTTATTTATTTGTTTATTTATTTATTTATTTATTTATTTATTTGATGGATGTATTTATTTAATAAATTTATTTATTTAATAAATGAATGTAGTTTATTTAACATTCATGTCGGTATGAAAAACATTGGGTGGCGAGCAATTTAAGTGAACCCCAAAAGACAGTTGAATTTATAACCTTTATTACTTAAAGTATATTTACATTATTTTCCATCCATTGTATGATGAAATGTTAAATGGGTTCTAAACGTGCACTTTGACGTCACGTTATACTGTCTACATGTCGCTGTGTGAAATATTCTTACTCATGGACTTTATCGAAGTATAAAACTTTCATTTCAACCATTTAAACCGCTCGAAATGTACATACGAGGATTGTGTCAGTACTAAAACCTGGGTCTATTATTTTGAGCCGCAGAGACGTATCAATAACAAAAAGTTGCTGCAAAATGACCAAGTTATAAAATGAATTAAAAGCGCGGCAAACTGAAGATCTTACATGAGCGTTTATTATATGGACCCCGTCAAGCGATTTTGGTACATATCGCCTCATACAAGCAGTGAATCAAGAGGAACCTTCAGACAGAAAGCCATATCCCTGTCCCCACTGAATGGCTGGGCATGCGCAGTTAAAATTTGTCATGACGGAATGCTCGAAGACACAAATTCGCTTGGCGGGGCTCATATAAAGGTACACTATGAAAAACGTAGACCTGCAACCGGTTTAAGAGGTGTGTGTCTTATCCATGACAACGCACCTGCTCACAAGTGTGTTCTTGTCTAAGACTTCTTGAAAGAGGAAAAGTAGTTCAGCTCTCTCATCCGCCTTATTCGCCAGACCTTTTTTCTGTTTCCTTTACTAAAGAAAACCACTTCTGGTCATTGTTACGAATTCCGAAGTGCACTTTGTAGTGCAATTCACCTGTGTCTTCAGGGTATACCTAAAAAGGCCTGCTTCTCTGCCATGACATGTCTAACCCACTGATAATTAGTGTGATGAAATATCTTGGTAAATAAACATGGTTTATTATGGGCAGTGTCTCTCGGTCTTTCTTTTAAATTTTGCAAGAAAAGATATTCTCTATATTATTTTAGGATTGTAGGCTGATGTGTGGGAATGTGTGGCGGCCGTGAAAAGTCTCCCTGCCCTACATCATAGTGTAGTTTATATTTTCTTGTCCTTTGGGATCATTGATTCCAAAGTGGAATTTTGAAAATATCTGAGGGTCACTGATGAGGCCTAATTGGCCGAAACCAGCTAGTTTGGCCCAGAAAACATGTACACTTCATATTTTCCATTTCTGTGGTGTTTTTCTTGCTTCCAAAGGATAACCCTTTTATAGAACACATTATTCATTTCTAATAGTTTTCTTACCTTAAATGCTGTAGCAAATTCTTTTTCTAGTGCCTTCCATGAATCTTTGTAAGGAGAAATATTTCCTATACCCTGAATTTTGGACTTTGTAGAATTTTTTCATTCCAATTTCAGTTTTGGATTACAAAAAGATTATTACTAATTTTGGTCTGTGCTTATACTCTGGGGATCAGGCATCCGAGCCAGTTGTTCAAAACTAACGACGTCGTTAGTTAACGTATCGTTAAAACTTTGATCATTTATTATGGCAAATATGTTAATATTTTTGCTGAAAAAAATGTTTGCAGCTTTTGCAAATGCAAAAGCTGCTCACATTTTTTCAGCAAAAATACCAAAATTTTAAATGTTAAACCTGCTAGAACATTTAACAATATGACCACTAACGAGCTCGTTAAGCTAACGGTGCTTTGAACAACTGATCCCAGGACTTTAAGAACATTTTAGAACATACTTAAGTACAGTACAACTGAATTTAAGCTTCGTATGTGGACATGCTAGGCACTAAACGTGTATGTGGCGTCGTATCAACATCGATACGTTGCATCGACTTTGATACGACGTTGCCATGACACCATGTGTCCGCTGGACTGTGTTGTGTATCCTGGATGAGACGATTTATGTCAATTCAATAAACACACCTGTCCAAAGACAGGATTTTGCTTGACATGGTCCACTATCCTAAAAGTAGAGCATAACAAGAGGCTCCACGAGCCTAGCTGCTCACTTGAGGAACTAAAGTTTAAACAATTCACAGTGCTAAAGGAATATATTTTATCATACTTAACGTGGACAATTTAGATCCCAGAGGCATGGCAGGCTGGATTTATGTAGGTGACCACTTAAAGTTGCTACATATACCCAGCAGGCACTCAACGTTGAACTAACGTTGAAACAACGTTGAAAACGTTGTTTCAACGTTAGTTCAACGTTGTTTCAACGTTAGTTCAACGTTGAGTCAACGTTTTGTGCCTGCAGGGTAGTAGTCGCAGGTAAGATTGACTAGGCGGAGCTATCGTTTGTACCTGCCTTTGGAATGTTCTATTAACAAAAAGGTAAACCAAATCACCCAGTTGTTTGAATTCAACTGTAATACGGACAAAGCTGTGGCGTGTATGGCTATTTTGTCCGCTTGCAGAAAGCATGCGAAAGGCACTTTACCGAATCTTCAGGTGGACTCAGTGAATTGGATATATACTGATAACACCTGAATAGCCCCGCCTAGTCAATTTTGTCGGCGATACTATACTAAATATCAAAGCTCTGTGCCTTGTGGTATCCGAGAAGAAGATTTTGTTTTTCATTTGTAAGTCTATGAGAGCTAATGAGTCACGGGGCGTGGCCAATTTGGACACTAGTGGCAAGATTTATGTAGGTAACCACTTAACGTTGCTACATACTAAATATCAAAGCTCTCAGCCCTATGGTTTCAGAGAAGATTTTTTTTAAGTTTTTCCCATTATAAACCTATGGATGATAATGAGACCAGGAGCGTGGCCAATTCGGACCATCAGAGGTATGGTTGGCAGGACACTTAATGTTGCAACATACAAAATATCTAACCTCTTGGCCTATTGGTTTCACAGGAGAAGATATTTGAAGTTTTTTCCTGTTATAAGTCTATGAGAGCTCATGAGGCTCAGGTGGTAACCAATTTGGACCCTAGGAGCATGGTTTGCAGGAGTTAAGTAGGTAACTACATAACGTTGCTACATACTTAATATTAAAGCTCTGGGCCTTATGATTTGAGAGATGAACATTTTTTCCATTAAAAGTCTATGGGAGCTATTAAGCCCCGAGGCGTGGTCAATTTGTAAACCCCGCCCATGGTTGGCAGGACTGAGTTATGTAGGTGACCACTTGACGTTGCTACATACTACATATCTAAACTCTGGGCCTTATGGTTTCAGAGAAGTTTTTGTTTAAAGTTCCCCCCCCCCCAGTGTAAGTCTATGGGAGCTAATGAGCTCAAGGGCGTTGCGAATTTGGAACCCAGAGGCATGGTTGACAGGGTTTATTTAGGCGACCACTTAATGTTCTTACGTACTAAATATCTAAGCTCTGGCCTTATGGATTTAGAAAAGAAGATTTTTGGAGTTGTTCTCATGATAAGCCTATGGGAGCTAACGAGTGCCGAGGCGTGGTCAATTAGGCATGGTTGGTAGGATTTATGCAGGTGATCACTGGACATTGCTACATACTAAATGTCTAAGCTCAGGGCCATATGGTTTCAGAGAAGAATATATATTTTTTTTTTTTTCATTATAAGTCTTTGGGAGCTAATGAGCCCCGGGCCGTGGCCAACTTGGATTGGCAGGATTAATGTGGGTGACCACGTAATTTTGCTACATACTAAATATCTAAGCTCTTGGCCTTATGGTCTGTGGCAGCCCCAGGGCCAGACCAATTTGGATCCAAGTGGGCAAGACATACAGGATTTATATAGGATAGACTACATGTCGGGACAAAGGTCATTTTTAAATGAGTCTTACTCACCTTTTACAAGGCACAATCCTATAATGTTAATCCTCATCTTGCTGTTCACGACAACCCCTATCTTTGCAAACAGTGAAGATCCAGATCAGATGGCTTCTGAAGAAGAAGCCATCTGATCAAAATCTGCACTGTTTAGCATTCAGTTTAGGAATTTGTAGCAATAAATTACACCAAGTAATTTGATTGGTTGATAGACATAAATGGGTGTGGCTTAAATGAATATTCAGCAAGATAAGGGTTAAATTAAAGCTAAGAAACTGAAATTTAATATAAGTTATTTTATATATATCGTGACATGCAGTTATGTTGATGTAATTAAAGAAAAAGTAAAAATTATTAGTATTAACATTTTTGGATTCATTTTTTATTATTTTACCATATGCTTAAAAAGGTCAGTTCTCATTGGATAGGTGTACCCAGTACAAGCTCTGCAATAATGTATCCAAGATTTTTTCTAGCCTTTTTCAAAAGAAAAATAGCAAATTTTATTTTCTGGATCCAAATTAATCGGTCATCCTGAACAAAAGTGTCATTGAACCCAAATAGAATTCTGGGGTACATATATAGAGGATCTTACACCCGTGGTCATTTCATATGAAATTTATTAAACGAGCCTTTGGCGAGTTTCATAAATTTCATTTGAAATGACCACGGGTGTAAGATTCTGTTTATCATATAACCACTTTAAATTGCATTTTATCGCCTTTATATTGACATATTTTTTCCACAAAAGATGCATGGTTGACATGGACGTCGTCATGACGTTACTTAATTCCACAAAAGTGTTATTACACGTGTGGCCATACGATATTTATTACACGACGTTATCCACTGCATATCAACGACGTCATATGATAAATCAAGTTATGACTTCAAAAACATTTGTGCCAAACATTATGCAATTTGGACACTAATAATTATTTAAGAAACTGAATCACTTTGAGGAGAGCTACCCTCATAGGCTATTCATTTTTCAGAAAACTTGAAAAACGCCTGCTATCCATTAAAACAATTTTAAATAAGATAAGATTGATTTGGCTGATGCTTTGCCGCATTTACAAATCGGGGTTTACAAAAAAAAAAAAAAAAAATCCACAGTATTTTACTGGGCATGTTTTTACTCATTAAATATGTATAATTTTCAAAATTTGAATATTCTACTGATAGGTATACATCACGAAAACACGCCTATATAATTCTTACCCCCTTGACCCCCCCCACTTTTATACAGTAAAACTAGGGTTTATGGGGGGCAAACCTTTTTTTCTTATTTCTGCTCTATAATATAGATTGCGGGTACTCGTTAGAACCGCCTCGATGAGGCGGTTCTAACGTGTACCCACAATCTATATTTTGAGCAGAAATAAGAAAATAATCATCATATTTTATCTTAAAAGTTACGTTTTTTTCGGCGGTAGAATTTACAATGTATTTGTATGGGCGTGTTTTCATATTGCCGGTAAAGATTGCCCATGATGCTAAATGACTAAGTAATTACGTCACACCCAGTAACAGCCATAAATTTATTGAAGATGAAGGAACGGAATTTTAGGGCCATTGACCAAAACTGTCTCTTGCCTCTACTGTTTCAATATCTAATTTGTTCCACACCATAAAGGGCATACATGTAAGTGCTTATTTGAAAGAAAAGCACATTTCTGCACTGTAAATTTTGGGAACACTACACGTGTTTTGCTAGTGTTTTAGACTAACTCACCTACGTTTTCAAGGAAAATGCATATGTTTTGTACATTTTTCGAAAACCGCTTTGAGCTTCAGAGTTGAAAAACGCCGGTGTTTTCAACTTCTACACAGTGTAGAAAAAGAAACACTGAAAAAATATCTTACATTATTTAATGAATAATTATCATTTAAATGTTGTTGCCAGGCCACATATATTATTTTTAGCCAAATAATAACGCGATTTGTACTGAAAAAAAATCTTCTTGTCCCCAGGCAAAACCGGAAAACTTGTGTGTTTCACCTGAAAATACATGTGTTTTCCAGCTTTAAACACATATGTTAAGCCGACAACACAACTACGCCACGTGATCAAATTTGAATTCCGAAGATTGGCGCATTGTACATGTAGATCCAATTTCTGCATTTTTGAAAATCTTTTTGTGTATTTTCCGTTTCTACCATCACACATTTTGCACAACAGTCGGTAGAAGAAGATGGACGATGAGAAATTAGGATTTATATGCAGGTAAGTTTGAATAAGCAATTATCAAAGATTCTGATTCTGAAACAGACATGACAGGTGGGTGGGGAAGGCCATTCTGGATAATCGTATTGCTTGAGAATGTCAGTCATTATTTCGTTAAGCTTTAATTTTGCGACAGTAGAACGCATCTGTATCTGTGGAGTCCTCTGCTTTTTAGTCTTTGCTGAATCACAGACACATTGTTTGTTTTGGAGTTTAACGGTTCGATCAGCGCTATTTAGGTCATGTCTAGCTGGTCCGTTTACCGATATACACTTCCTCGGCTGGCTTATATGTAAGCTGTTAACCCAGCAGCCAGACGTCGCTGGGGCAACGTCAGATCAACGTCGGTGCAACGTCATGCGTCATGACAGTTCACCGACGTAGATTTGACGTTGTATAAACGTCATGATGTTGTACCGATGTTACAGTGACGTCACAATAACGCCATGTGTTTGCTGTGTAACTAGTACAGTGCACATTCTTTCGACAGAAACTGACAACTGCCCTTCTTGAATCGGTAGAAGGGACAAAGATATTTTTTCTAATTGTTGCACTGATTAGTTTCAGTTGCGTAGCCAGAACAAAACTATCATTACATAGTACAAGGAAAATCTAGTAAAAACATCTTTCTCTGGGCAGGGAATCAATTTTCTCCAGCGGGGAGCAAATTCTTTCCTGTGAGAGTAGCCTTGGGTAATTCCGTTTGGGCTGGAGCCGAGCGATGGTCTCCCTATTCACCGGCTATGGGGAATAGGGGTACCACCGAACGGCTACGGTGTAGTGGCAGCATGGATTCATTCCCTGGGACCCCACCAGCTGACGACCCGCGACACGGGGAAACTGGAAAACAACGTAATTCCGTTTCTGCTGCATTTTTTCTTTGACATTAGCGTAATGAGAGCTCTTTCGGGTTCAACAAATAGTGTAGACCTAGATCAGCCAACAGTTATAGTACAGGAATTTAAATGTTCATTTATTTATTTTTTTTCAGTTTACACTCGGAGACTAACGACAGTGCCTATTTAATTTGCAGAGTGTCCAAGATGCAGCTTTACCATAGATATTGTCTAAGCACAGACCTTCATCTACATTTCATGGTTCACTGACTTTGCTTTGTGACACATTGTCAATGACGAGAAAGAACTCGGCAAACAATATACTGTTGCGGATGTGGATAAACTGGACCTTGAAGTGTACTTCAAGTTGATTTGTAGGACTAACCAGTGCTTCAGCTGAAGTGCACGACCCGCCGGATGCTTTTAGCTTTATGAGTGTTACCATATATGGGTATGGCGGCCATTTTGGTCATGTGACTTGGACCTAAAACGGTTCCCCCAATAAATGCGCCTTATCGTAAGGAGCAAAAATATATCTTATACTTTAGTACTGTATTCTGAATCGTTTGCAGGATAAAATACATTCTCACTTTTCCAATACAAAAGCATATGTGTCCAAGTTTGACCTAGGCACAAAGAAAGTGAAGCTCAACACAGGGTCACCATTTTAGCAATTTATGATGGGCCTACGTCCCAGATGCTATTTATCAAGTTTCGTGGCAATCTGCCCTGTGGTTCTTTTTGAAGGGTTTTTTCTATATATGGATTGGCGGCAATTTTGGTCATGTGACCTGGACCCCATGAGCAAATATTGGTTTCCCCTATCCCAAAGAGGCTCCATATGAAATTTGACTTCAATCGGCCCAACGGTTTCCGAGGAGAAGCAGTTCGAAAATTTTCACATTTTTCGCCGCGGCGAGGCTATACTAAATGGAATTTAATATTTCGCAAGTTCATTGGTTAGATCTCATTAAGTCTATAAAGAAAACTGGGGTTTACGGGGGTAAACATTATTTTTCTTATTTTTACTCCAAGACATAGTCATTTTCCAAATAAATTTTGAAGAAAGCACAACCTGTCACCCATAAATATTGAAATGAACTCCTACTATATATAAGGAGGATGACTCCATTTTGTACAAAAAGGGCTAAAAGGTACAGAAAGTAAGGGTTTTAACATAAGATGTGAAATATAAAAAGGATTTTGAAAATGTAAATTTTGAAAAAATGCAGAAAAAATGATATCGTGGTGTCATCTATCCTTAACGTTGTTACATATAAAATACCTAAGCCCTTGGCCTTAGAAGATTTTGAAGTTTTCCCCCCATTATAAGTCTATGGGAGCTAATGAGTCCCGGCCGTGTCCTGTTGGAACCCAGGGGCATGGTTATGTAGGTGGCCAAATTGGACCCCATATGCATGATTGACAGGATTTATGTATGATTACATTTATCGTTGCCTAAGCTCTGGACCTGTGGCGGCAATTTTGGTCATGTGACCTGGACCCCATGAGCAAATATTGGTTTCCCCTATCCCAAAGAGGCTCCATATGAAATTTGACTTCAATCGGCCCAACGGTTTCCGAGGAGAAGCAGTTCGAAAATTTTCACATTTTTCGCCGCGGCGAGGCTATACTAAATGGAATTTAATATTTCGCAAGTTCATTGGTTAGATCTCATTAAGTCTATAAAGAAAACTGGGGTTTACGGGGGTAAACATTATTTTTCTTATTTTTACTCCAAGACATAGGTTGTGGGTACTCGTTAGAGCCGCCTCAATGAGGCGGTTCTAGCGAGCACCCATAACCTATGTTTGCAGTATAAATAAGAAAAATTGTTTAAATATTCCAAGCGGTTAAGTCCCTATCACCAATTTTCACAAACGGGTTACGGATTTTTTGCCTCGGCGAGGCTATACTAATTGGAATGTAATATTTCGCAAGTTTATTGGTTAGATCATATTGATATCTATCAGTATGCCAAAAATTGTTTAAATATTCCAAGCGGTTAAGTCACTATCACCAATTTTCACAAACGGGTTACGGACGGACAGACAGACAGACCATATATGGCTTGGCGGCCATTTTGGTCATGTGACCTTGACCCCATGAGCAAATTTTGGTTTTCCCCATCCCATTGAGGCTCCATATGAAATTTGACTTCAATCGGCCCAACGGTTTCCGAGGAAAAGCAGTTCGAAAATTTTCACATTTTTCGCCTCGGCGAGGCTATACTAAATGGAATGTAATATTTCGCAAGTTCATTGGTTAGATCTCGTTAATATCTTACAGTATGCGAAAAAATTGTTTAAATATTCCAAGCGGTTAAGTCCTTATAACCAATTTTCACAAATGGGTTACGGATTTTTCGCCTCGGCGAGGCTATACTAAATGGAAAGTAATATTTCGCAAGTTCATTGGTTAGATCTCATTGATATCTATCAGTATGCCAAAAATTGTTCAAATATTCCAAGCGGTTAAGTCACTATCACCAATTTTCACAAACGGGTTACGGACGGACAGACAGACAGACCATATATGGCTTGGCGGCCATTTTGGTCATGTGACCTGAACCCCATGAGCAAATTTTGGTTTCCACCATCCCATAGAGGCTCCATATGAAATTTGACTTCAATCGGCCCAACGGTTTCCGAGGAGAAGCAGTTCGAAAATTTTCACATTTTTCGCCTCGGCGACGCTATACTAAATGGAATGTAATATTTCGCAAGTTCATTGGTTAGATCTCATTAATATCTACCAGTATGCCAAAAATTGTTTAAATATTCCAAGCGGTTAAGTCCCTATCACCAATTTTCACAAACGGGTTACGGATTTTTCGCCTCGGCGAGGCTATACTAAATGGAATGAAATATATCGCAAGTTCATTGGTTAAATCACATTGATATCTATCAGTATGCCAAAAATTGTTTAAATATTCCAAGCGGTTAAGTCACTATCACCAATTTTCACAAACGGGTTACGGACGGGCAGACAGACAGACCATATATGGCTTGGCGGCCATTTTGGTCATGTGACCTGGCCCCCATGAGCAAATTTTGGTTTCTCCCATCCCATAGAGGCTCCATATGAAATTTGACTTCATTCGGCACAACGGTTTCCGCGGTGAAACAGTTCGAAAATTTTCACATTTTTCGCCTCGGCGAGGCTATACTAAATGGAATGTAATATCTCGCAAGTTCATTGGTTAGATCTCTTTGATATCTATCAGTATGTCAAAAATTGTTTAAATATTCCAAGCTGTTAAGTCACTATCACCAATTTTCACAAACGGGTTACAGACGGACAGACAGACAGACCATATATGGCTTGGCGGGCATTTTGGTAATGTGACCTGGACCCCGTGAGCAAATTGTGGTGTCCCCCATCCCATAGAGGCTCCATATGAAATTTGACTTCAATCGGCCCAATGGTTTCCGAGGAAAAGCAGTTCGAAAATTTTCACATTTTTCGCCTCGGCGAGGCTATACTAAATGGAATGTAATATTTCTCAAGTTCATTGGTTAGATCTCGTTGATATCTATCAGTATGCCATAAATTGTCTAAATATTCCAAGCGGTTAAGTCCTTATCACCAATTTTCACAAACGGGTTACGGATTTTTCGCCTCGGCGAGGCTATACTAAATGGAATGTAATATTTCGCAAGTTCATAGGTTAGATCTCATTGATATCTATCAGTATGCCAAAAATTGTTTAAATATTCCAAGCGGTTAAGTCACTATCACCATTTTTCACAAACGGGTTACAGGCGGACAGACCGACAGACCATATATGGCTTGGCGGCCATTGTGGTCATGTGACCTGAACCCCATGAGCATATTTTGGTTTCCCCCATCCCATAGAAGCTCAATATTAAATTTGACTTCAATCGGCCCAACGGGTTCCGAGGAGAAGCAGTTCGAAATTTTTCACATTTTTCGCCTCGGCGAGGCTATACTAAATGGAATGTAATATTTCGCAAGTTCATTGGTTAGATCTCATTGATATCTATCATTAGCCAAAAATTGTTTAAATATTCCAAGCGGTTAAGTCACTATCACCAATTTTCACAAACGGGTTACGGACGGACAGACAGACTGACAGACTGACAGAATGACACGGTGATTTTAGGGCACTCTTAGAAAATCGACTTCAGTCGGTCGCTTTTTCTGCGGGTCGTGCAATTCACAGCTACTAGGCTTCGGGCAACAAATAGTTTTTAAACAACATTTTGACCCAGAAGGCTGCTGGATATGTGCATTCTTTAAAAAAATGCTGAAAAAGAGATAAACAGTTGGCTTCTAGTCCAAAAAAAGATGTGTGCTTCGTAGCCAGGAACAGGGGTCACAATCAGTCTCTTCCAATGCACAGTTGCACTTGTAAAGAGTATTAACCTTTATTCTGCTGAGCACGATTAGCCCTACGTTTGCAAACAGTGTAGTTTCAGGTCAGATGGCCTCTGAAGAAGCCATCTGATCAGGATCTACACGGTTTGTAATTCTGTTCATGAATTTAAACAAATACATTATCTCAAGAAATCCGATTGGTTGATACTCAACAAAGGGGTGGCAAAATTAATCATTCAGCAGGATAAGGATTATGAGTGGCATTCTTTTCATCTGTTCAAAGAGCTGATTTTTAGAAGACAAAGAACTTTTGTCAAATCATCTTTGATAAATGTCCTGATATAGACTTGAATTTTGTGTTGATTTCAACATTTTGTTTTCATGAGCTTATCGAATTCTGTTTCTTAGTCTTAATGCACACTTAGTCCTACCTATTCTAGTCAGGGTCTTTGCAATTTGTTTTGGTAAGGATTTGCATTTTCAATTTCTTATACCCCTAAAATCACTTTAAACACTAATGTAGGTGTGGTAGCTAGAATTTAAATAATATAACAAACAATATAACAAACTTTGTTTGCAATGATAAATGTTCAGTATGTTTTGAAATAAAAGGTTCTAATGTTATGAAATAAAACACAGAAAAGTAACAAAACATGTGTCAGTGTTTTAAAACTGTTACAGTCCCTAAACACGCATTATGTGTTTTCAGGCAAAACACCAAAACACGTGTTTTCACCAAAACATCAGTGTTTTAATATAAACACTTATACACGTTTTAAAAGAGTTACAGAGAAGTTTTTTACTTTGTGTTTAGAACCAAAACACCCAGATTTAGAGTGTGGGATTGACAGTTAATTTAACATTTCTTTTAATTGCGAGATTATTAACCCATTTAGTACCAGAAACCCCAAAACGGGTACCCTGGCAAACAGTGCAGGCCCAGATCAGACACCGCAGAATGCGGCGTCTGATCCGGGCCTCCACTGTTTGCTAAACGTTAAGTCATTTTCCAAATAAATTTTGAAGAAAGCACAACCTGTCACCCATAAATATTGAAATGAACTCCTACTATATATAAGGAGGATGACTCCATTTTGTACAAAAAGGGCTAAAAGGTACAGAAAGTAAGGGTTTTAACATAAGATGTGAAATATAAAAAGGATTTTGAAAATGTAAATTTTGAAAAAATGCAGAAAAAATGATATCGTGGTGTCATCTATCCTTAACGTTGTTACATATAAAATACCTAAGCCCTTGGCCTTAGAAGATTTTGAAGTTTTCCCCCCATTATAAGTCTATGGGAGCTAATGAGTCCCGGCCGTGTCCTGTTGGAACCCAGGGGCATGGTTATGTAGGTGGCCAAATTGGACCCCATATGCATGATTGACAGGATTTATGTATGATTACATTTATCGTTGCCTAAGCTCTGGACCTGTGGTTTCAGAGAAGAAGATTTTTTTAAGTTTTGTCCCATTATTAGTTCATGTTTTTTTAATTACCATAGCAACCAGAATTTCAATCCGATCAGCCCCTTAATCTTATGTAGCCTTTCCCCCTTCCTGATAATGCTTCACATTAAATTTGATCAAGATTAGCCTTGGAGTGTGAAGAGATATTCTTATTTGAAATTTTGGACGTACAAACGCCGGAGTGTTGGTAAACAGTCAACCTTCTTTATTTTTGTTTGATTTGAAGTTTAACGTCCCCGTCAACACTATAAAGGTCATTATGGAGACGTTCCTTCCAATTTTGTGGGACTTTTACCCAACATTGAGATGAAATGGCATCTCAAGCCCTGCCGCCCAATGAAACCAATAGGGGTTATAAGCATGGACGGGCCGACGCGCACGGCATTGCATGGGCAGACTAAGATCCTCTAAGCGGTTTACCAGTACTCGTGTGAGGGTCGGTTTCAGCTTTGCGTGGAAGCATCATGCAGCCCATCTATTTCTTCAAGCCCCGATGGGCGGGGGCTAACAACTTCTCAAAAACGACATTATATATAACAATGAAATGCGTTATAACGACAATTTTACTGGAACGAAGCCTTAGCATAAGATGAAACGATTAATGGAGATATTCAAGAATCTTGTAATTATTTTTTACTCCAAGAAACAAATGTTGTGGATATTTGTTAGAATCGCTTCGGTGAGGCGATTCTAACAAAAGTCCACAACATTTGTTTCTTGGAGTAATGAAGGGGAATGGGAACACCTTCAGGCGAGGTAACTCCTGCGAAAAATATTTTGTCTCCCATGTCGATAGGGGTCAACTCTTAAAGGAAAGAATTTGCTCCTAAGGAGCAAATTCTTTCCTTTAAGAGTTGACCCCTTTTTTCCGTGGGACAGAACATATAGAAAAGCGTACAGGAAGTCCCGAAAGTTGTCTCCCTTTGCAAAGCGGCGAAAAATCTGCCAGGTGTTCCCATTCCCCTTAAGGGAAAGAGTTAGTTATAACCTAGTACTACCCGCCCCCGCCCATAGGGGCTTGAAGAAAGATATTGGCTGCATGATGCTTCCACGCAGAGCTGAAACCGACCCGCACATAAGTACTCGTAAACCGCTTACAGGATCTAAGCCTGCCCAGGCAAAGCGGTGCGAGTCGGCCCGTCCATGCTTATAAACCCTGCTGGTTTAATTGGGCGACAGGGCTTGAGAAGTAATTTCATCTCAATGTCGGGTAAAAGTCCCACAAAATTTGAAGAAACGTCCCCAAATTGACCTTTACAGTGTTGACGGGGACTTTAAACCTCAAATCAAACAATACAAAACTATTATACTACTCCTTGTCTGGATTCTTCATAGCGGCAAATAATTGATAGCCTTCGGCTCAGGTGAGCTAAAATAGTATTTTTTAAGGTCACTGTCCTTTTAGTTAACTTTAAAGTTGAGTTTGATATATTTGACCTTTACACCCATTCATGGGCAACGAAGTTTAACGCTCTTTATGCTGTGTATTTTTCCTCGCAGACGACGTTTTGAATATTTGTCTTATATTTTTTCCGAAAACAGGATCTGACATTTCATGCAAATTGCCTTCTGTGAAGACAATTTGCATGAGATGTCAAGTCCTATTATCTAGAGGGGGAAAAGAGAAAAAACAAATCAACAATATGTCGTCTGCTGATCTTTGATCTAGAGCGGATAGTGGTAGGTTAAGTTAACATTTAAGAGGATGAAATATTAGCATCAATGATGGTTGTGAGGGGTGTACAGAAAATCCGTCCCGAGCGTCACTGCCCGGTATCGCGAGGCTAGAACCTGAAATAATCACATTTGACTAAAACGACGCGTCAGCACTCGTGGGTCATTTTGCGTCGACTCCCAGCGAAAGGTAGAGACAGTAGGGGAGTTGAAAGTTAAGGACAGAGTACAAAGAGGGTGAAAGAGGAAAATGAATGGAAGTTTATCATATGACGTCACGTCTGAGAGTGTAATAACGCCATGTAATATTTTCGATAATCCACTAGTGGATTAAATATGCAAATTAGCTAGATACGTCCCGTTGCGTTACATGTACGACGTCCTTAACGAAGTCGAGTTTACTAATGGCGGAATATTGGCATTTTTGTAAATAATCGTGAATAAAATGCGTTTTAAATGTCATATGATAAACAGAATCTTGCATTCGTGCTCGTGTATTATTGAATTTATTAAACGAGTTGAGGAAAAGGGATAAAATGCGAGGCTTTGCCTCGCATTTTATCCCTTTTCCTCAACTCGTTTAATAAATTCCATAATACATGAGCACTCATGTAAGATCCTCTATGTAACAATTAAAGAAATAACAAAGTCCCCCTCTACTCGACCGGCCCCGATAGCTCAGTTGGTAGAGTGTCCGCTCCGGGGAACGGGAGGTCTGGGGTTCGATCCCGGGCCGCGACATACCAAAGTCGTTAAAAATGGTACTAGCTGCTCCTCGCTTGGCACTCAGATTTACGGGGTAGAGCTAGGACTGGTCGATCCAGTGTCAGGATAATGTGACTGGGTGTGGTATCATGTAATGTGTCTGGGACATGATACTTCAGTGAGGCAGCACTATAAACGTGAGCATTGGGCTCCCTGTCGCAACCAGACACCGTCGTGATATGACTGAAAAATTGTTGAAAGCGACGTTAAACCCGAATTCACACACACACCCCCTCTACTCGTGCCTGCTGCAAGGACAGCAAGTTTTGCCCAACTGTAAACCAGTATCAGTTGGACGCCCGAGTGACACAACACACACAACACTTCCGTTTCACCAAATCCCACCATCAACCCGCAAAGATTAATAAACCGTCGATGTAGTGCCACAGTACTACATTTCCCCCTGTTGGGCATTCTAGGCAGTACTTTCTGGGCAGAAACCAGCTGAGTAAAACCAGAATTAATGATCACCTATGTGTAGCAGTCACCTCTCTTCAGGAACTGCAATAATTCTCACCCCTCCCACCACCACCACCCCGAAGCATTTTGCTACATATTAAACAGGGGTCACATCCCTCGCTCAGCCAGCAGCCATATAACTACAACTCGTCACGAAAATACGCCTATGTAATTTCAACCCCTTTAAACCCCACATTTATATAGTAAAACTGGGGTTTACATTGGTGTACATTTTGTTTCTTATTTTCGCCCAGAAACATAGATTGTGTGCAGAAATATATCCGAATATTTTATCTGAAAATTTTAATGTTTCGGTGGTAAATTATTTCATTTTAACTTGAAATTGAAGTTGTGTATCATTTTTAAAAATCTAATACAATTAAATTAAAAAAATGACAGCGATGAGACTTAATCATTTATATTTCTTTTCATATAACAATATTGAACACCCATTTTTGTCCGTCTACATCAAGTCAAATATAATCTCACATTTCCCCCTGCTGAACAGCCACCTGCTTTAAGCAGTCACTTTTGGAGTTTTAGTTTGGTGGCTGCTTAACCTTTACTACTTTCTAGGCTTATTCAACAGACGACAAATTGTTGATATGTTCTTATCCCCCCCCCCCCCAAAAAAAAACATGACTTGACATCTCTTGCAAATTTTCTCCATTGGGATATTTAAAAATGTCGCCTGCTGACTTGTTTCTTAAATACAGTATATCGCTTGGACAAGAGACATATGGCATCTTTTCTATCTTGTCTATATAATATAAGAATCTTACATGGATGTGGGGGCGGGGTTACATCACGTGAACAAGTCCGTGAAATGAACACCCCCTTAAACCCCACTTGATATAGAGAAAGCTGGGGTTTAACGGGAGTATACATTATTAGTCTTATTTCTGCTCCAAGACATAGGTTGTGGGTACTCGTTAGAACCGCCTCAATGAGGCGGTTCTAACGAGCACCCGCAACCTATGTTTGCAGTATACATAAGAAAAATATTAGGAGTTTTCATCAGAAAAGTAGCCATTTTGGAGATATGAAAAATGCACTATGTCGTACAGGTGTGTTTTCGTAATGACACACCAAGCACGTGAAAATTCTCGAGTTTTATCCTATCCCTGGGTAAAATAACCTGGGTAGGATAAGAAATTGTATCCCAGGGATAAGTCTTCTATCCCTGGGATAAGTCCAGGATTTTCTTATCGGTCTGCAAAAAAACTAAAGGTATGCCGTGAATACTCATTAGAATCAATAGGTTTGGTGTTTACATAGACGTCATTGGTAAATTATAATGAAATTAAAAAAAAAAAAAAAAATGACAGAATTTGTAACGCGTGTGGGCGAAACAGAATTTCCTAGCACATTTAAAAATAGTCAAACCCTTGTCTCATGTATTAAAAAAAAAATCTTACATTCGTGGCAATTTCTTATGAAATTCATAGCCCCTATTGTGCTGTCACCTGTTTATCAGAAAGCCTTAAAAACGAGAAGCATCTTACCCCATTTCCAGTATAGTAGTCCTGTAATAGTGTCGAAAGAATACCCGTTTATATGTTTTTGACAACTAAAGGGGCATATAGCAATTTTATGGCACAGTGACTGAAGGCTTTTGAGTTTAAGCTCAGCTCCATGAACGTATAATTATATATAGAATTGAATAATGAGCTATATACCGAATTACATTTAATGCAGTGACTAAATGGAGACATGGAGACCAACCCTCTTTAAAACATCCAGTTATTCATACATCCAATGTCCTCTAGTAAGAGCCTTTCCCGCATCACGATAACACACCCGTGTGACATTATGCATTCTTTCACATCTCCAAAATGGTCATTTTATGATGAAGATTTGTGATAGTTTTCTTACTAATAATCGAAACATAGGTTGTGGATGCTCGTTACAACCGCCTCGTAGAGGCGGTTCTAACGAGTACGCACAACCAATGTCTTAGAGCAGTAATAAGAAAAAATAATAAAGTATACCCATAAACCCCAGTTATCTCTTTATAAAGTGGGGTTTACCTGGGTTTCAATACACGGACTTGTTAGCATAAAAACTAATTCTTTGTTTACAATATGTTTAAAGGGATTCAGATAGTTTTCTACACCTATATAGTATCCTCTAGCAAGAAACCACTTTTGGAACAGTTCAAAAGTGGTCTTAAAGACCACTTTTGAACAGTCCAGAGGGTGGTCTCAATATAAGATTTTTACTGTGTACCTATAGATATTGTTTTACGGTTATATTTAGCCCTACCCAAGCACTAGGGGATGATACTCAGGTCAAGGTCACAGTTTTCTATCACATAATGGTCAAGATTCAAAGATTCGACAGGTCTTTTTGTTTTGTTTGCTTGAATTGAGGTTTTACGTCCGCGTCAACACTATTTAGGTCATTTTGGAGATGTTGCTTCAAATT
Source organism: Lucinisca nassula (assembly GCA_963580285.1). NCBI lineage: Eukaryota > Metazoa > Mollusca > Bivalvia > Lucinida > Lucinidae > Lucinisca > Lucinisca nassula. The sequence goes on along the minus strand of OY757017.1, from coordinate 10,156,178 downwards.
TTGTGGGACTTTTACCCGACACTGGGATGAAATGACAACTCCAGCCCTGCCGCCCAATAATTCCAAAACGCGTATATGCATTGGACGGTCTGACTCACATCACTTTGCCTGTGCAGGCTTAGTCCTTCTAAGCGGTTTACCACTACTCGTGTGTGGTCTGCGTGGAAGGACCGTGCAGCCCAATCTATTTCTCCAAGCCCTGATGTGCGGGGGCCGACAGGTCTTTATGTACATTTTATTGAACGCTTACTGAAAGTATTCATTAACCCTTGTCCTGCTGAATATTTAAATATGCCACACCCACTAATGATTATCACCAATCAGATTACTTTATGCAAATCATAGCAACAAATTCATAAACTGAATGACAAACAATGAAGATCCTGATCAGATGGCTTCTTCAGAAGCCATCTGATCTGGATCTACATTGTTTGAAAGATCAGACATATCCGGGCTCAGCAGGACAAGGGTTAAATACTCTTGGGTGTCTACCAGCGGTTTCTGCGTGACCCAACCCTGCTAATGAAAGGCATCTTACAATGCATATAACACCGGTATCGACCGTCACGTGAAACGTTAATGTTACGTCATGGCCGTCAACGGCGAAAGTTGGTTTCATTTGTGTGAACGTTAAACCAACGTTATAAATATAGAGTACAAAAAATCAAAGTACTGACAGCACTGGAGGGTCAATTGTCTCCGAGTTAGGCTGGGAAAATGGCCCAGAACTCGAACTGTGACTGTTTAGTTCAACCCTTTAATTCCTGTACCGTCAGCAAACAGTGTAGATCCTGATCAGACGCCGCGTACACCAGACTAGTCCAGATTTAACTTTCAAACAGCGCTCTGACGCCACAGGGAGAAGGAAAATGATGCTATATAAAATGACCGTTGCCTAAATTTTGTACATCACGTGGACAATAGCAGGCGGGAAGTTTCTGTAGTGACCGAAAAATACGGGATCTTTAAAGGTTTTAATGTGAGAAATTCGGTCCTGATAGGGTGCATTTAGGAGAATATCCCTTTCGCGGAGGGGGAGGATGAAAAACGTGGTTCTTTGTGAAACAAAGAACCAAATAAACAAACAAATAAACAAAATATAGTTTGGAATATGGTATATATATGACAAACCGAGAGGGTCAATTATGGGGGTGAGGCAAGAAAATCTCAGGCGAGTTTTCAGATATATATATATATATATATATATATATAGAAATATCTGCAGCGAAGACAAAATAACTTTTGAACCCTCCTTCTTAAAAAGTCAGTTACATTATGAAACATATTTTTGCCTTGTGCGAACAACTCAGGTACTGACCAGACTGCGCCGAGCGCAGTCTGGTCAGTGCCTTAGTGTTCGCTTCTGTGATGGTATGAGACATCTAGTTTGCATATAAAATATTTCAAGATTCTTGTTAGTCCGTAAGCTGAGCTGTCCGGCGTGAGTCTTACCTGGCTGCAAAAGCCAAAGACAAGTTGCCTTGTGACGTGGCTCACTACAATCGATTATAAAAAGCATCAACGCATGACGGGCAGACACCCAAAAACATTATACTATGTAGGGTAGTTCTAAATATAGAAGGTAATACATTTTTGTTTATCATTTTTGGTCGAACAAAAGCTACTATGCACAGAAGCCTCTTCAGTGCTGTGGCCCCCGCCCATAGGGGCTTGAAGAAATATATGGGCTGCATGATGCTTCCACGCAGAGCTGAATCCGGCCCGCACACTAGTACTGGTAAACCGCTAAGAGGATCCAAGCCTGTCCAGGAACCGCGGTGCAAGGCGGACCGTCCATGCTTATAAACCCTACTGGTTTCATTGGACGACAGGGCTTTAGATGTCATTTCATCTCAATGTCGGGTAAAAGTCCCACAAAATTGGAAGCAACGTCTCCAAAATGACCTTTAAAGTGTTGACGGGGACGTTAAACCTCAAATCAAACAAACAAACTCTTCAGTGCTAATGTGTAGGAAATCCATGAAACGGTTATTTATAGAAAATAGCCACGTTATTCTTAACGGTGTGACGCCAATAAGACGTAAGAGGTTATTTGCAGAATCTGGACTGGAATCTGCTTGGTTTGACAAACAGTATAGACCCAGATCAGACGCCGCAGAAAGCAGCGACTGATCAGGATCTACAATATTTGCTTACAGTACAAAGATTTAAGAGTTTCGTAAAACATACAGTCAGCCAATAGATTTCAAGTAAACTTTGTTTGTTTGTTTGTATTGGAGTGGGTTTAACGGCCCAGTCAACACTATTTTAGGTAATTTTTAGCCTGTCGATTTACCTATCCACACTTTTCCTGGGCAGGCTTATACGTAAGCGGTTAACCAGTATACAGGGCACATTCTAGACTATACCCGAATTTAACCCATTTAACACTGGAAACCCCAAAACGGGTAGTTGGCAAACATTGCAGGCCCAGATCAGACGCCGCAGAACGCGGCGTCTGATCAGGGCCTACACTGTTTCTAAGAAGTTCAGCTATTCTCCATATAAATTTTGAGGAAAACAACCTGACACCCCTAAATGTTGAAATGGAGTCCTGGTATACATAAGGAGGAAGATTCCATTTGGTACACTCTGAAAACTCGCCTGGGATTTTCTTGCCTCACCCTCATAATTGACCCTCTCGATTTGTCACCAGCGTGCTATCAAAATCCACGTTGTTCTTTTCTTCGGTTAATTAAACTCATATGACCGTCATGACTGGAAGATTTTATGCCATTTTCACATGGAGGTTAAAAGTTAACAAAGTTAACTATATATGTTTACCTTTAGTTCACTAGCACAAGGAAGTTTGATCCGGACATTGACCGAATCTAGTTTTTGTTCCGGGATATGTCTTCAAATGATTTGAACACGCACATTATGATAACTCACCCATGCGACATAGTGCATTTTTCATATCTCCAAAATGGCTACTTTTCTGATGAAAATCCGTGATATTTTTCTTATAAATGCTCAAAACAGAGGCTGTGGGTGCTCCATAGAGGCGGTTCTAACGAGTACCCACAATCTATGTCTTGGAGCAGAAATAAGAAAAATATTGTATACTCCGTAAACCACAGTTTCCTCTATATGAAGTGGGGGTCTTCTGAAGTGGTGGTTTAGGGGGTCTTCATTTCACGGACGTGTTCACGTGATGCATCTCAAGACTAGCCTCCGGCATCTGATCTGGATTGACACTGTTTGCCTAACCCAACACGTGAGTCCAGTTCAGATCATAAACTATCTACTGCTAAAATTCTACAGTTAACCCTCTTTACACAACAATATGATCTCACAGCAACAAGAGTAGCACAGCTACGGAACATTGATAGTCACGTGGGCATCAACATCTTTAAGTCGAGTGAGTAAAACCTGACAAAAGATTGTTTGAAACCTTATAGAAAACACTATATGGTAAGATTAATAGGATCTATGATGGAATTGGGACCGAGACAAGGAACTCTTAGGCAGGTTTTCAGTTTATTTAAGTCTCATGCAAGGCTTTGCCGAGCATGGGACTTAAATAAACTGAAAACGAGCCTGAGAGTACCTTGTCGAGGTCTGAACCCGAGTTTATTATTTTTTTCTCACCCACCTACTTTAAAGAATATGCCGCAAATGGCCATCAGACTGCCCAGGAATACAGAAAACCAATGTCCGAATCGCTCCTTCACACAAATGTAACAGGGCAAAAAGTAGAGCCTTTATTATCCTTACCTTTTAAAGAAAGCTGACCGCCCTCACCCATCGGGGCTTGAAGAAATAGATGGGCTGCATGATGCTTCCAAGCAGAACTGAAACCGACCGCACACGAGAACTGGTAAACCGCTTAGGGGTCTAAGCCTGCCCAGGCAAAGCACTGTGCGTCAAATCGTCCACGCTAATAAATCCTAATTGGTTTCATTGGGCGACAGGGCTTGAGATGTCATTACATCTCAATGTCGGGTAAAGGTCCCACAAAATTGGAAGCAACGTCTAAAAAATGATCTATACAGTGTTGACGGGGACGTTAAACCTCGAATCAAACAAAAACTAATAAAGAAAGCTGATTAAATTTTTCTCCTAGTGAGCTGCTAAAATCCATTTCCAGTTCATTTACATGTAGCTGTTAATTTGAAATGATAACCAGTTGTTGATTTCTGAAAACTGTTACAGTACATTTCAAGACTTTCCTTCCGTGGCACTTGTCAGCAAGACATACTGAATGTCCCTTTCATTAAAAAGGACATGAATTTGTGGCTGTTAAAATGTATACCCTGTGAGACACAGAAAAGGTGCTTCCCTGTTTGCATGGGCAACAAGACAGTTAAGAAATATTTCCACTTGCTTGACAGATTGAGACAAATCCAGTGTGTGACATTGAGGATATTTACTTTTTTGAGATGAATATCAAAAATATTTCATCGAGTGTGTTGAAAATTCTGATGTTTTCAACACACGAGATGAAATATTCTTTATATTTATCGGAAGAAAAGTAATTTTTCTTTTTATTTTATAATATTTTAGGACACTTACTGTAATTGGTCACACAATTTTTGACTTGGCTATGGCGTCACAACTGTCAGTTTCAAAACAAAAACAGATCGCCATTTTGGACACAGCATTTTTACAGTACAAAAAGTGCTTTTCAAGGTATTTTACAGAATTATTTTATAGATAACATACATGTATATGAATTTTGGCGAGAAAAGTAGTCCGGGCTGCTACTGTGAAATACCACGGTCATGTTATTTTTCTCACTGTGAAAATATCATACTGTGAAAATATCACTTTTATTTGTTTCAGATATGCAATAATTTCAATGGTATATATAAAATAAAAAGAATTCTCACACTGTCATACAACTTGATAATCTTGTCCGTGTGAGAAAAAGTTTTCTCACATACCAATGCCTACGGAACAGAGACTAAGACATCACTGTCTTTGCTCGCAAAAAGCGAAATCTGTCCCACATTACATGATGGGCATCCATACCCTCACGTGAATAAGTCCCTGAAATGAACACCATACTCAACCCCATTTGTATAGAGACACTGGGGTTTGTTGGGGGTATACATTATTTTTCTTATTTCTGCTCCAAGAAATAGGTGGTGGGCAATCGTTAGAACCGCCTAACGAGCACCAACAACCTTTTCTTGCAGTGTCAATGAGAAATATATCACGGATATTCATCAGAAAAAGATGTGAAAAATGCACTATGTCGCACAGTTGTGTAATCGTAATGCGGGACCCAGAAATCTGTCTCAAGTGGCCACCTATACGGTGCACAGATACTTGGGGACTGGACTCAGATGAGTGATCATGGGCCGAACTGACCTCTTGAAGTTCGATTTTGCACAGTTTTTCCATGGTTAAAAAATGGCTGAGCACTAGCATAACCTGTTCCAAAAATTTAATCATGTCTAGAAAGCTTATAAATGAAAGTAGTTGTGATGGCTTTATATCCCCTTTATGGAGTGGCTATATAGCCATCACAACTACTTTCTTTGCAGGTTATGCTAGTGATCAGCCATGTTTAACTATGGAAAAACTGCGCATAAACGAACTTCAAGAGGTCAGTTCGGCCCATGATCACTCACCTGAGTCCAGGCCACAAGTATCTGGGATACGGTGCAGCTCACACGATTCTTTTTGACGTCATGACGTTCAAAATTATCAGATTACGCCTGCTTGGTGGAACAGCAATTCAGAAGTCCAAACGTCTATAACTCCGTTATTTCTGAATAAAAACCTTAAAGACAGGATTTTCATGCCGGGGGGTCTGGTCCCCAGCTTAAACATGTACAGGTAACCAGCAGATAAAAGTAGGTGTGGCTTGGTCTTGGTGGGCTGGCTACCTATAGGGGCCATAAAACTGATAAGGATTATAGGATTTAATTGACTGTAATAATCAGCTGCTGTCCATATATTTATCAACGAATACCTCCAAAAATTGGACATAAATTATGCTTCATAAACAAAGATGTATTTATTTATTAACATTTAAACAGAAAAAAAAATCTAGTTTTGTGTAATAGAAAATAAAATAGCAAACTTGACTGAAATCAGAAAACGATTTTATCTGAATGTCAATTTAGGTTTGGAAGAAATATAATGTGTGTTTTCATATTTTTCTCTGTACACAATAACCTCTCTGTAACATGACTCACTGTAAAAAGATTTTGAGATATAAAACAGTTCTAACACATATCCCAAAAATCGTTAGAACCGCCTCATTGAACATTTTGTATGTGTAAAATGCTAGTCCTAGTACTAATTAGAAAGAGACCAAGTCCCAACACTCTATCGGCCCCCGCCTATCGGGGCTTGAAGAAATATATGGGCTGCATGATGCTTCCAAGCAGAGCTGAAACCGACCCGCACACGAGTACTGGTAAACAGCTTAGAGGATCTAAGCCTGCCCAGGCAAAGCTGTGCGTGTCGGCCCGTCCATGCTTATAAACCCTATTGGTTTCATTGGGCGACAGGGCTTGAGATGTCATTTCATCTCAGTGTCGGGTAAAAGTCTCACAAAATTGGAAGCAATGTCTCCAAAATGACCTTTATAGTGTTGACAGGGGCGTTAAACATCAAATCAAACAAACAAGCCAACACTCTATAGTATATTGTGGGGGCTCGTTTGAATTGCCTCATTGAGGCCATACAAATGTATACCCTCACTTGATAGTATATTGTGGGTGCTCATTAGAACTGCCTGATTAAGACCATTCTAACAAGCACCCAAAATCTATATTTTATTTTTAAAAAATCTAAACTGAGATTAGAATGAGATAAGCCTGGACATCTGTTTTATTCATTCAGCCATTCCATCATTTGCTTAGCTGTGTCAATTTTATTTAATTTATTTTACTAAGACTGTCTCTGTATAATTCATTTTACTTTTTATTTTTCTTCTTTTATAAGAAGAAAAACAAGAAGAAGAATGGAAAAATCTTTCTATTATATCAAATTTAAAAACAATTCTTTCATTCAAACATTATTTATTTATTTATTTATCAGAAGAAGCTGTTTTCTATAGTGTCAACTAATAATTTTTCAACAAATTTGAAGCTTTAATTTTTTATTATTATTATTATTTGTTTTTGGTATATTAGAACTAAATATGCTATATAATTAACCTTTATGAAATATGTTTGCATTTTGTTTCTTTGTTATTTAAAAATAAAAAAATAAATACATTAATCATGGCTAAATTTTTTTGTTTGTCTATTGAAACCAATTATGCAGTGTGCCTGCTGTTACATAATTGAGATAACAAGGTTAGCTTCAAACAGAGCAGAGCTGTCAATCACTTATTATTAAAATGTCAATCATTGTGATGTCACAGTAGGTCTCCATTTACAGCCAATCAGATAAATAGAATTTGATGTTAACCCTTCAGAGGTCCGACAAAGAATGACTCAGGTTTTCCTGTGCTCCCTTAAATAGTCCAGTCCTGTCTTGTGCCTTTTTTGTAATTAGATATAAGGAACACTTTATTAACATAATTTCACACCCAAATGACTGCATATATTTATCTTCGTCATTTTCTGAAGATGGCGATATTGTTATACAATATATAGATGTCGGTAAATGGGTCGCTATTCACGAGATGCCGAAAATTCACGAGAAGTTTACGAAAGCCGACGTGTTAGGCGATAACATTGACTTATTTATTCCTTGCATAAAGGTAAGTCTCATTTCAATTTTTTCTAACAATATGTTACCCTTATTCTTCAATGGATTGCTTTCATATTAGGACTTTTGTTTCATTAATTGATGGTACCCTTTTCATATACAAGGACCAAAGTTTTGGTAAAAAACTTAAGTTTATTTAGAAGTTTGCTCTTCTTTACCTCCCTTATTTCCCTTGCAAGCTTTGCAGTGCAGTGAATAGATGCTGGACTCTGAACCAGAGGGACGTGAGTTTATACCGATGGGTACGAATTGCGCACCTCTTGTGGCTGATCTGTTCTTGTATTGTTATGATAGAGACTTCATGTTGTCGCTTTCCATTGATAACCAATCTGAAATTATTGAAGCTTTTAGCTCCACTTCTAGAGATATTTAGATGATTTATTAAATATTGATAATACCTATTTCGATGGTTTGATCAGTCAGATTTACCCCCCGGAACTTCAGTTAAATAGAGCAAATTCTTCTGATACCGAGGCCCCGTTTTTGGGTTTACATCTGTCTATTGCAGATTGATTTGTTTCGTGCAAAATTTATGATAAACGCGACGACTTTGATTTTGAGATTGTAAATTTTCCTTTTTTGGATGGTGATGTTCCTCGTGCGCCATCCTATGGCGTTTATATTTCGCAATGAATTCGATTTGCTAGAGTGTGTAGTCATGTAACTGACTTCAACACTCGTAATACATTATTAACGGCTAAACTCCTTAATCAGGGTTATCGGTACCATTAACTACGCAAAGCCTTTTCAAAATTTTATAGACGCCATTCTGATTTGATTTCTAAATTCAATATTGGACTTAAATCTCTTCTGCAACAAGGTCTATCGGAACCCGAATTTTATGGTGACTTAGTATATAAATTCAGAAAAATATATAACCGCAATGACTTCAGCACCAAATTTCGTAAAATCATTCTTCGATATAAAAAGATTGGGTACAACATGGATGTTATACGACAGACTGCATGCATGGTAGTTAACCCAATCACGGTTGGCAACTTTGCTTCCCTTTTTAATTGCACGCCGGTGGGTCAGGCCTCAGATTCTATGACGGCTCAAACGTAAAGGCTTATTGAGAATTAGAGAGATCTAATTCAAGGTAATGTTGGTTGGTGCCTGATGTTCTGTCCCAAGTCGGGCCCATCGGAGTCTAACTGTTGGTTTTCTTTTGCTCCAGCATTTCAGTGGTTTCTTGCTGTCGAGTCCACACCGTTGTCTCACCCCCCCCCCCCCCCCCCCCCCCAGTGGAAATCATTCCACTGACCGTTCCAAGGCGGTTCTTCTGTGGCGATTTATTTATGTTGTTGTGTGTTACTTAATGTGTGTATCACTTGTGTCTTTTTATTTTGGATGGCCATATGGCCATTTTGTGGGAAAGTAACTGTCCTTATGGCCTTCCTTTGTTTAGGTTTCCATTATGGTCTGGTCGCTTAATGTTTGTGTTTCTTTCCCTTTGGTGTCTTTGATGGGAGGAGTAAGTTGATTGTATCGATTCCTGATCTTTGTTTTACTTCTACTTTAAATTCTAGTAGTGATTTTTTCTTTCTTTCTTAAACAATTATTATTGCTTGCAAGGTTGGAGATTTTTTTGTTTTGTCAATTAAAATTTCGTTGTTTTTTAACAATGCTCAGGCTTGAAAACAAGGTTTCTTGTTGATGGAAATGTACGCTATGGCGGATCTTACATGAGCGGTCTTTTCTTATGGATTTCTTTTTTTAACGAGCCTCAAGGGAGTTTCGTAAATATCATATAAAATGAGTGAAAGATATGTTTATCATATAACGATCCTAAATCGGTTTTCTTGCAAAGATGTTTAAGAATTTCAACTGAAAGCATAGAGTTGTATCAGACGGCTTATTGACGTTAGGCGCCAGTACCTGTATGTTATTACGGGTGTGGTCGTATTTTTATTATAAGAATGAATTTCATTTTTGTAGACCCCGGTGTATCACTCACAAACTTAGCATAAAGCAAAATGGAAGTGAAGGCAATGATCGGGAATCGATACAATTAACCCACAGCTCCCATCAGAGACACCAAAGGGAAAGAAGCACAAATATGAAACAACCAGACTCCAACGGAAACATAAATAGCGGAAAGCCAAAAGGTCAGTTACTTTCCCACAAAATGGCCAATTGGAAATCCAAAACAAAATAATATAAGCGATGCACACACTCAAAGACAAACCATAGCAAATATAAACCGCGAAAGAAGAACTGCCTTTGAGCTGTCAGTGGAACGAATTCCACTTTAGACAAATACAATTTTGGACTTAAATCTCTTCTGCAACAAGGTCTATCGGAACCCGAATTTTATTGTGACTTAGTAAATACTTTCAGAAAATATTATATAAATGCAATGACTAACACCCATTTACGCTGGAACCGTCATAGAATCTGAGGCCTGACCCACCGGCGTGCAATTAAAGAGGGAAGCAAAGTTGTCAACCGTTGGGTTAACTACCATGCATGCAGTCTGTCATATAACATTTATGTTGTGCCCTATCTTTATATATCGAAGAATGATTTTACGAAATTGGGTGCTGAAACCTAATTTTATGGTGCCTTGGTATATAAATTCAGAAAAATATTTAAATGCAATGACTTCCGTCCCCGATTTCGTGCGATCCCCGGCAGCGGCGATAATTTTGGGGTGTCTAAACAGGCTCCACTGGCATTATTTGCAGGGACGAATGCCACAAAGAGCACCGTGCTTCGGATATAAACATTTCGTTTTGGCATTTATGTCTAAATTCTTGAACGATATCGTTTATAAACAAACTGTAAAGACTCGTACATAATAGTGTAGTTTATATTTTCTTGTCCCTTGGGGTCATTGATTCCATTGAGGAATTTTGAATATATTTGAGGGTCACTGATGAGGCCTAATTGGCCGAAACTAGCTAGTCTGGCCCAGAAATAATACACACCCCAGTTATTTCAGTTCTGTGGTGTATCCCTTGCTTCCAAAGATAACCCTTTATAGAACATAGTTAACGTCACTACAGCTGGTGTCTGGGAATGCGTGGTGACCGTAAAAAGTCTCCCTGCCCTACACCATAGTGTAGTTTATATTTTCTTGTCCTTTGGGATCATTGATTCAATTGTGGAATTTTGAAAATATTTGAGGGTCACTGATGAGGCCTAATTGACCGAAACTAGCTAGTCTGGCCCAGAAAACTTGCACACGCCATATTTTCAGTTCTGTGGTGTATTCCTTGCTTCCAAAGGATAACCCTTTTATAGAACATATTTAACGTCACTACAGCTGGTGTCTGGGAATGTGTGGCTGCCGTAAAAAGTCTCCCTGCCCTACATCATAGTGTAGTTTATATTTTCTTGTCCTTTGGGATCTTTGATTCCATTGTGGAATTTTGAAAATATTTTAAGGGTTACTGATGAGGCCTAATAGGCCGAAACTAGCTGGTCTTGTCCAGAAAACATGCACACTCGATATGTTTTAGTTCTGTGGTGTATTCCTTGCTTCCAAAGGATAACCCTTTTATAGAACATATTTAATGCAACCATATCTGATAAGATTAAACCATGTTTTAACATAAATTTTGTTGAGAGTCATACTGCGGTTTCTAATCGTCTTATCATTTTTCCATAAGGCTTTGGGGTCATTTCGAAATTCTACGATTGACGTTCTAACTTTTGCAATATAATTATGTTTTAGTTTCTGTTTTTATGTAGATTTCTATAAGATTTATATTCAAATACATTTGAAAAGGACGGGAATGATCTGAATCTATTTAAGGGGAGTGGGTACACCTTTAGTGGAGGCAACTCCTGCAAAAGTATTTTTGTCTCCCATGTCATTAGGAGTCAACTCTTAAAGGAAAAAATTTGCTCCTAAGGAGCAAATACTTTCCTTTAGGAGGAGACCCCCTTTTTCAGTAGGACAGGGCTTATAGAAAAGCGAACAGGAAGTCCCGAAAGTTGTCTCCCTTTGCAAAATGGCGGAAAAAATCTACCAGGTGTTCCCATTCCCCTTAAAAGCATTTATTCTTGTAACAGTAGGACACACCGTGTGTTCATAATCGTTTTATCCCCCCCCCCTGTGATAACTATACTGTCTATAGCAGATCAAAGGTGGCCTTTAATAGGGTGATTAGTAGCTCTTGTTGTATTATTACCTGGCTCAGGCACTGAAGGGGAAAATTAATAAGGTACACTTTAGTCAACAGTTAACAAATTATTGATTTTCCCCAAAGAGGCCCCTGACCTGTTGAAGACAGATGACTTGATGACTTCTCTTTAGTCAGCACTGAGGGCTACATAATATTATGCAATGAAATGATAGTCCTCAATAATCAAGAATAAATGCCTTTAAAGCATGTAGCTTATCTTTTTTTTACAATAAAAAAGAGTTTCTCGTCCTCATGCAGCAAGTACAAGAAGAGCATGACAAATAAATATAAAAGCAAAAATATATATAACATTAAGTTGAGTATTCTATAATGAGTTTGTTTTGTTTGATTTGATGTTTAACGTCCCCGTCAACACTATTCAGGTCATTTTGGATACGTTGCTTCCAATTTTGTGGGACTTTTACCCGACATTGAAATGAAATGACAGCTCAATCCCTGCCGCCCAATGAAACCAATACGGTTTATTAGCATGGACGGGCCGACTCGCAGCAATTTTCCTGGGTAGGCTTAGACGTTCTAAGCGGATTAGCAGTACTCATGTGCTGTCGGTATCAGCTCTGCTTGGAAGCATCATGCAGCCCATATATTTCTTCAAGCCCAAAGGGCGAGGGGGGGGGGGGGTCGCGATTTCTATAGTGAGACTTGCATTGCTAGGTACATAATACATTCAAAGCTTGGTAGGGTGGGGTAGAGTACGTCTTTTGACAACCAAAACAAAAATAAGTTGTAATGATTTCGATTAATGGGAATGGGAACACCTAGCACATTTTCCCGCCATTTTCCGAAGGGAGACAACTTTCGGGATTTCCTGTTCGCTTTTCTATAAACCTTGTCCCAATGAAAAAGGGGTATGCTCTTAAAGGAACGAGTAGGAACGAATTGCTCCTCAGGAGCACATTCTTTCCTTTAAGAGTTGATCCCTGTTGACAAGAGAGACAAAAATAATTTTGTAGGAGTTGCCTCCCTTTAAGGTGCCCCCATTCCTTTTAAATATAGCTGAGTAACTTTCTTTGTTCATATGCAAGAAAAACAAATTTCGTAAGGTTTTGTATTACTGCTTTGCTAGAATTACACAATCAGCGTAGCGTTTAAATTTATTGATCGTAGACCATCTGCAGATAGTAGTGGGGTAATATTTCATTGCATGCATTTCTGAAGGCTGGACTCACTAGTACAAATTGAAATTCATCTTCCACCATATTCATGTTGCAATATTAACATAACCTTATACTTCTCTCAATGTTACGGAATCTTCCTTCTTCTATCATAAGCCTATGTGCTGAGCAGCTCGAACGTAAAATGGTAATTCTATGATTAATGTTATATGCAAATGTTATGTATTATTCGAATGGAAAATGTGTCTTAAATTTTCTGTAAGCAGACAATTTAGAAGGACTGTTGAGACAACCTTACCATCCTTGTAAAAACTGATCATATATGCGCTGTACTACTTGTAGTAATTTTAATCTACAAAACCAAGGTCGCATAACAACTTTTTTCTTGACCAACCCAAGACACTAGACTAATTACCTCTTTCAAGAATATCAATTCAACTTTATAACTTCTATACAACAAGTTATTTTGTTCTGATAAAATTTTCCTTCAATATTTAAGTATGCGTTCCTTTCGTAGAACACAAAGGGGAATTCTACCGAAATTCACCATAAACCGCATTATATCATGTTTGTTTTCGGACAGAAAGATGTTGCTTTAGGAACTGTGCATGTATTCGTTCTATGTTTACAGAATCGTGAAATCCCCAGATTTCGCTGGAATACATAAGAATCGGCAATATTAAGGGGAATGGGAACACCTAACACATTTTCCCGCCACTTTTCAAAGGGACATAACTTTCGGGACCCACTGTTCACTTTTCTATAGCCTCTGTCCCACCGCAAAAGGAGTCTACTCTTAAAGGAAAGAATTTGCTCCTGAGGAGCAAATTCTTTCCTTTAAGAGTTGACCCAGTTGACATGGGCGACAAAAATACTTTTGGAAGAGTTGCCTCCTCTGAAGGGGTTCCCATTCTCCTTAAATAGTTTCAGTTTGTCTTAGAATTATCAATTTGAAACAAGTTTTTAAAGTTATGGGGCTTTACTTGCTTGCTCCGCTAGATTTTTCTGTGTCTGAAAAAAAAACACCCATTAATGGATAAATTAAAACCTAGATATGTGCATATGTACACGTATGGTTGTCGACAGAATCACGGTAGATAGCTATGATGGACTCTTTGATTGCAAGGCGGTGGGTCAGGCTTCAGACTCAATGACTGCTTCAGCATAAATCTTTGTTAAAAGAGGGCTGAAGCCTGATGCTATGTCTGTCGCTGGGCCCATCGTGGTTTAACTAATGATTTTCTTTAGCTCTAGCCAACAGTGTAAGGGGGATCGGCTAGCAGCCCTCGTCTTTGCTTCATATCAGAGTCTGAATTTGATTTATGTCTCTGTGATGATGCATTGATTGAGTTTGGGAATCATTATGCTAACCTAATATTTAATGTTTATTGTTGGGAACAACACCCTAACCTATTCGGCCGGTAAAAGATCTTTAAGCCCCCTAGTGGCATATGCTGCTAGTCATTCTAAGGCGGTAGTTTTGGTGTTGGTCTCTTGCTGTTTTTTATGTTGTATGTCTGCGAATTAGTTGTGAGTTGTTTTTTTAGTGTTTTCTAATGGTCTGATCAGCCCGTGTGGTGAAGAGAGGGCTGATTGTTCAATTTCATAAACACTCGTAATTTTTCTTGTTTTGTGTATGTTTCCTTTTCCTCTTGGTGTCGAAAGTGGATTGCGGCTTGTGATTGTGGCGCTCCCTGGGTCTTTCTTTTAAACTGTTTTATGTAAATAATTTTACCATTCCAATAAGGTCTGAATAGTAAGATCCCTTGGAAGCAAGGAACACACCAAATAAACGAAAATAGCAGACTCGGTTTTTAACACTTTTTGTTATATTTGGCGCCAACCACATATAACCCACTTGTGCATTAGAACTCCTTGAGTATCATTTCACATGATTCTCGGACTCCAAGAAACTGTGGACCAATTTCAATGTGGACGGGGGAGAATGCCATAGGGATTAGGTATATAGCATATATATACTGCCTTGCAATGGAAAGCTTTTCAATTTCAGAAGGTTGCAAGCCAAGTCCAAGGCGCAGAGGTGCTAGATGAGTTCCTCCTTGTTAATGACATGGCACAAGGTGCGCCAACAGAAGAGAAGATGCAAAAAGGTACAGATCAAGTATCCGATTCATGTGATAGCTATGGTCTCACAATCGGCATCAAAAAGACTGAAGTAGTCTATCAGCCAGCTCCTGGCAAGCCTTACAAAGAGCCCACCATCACAATTAAAGGTTAAAGATTGCAAGTGGTAGACAAGTTCACCTACCTTGGGAGCACACTGTCAAGAGCCGTGCGCACGATGAAGTCAGTGCCAGGATTACCAAAGCTAGTGCAGCATTTGACCGACTACGTGGTACCGTCTGGGGTCGAAGCACGAGAATCAGACTTGGTTCTTCTGTCGTGGTTTATTTTTGTTATGGTTTGTCTTTGAGTGTGTGTATCGCTTATATTATTTTGTTTTGCATTTTGTGGGAAAGTGACTGTCCTTTTGGCTTTTCGCTATTGATGTTTCTATTAGGGTCTGTGAAGCTGAGCAGAACGTGCACAGCGCAAAGCCAGACCTATGGCATCACCAACAGAACTGTCTTCCTCTAGCCTCTTTGCTCTATATGCAACAGACAGTTCAGAGCTAGAATAGGTCTCATCAGCCATCTTAGAACACACAAATAGTAACATTTCTCAAGATCGGTCATTGTCAGTAATGACAGACGAACTATTATAGGTCTAGTCTGTGCTTCTTTCCCTTTGGTGTCTCTGATGGGAGCTGTGGGTTAATTGTATCGATTCCTGATCATTGCATTCACTTCTATTTTGACACTAAACTGAAAGTCTGCAGAGCTGTGGATTGTATGCATGTGAAACATGGACAGTTTACAAACGGCCCGCCAAAAGACAGAACCACTTCCATACAAGCTGTCTTAGAAAACTCTGAAAGATTAAGTGGCAAGACAGGATTCCTGGCACGGAGGTCCTGAACAGGACAGGGATGCAAAGTGTACATACTCTTCTGAAATTTACACAGTTAAGATGGACAGGCGTTGTTACCAGAATGCCTGAGGAACGTTTATCAAAGAAAATTCTGTATGGAGAACTAGGAATGTGCAAACGCTCCCAAGGCGGTCAGAAGAGCGTTACAAGGATACCCTCAAAGCCTTCCTCAGGGACTTCAACTTTCCGACAGAGTCGTGGGAACAAATTGCACAGGACAGAATAAAGTGGCGTGGTCTCATCAGAAGGGGTGCCAATGAATATGAGGCAAAAAAATCAACGATGCTTAGCAGAAGCGCACACAGCGCAAAACCAGCGTTAAGGCATCACGAACAGAGCTACTTCCTCTAGCGTCTGTTGCTCTATCTGCAACAGATAGTTGAGAGCTAGAATCGGTAAAACACACAAATAGTAACATTTCTCAAATATGGTTATGATTGGTCATTGTCAGTAATGACAGACGAACTATACTGCCTTGCGGTACAAGCCGGCGTTTATAGCGACGTGGTAGAGTGTTGGTCTGTCACTCCGGCTGACCAGTTTCGATCCCCGGCCGTGTAAAGGTGATAAGCATTTTTCTGTTACACTCTGTATACGTACATTAGCATTATCTGTTAGTTCTCGTGTGTTCAGGAGGTCGTTAATTCGATCCTCGAAAACCGCAATATTCTTACATGGAGCATAGGGGCTTGAATCATGAAAAAAAAAATGAAAAAAAAAAAAAAATTTATATAGTACCAAAAAAAAAAAAAAAAAAAAAAAAAAAAAAAAAATTTTTTTTTTTTTTTTACATTTTTTTTTTTTTTTTCATTTTTTTTTCTTCATGATTCAAGCCCCTATGCATGGAGTCATGAAATATTTTCTGCGACCATAACCTCCGTTTGTCTGGTTCAACAAGGTCTCTTATCAGTTCACGATAAAGGATGAGCACTAATTATTAGCTGTAACCAACTTGGTTTGTCCCAAATTCTAACACAGCGCGCCTATATAGGCAATGGAAAATAACTGTGTTTTATTCTGCAACAAATCACAGCTCGGAAGAGCGTGACGAGTGACGTCATTAAAAACTGCAAATTTATGACGTCACTTGTCGATTTCCTTGACGTTAGACGGTGTAACGTCATATTCTCGCATCGAAAACGTTAGAAAAGGGTATAAATGCATGTGTTTCAGTCGATAATTTTAGCGGGATTTCTTCTAGCAATGGCGAAAAGTTGCGAGATTTTGAAGGAAACAACAGCATTATTGCCGATTTTCAGCGTGTTAGAATCGAAATAGATCAGCTCTAATCTGTGATTTGTTGAGTAATAAATCACAGTTTGTCGGTCAGTTGTAAGTAGACAAATCACGCGCGCTACGCGCTCGTGATTTGTCTACTTTACAACTGACCTCCAAACTGTGATTTATTACTCAACAAATCACAGTTAGAGCTGATCTATTTCTTAAGTGAACGTCCAGACATGTCCATTGTTAATGAGTAGGATGTTAAACAGCAAAATGCAATTTCTATTTATTTGAAACTGAGTTTAAGTTGTTTATTTGACTATTATTGTCAGATAGGCAGGCTATTTGTAATAAAATCTACCTTTATTGTGAAAGAAGGTATCATTTTCACTAATACCGCAAGTCAAATGTAGAGCGACCATGAACTTTTGTTGACAAAGAAAATACCCCGATGATGACTCTTGACAAACAACAAGTTGACCTATTGTTATCTCGGGACTGGCTCGTGCAGTACACTTACCTGAGAAAACGTGTCTTCGTTTGTTTTTGTTTTGTTTTTTTATTATTATTATTTTTTTATTATTATTTGGCGAACAGGTAAGGCTTTTGTTTTTTTGTTTTGTTTGGTTTGAGGTTTAATATCCCCGTCAACACTGTATAGGTAATTTTGGAGACGTTGCTTCCAATTTTGTGGGACTTTTACCCGACATTAATATGAAATGACTCCTCAAGCCCTGTCGCCTAATGAAACCAATAGGGTTTATAAGCATGGACGGCCCGACTCGTGCGCACCGCTTTGCCTGGGCAGGCTTAGATCCTCTAAGCGGTTTACCAGTACTCGTGTGCGGGTCGGATTCAGCTCTGCGTGGAAGCATCATGCAGCCCATATATTTCGTCAAGCCCCGGTGGGCGGGGGCCGAACATGTAAGGCGCAGCTACTAGAAGTGAAGGCAATTGTTCAAAGCATCGTTAGCTTAACGGTTCGTTAGTGGTCATATTGTTAACTGTTCTAGCAAGTTGTATATCTATTTTTTTTTTTATTTTTTTTTTCTGAAAAATGTGAAAAACTGCTCAAATTTTTTCAGCAAAAATATTAACATATTTGCCATATTAAATGATCAAAGTTTTAACGATACGTTAACTAACGACATCATTAGTTTTGAACAACTGGCCCCAGGATCCAAACCGACCGTCAGAGACACTTAAGTCTACGGTAAAATCTTCAAATTTAGGCCACTTTGGAACTGTTCCGATGTGGACATTTGAGACCAATTTAAACAGAGCCAAAGGTGGTCTCTTCCTAGAAGAGTTCCAAAGGTGGTCTCTTACTCGAGAACACTGGTTATAGAAAAACTCTAATCTTTAAAATATGATTTCAAAGAAGAATTACCATATTAACGGTATGAACATGTATTTTGACAGACAGGCCAGGTGAGCAAACAGTGAAGACCCAGATGAGACGCCGCATTCTAATGCGGCGTCTCATCAGTCTACACTGATAGCCACTCTTTTTGCTATCGGAAGGTATATCACTGCAGAGATCTTCGTCAGCAAAGGTTCATGGTCGGTCTGTATTCAACACTGCGGAATTTTGAAAATATTTGAGAGTCACTGATGAAGTCTAACTGGCCCTGAAAGATAAACATTTTCTTAGTCATTGTTGGTGTTTACAGAATGTGTTGCGACCGTTGAAAATCACCCTGCCCTTCATCTTAGTGTAGATTATATTTTCTTGCACACCAGACAAGGAAATCCGTGATTTGACCCTGGGATAGAAATTTATGTTCTGACCCTGGTGTTCGGATATAATCGCGTGTTTGATAAATGCACTGGTTGATTACGACCTCATATGCGCCGTCGTTAAAGTTGACGTCACAGCACGTGACGTGACTTCACTAAACATTCCTGCAGTGTCAACGCAATATACAGTGTCCCTCGGGACGGATTTTTCCATCCACCCCTCACATCCATATAAGATTCTTATATTCTTGTCCTTTGGTGGCATTGATTACCCTGCGGATTTTTGTTTGTTTGATTTGAGGTTTAACGTCCCCTTCAACACTGTATATGTCTTTTTGGAGACGTTGCTTTCAATTTTGCGGGACTTTTACCCGACAGCGAGATGAAGTGACATCTCAAGCCCTGTTGGCCAATGCAACCAATAAGGTTTATAAGCACGGACTCGCACCGCTTTGTCTGGACAGGCTTTGATCCTCAAAGCGGTTTACCAGTATTCGTATGCGGCCAGTTTCAGCTCTGCATGGAAGCATCATGCTGCCCATCTATATCTTTAAGCCCCGATGGACGGGGGTCCCATTACCCTGCGGTATTTTGAAAATATACAGGGCAACTGATGAGGCCTTACTGGTCGAAACAAGTTAGATCCCAGTGAAAAAAAAAAAAAAAAAACCTTGCACACTTCATGTTTTTCAGTTTTGTGTTGTTGTCCTTGCTTCCAACGGATTACCTGTTTATAGACGGCCACCGTCTATCGGGGCTTAAAGAGAAATAGATGGGCTGCATGATGCTTTAACATAGAGCTGAAACCGATCGCACACGGCTGCCAAGGCAAAACGGTGCGAGTAGCACCGTCCATGCTTATAAACCCTATTGGTTCCATTGGTGCGAAAGGGCTTGAGATGTCTTTTCATCACATTGTCGGGTAAAAGTCCCAAAAATTGGAAGTAACGTCTCCAAAATGACCTATACAGTGTTGACGGGGACGCAAAACCTCAAATCAATCACACTAACCATGTTTATAGAACATTTACGGCCGGCCTCGGCAGATGCGCGTCTGACTGGTGATCAGGGTGACGCGGGTTCGATACTGCCGAGGTCGGCAACATTCTGTCGTGGAGATTGATCATGAAAACTTTTCTACGGTCATTCTCTCCCTTCAGGGCAGTAACTTTTGTCAGTTTTTTGGCGAAATAATGTGCACTGTACTGGTTAACCGCTTACGTACGCTGCCCAGGAAAAGTGTGGACAGGTAAAATGACCGGCCCAAAATGGCCAAAAATAGTGTTTACTGGGCGTTTAACTCCGAAACAAACTAACAAGAACGTTTACGTACCTTTTGATTGAATGTTCGGGTTGATTTCATTCATGTGATTGAATTTCCGCGCATGCGTGTGTGCGTGCTCACGAAAACACGCCTATATCATTGTGACCCCCTTCAACCCCACTTTTATATGGTAAAACTGAGGTTATAAGGGGTATGTTTTATTTTTCTTATTTCTGCTTAAAATAGATTGTGGGTACTCGTTAGAACCGCTTCGACTTATTGTCTCCTCGCAAAACATAGTTGTCAGGGGGATATAGCGTTTGTCCCGTACGTAAGTACGTACGTACATAGTTTTGTCATCGCTCTAGCGCCTACATTAATTGACGGATTTTAATATAACTTCTTATGATAATATCTCATACGAGTTCGACTGTCAAGGCCATGGCATCAACGTCAAGGTCACTCTGGCAATTTTTAGAAAAACTTTGTCATCACTTTAGCGCCTACATTTTTTGACGGATTTTGATATTATTTCAAACAAATATTACTTATGGTGATATCTCGAGCGATTTCGACTTTAAAGGTCATGACCTCAAGCTCAAGGTCACTGCGGTTATTTAAAAAAAAAAAAAAAAAAAAAACACTGTCATTGGTCAAGCGCCTACATTTACTGGTGGATTTTAATATAACTTCACACAAATGTTGCTCATGATAATACCTCAAGTGGGTTCGACTTTCAAGGTCATGGTCTCAAGGTCAATGTTACTGTGGCTACTTATAGAAAAAAAAATTGTCATCGCACTAGCACCTACATTTTTGACGGATTGTATTATAAAGTTCACACAAATGTTGCTTATGATAATAGCACGAGCGAATTTCACACTCAAGGTCATGTGGCTATTTTCATCACTCTAGGGTCTAAATTTATTGACGGATTCACTCAAACGTTGCTTATAATAATTTCTCCAGCGAGTGCGACTTTCAAGGTCAAGGTCACTGTGGGTATTTTTAAAAAAAACATTAACATCGCTATAGTGCATACATTTAATGACGGATTTTAATACAACTTCACACAAATGTTGCTTATGATAGTATCTCAAGCGATTTGATTATCAAAGTCATGGCCTCAAGGTCAAGGTCATTGTGGCTATGTTTAGAAAATTTTGTCATCGCTCTAGCGCCTACATTAATAGGCGGATTTTAATATAACTCCACACAAATGTTGCTTATGATAATATCTCGCGAGTTCGGCTTTCAAGGTCATGGTCTAAAGGTCAAGGACACTGTGGCTATTTTTTTTTTTAAAGAAAAACATTGTCATTGCTCTAGTGCCTGCATTTGTTGACAGATTTCAACATAACTTTACACAAATGTTGCTTATCGACTTGGACATTCAAGGTTCTTAGATCAAGGTCAAGGTCACTGTGGCTACTTTATTTTTTCTAGAACCTATAAATAATGTTGGAAATGAAAATATCTCGAACGAGTTCGACTTGCAAGGTCATGGCCTCAAGTTCAAGGTCACTTTGGCTATTTTTAGGAAAACTTTGTCATCGTTCTAGCACATACATTTATAGACGGATTTTAATATAACTTCACTCAAACGTTGCATATGATTATATATCTCGAGCAAGCTAGACATTGAGGGTCCTTAGATCAAGTTCAATGTCACTGTGGCTATTTTTAAAGACACATTATCGTCGCTCAAGCGCCTACATTTATTGATGAATTTGCTATAACTTTACACAAATGTTGGAAATGATAATATCTCAAGCGAGTTTGACTTTCAACGTCATGGTCTCAATGTCAAGGTCACTGTGGCTATTTTAGAAAAAAACCTTGTCATCACTCTAGCGCCTACATTGATTGACAGATTTTAATATAACTTCTTATGACAATATCTCGAGCGAGTTCTATTTTCAAGGTAATGGCCTCAAGGTCAAGGTCACTGTGGCTATTTTTAGAAAAAAAACTGTGTCATCACTCCAGCACATACAGTTATTTAACTTCAAACAGATATTGCTTATGATAATATCTCGAGCGAGTTCGACTTTCAAGGTCATGGCCTCAAGTTCAAGGCCACTTTGGCCACTATTAAGGAAACGTTGTCATCGCTCTAACACCTACATTTATTGGCGGATTTTTAATATAACTTCACACAAACGTTGTAAATGATACATGTAATATCTCGAGCAAGTTCGACAGTGAGGGTCCTTAGGTAACTGTGGCTATTTTTAGAGACACATTGCCATCGCTCCAGCGCCTACACTTATTACTGAATTCACTGTGGTTATTTTAGGAAGACATTGTATCGCCCTATCGCCTACATTTATTGACGGATTTTAGCATAACTTCACACAAATGTTGCTTATGATAGTACCTCGAGCGGGTTCGACTTTCAAGGGCCTTATCTCAAGATCAAGGTCACTGTGGCTATTTTTTAGGATAGATTTCATCGGTCTAGAATTTTTGATGAATTTTGCTATAACTTTACGGAATTGTTGGAAATGATAATATCTGAAGCGACTTCGACTTTTAAGCTCATGGCCACAAGGTCAAGGTCACTGCTTCTATTTTTAACTTTGTCATCACTCTAGCACCTACATTTATTGATAGATATAACTTCACACAATTGCTGGGTATGATAATGTCTCGAGCAAGTTTGACTTTCATTGCTCTTAAAGGAACTCATTTTTGGTTTTTATTTGCCTTCACTGCAGCTGGTGTTGTGCCGTGTGGCGGCCGTAAAACGTCTCCCCGTACATCAACCATAGTGCAGTTTATATTTTACTTTTGGTCCGTTAAGATCAGCGTGAATATTCTGAGAAATCAGAAATAAATTATTGGTTTAGACTCATATTCTAGACAGGTTTTTAATTATTTGGATCAGCGTGAATATTCTGAGAAATCAGAAATAAATTATTGGTTTAGACTCTTATTCTAGACAGGTTTTTAATTATTTGGACCCCATTTTAATTTATATCAGTCTTTGAATCGACTGCCTTTTCGAAAATCGCAAAATTGCAGTATGTTCCCTCTGGTTTTCGTTGCCGGATCATTACAGGGTCACTGATGAGGCTTTATTAGCCGAAACTACGTAGTATGACCCATCTTCTTTCTTATGAATGTTTTCATTGCTCTTAAAGGAACTCATTTTTGATTTTTATTTCAGGGTCCTGTAGTCAAGGGCACCGTAGCTATTTTTAGAATAATTTTTGCCATCGCTGAAGCGGCTACATTTATTGACGAATTTTGCTATAACTTTACACAAATGTTGCTTATGATATTATCTCGGACAAGTTCAACTTTCAGGGCCCTTAGGTCAAGGTCACTGTTTTTTTTTTATTATTTCATTTTTTTTTTCTTTTTAGAAAAACTTTGTGATCCCTCTAGCGCCTTCATTCATTAAAGGGTTTTAATATAACTTCATTATGATAATATCTCGAGCGAGTTCAAGTCCAAGGTAATTGCAAAAGGTCAAGGTCACTGTGACTATTTTTAGAAAAAAGTGTCATCGCTCTAGGACCTACAATTATTGACGGATTTTAATATGATTTCAAGCAAATATTGCTTATGACAATATCTCGAGCGAGTTCGACTTTCAAGGTCTTGGCCTCAACGTCAATGTCACTGTGGCTATTTTTATCAAAAACATTTTCATCGCTCAAGCGCCTACATTTATTGACGGATGTTTTAATAGCTTCACACAAATTTTGCTGATTATAATGCCTCGAATGGGTTCGACTTTCGAGGCTATGGCCTCAATGTCAAGGTTACCTTGGCTACTTTTAGAAAAATCTTTGTCATCGCTCTAGCACCTAAATCTATTGACGGATTTTAATATAAAAATCACACAAATGTTGTTTGTGATAATATCTCGAGCGAATTTGACTTTCAAGGATATAGCCTCAAGGACAAGGCCACTGTGACTATATTTAGAAAAAAAGGTCATCGCTCTAGGGCCTAAATGTATTCACTCAAATGTTGCTTATGATAATATCTCGAGCGAGTGCGACTTTCAAGGCCATGCCCTCAAGGTCAATGTCAGTTTGGCTATTTTTAGAAACCTTTATCATCGCTCCAGTGCGTACATATATTGACGGATTTTAATACAACTTCACACAAATATTGTTTATGATAGTATCTAAAGCAAATTTGACTTTCTAGGTCATGGCCACAAGGTCAAGGGCACTGTGGATATTTTTATAAAAAAAACTTTGTCATCGCTCTAGCTCCTACATTTATTGACGGATTTTAATATAAATTCACAAACATTTTGCTTATGATAATATCTGGCGAGTTCGACTTTCAATGTCATGGCATAAGGTCAAGGACACTGTGGATATTTTTAGAAAAACAGATTTTAATATAACTTCACGCAAATGTTGCTTATAATAGTACCTCGAGCGAGTTCGACATTCAAGGTGCTTAGGTCAAGGTCAAGTTCACTGTGGTTATTTTTAGAAAAACATAGTCATCGGTCCAGAACCTATATTTATTGGTGAATTTTGCTATAACTTTGCACGAATGTTGGAAATGATATTATCTCGAAAAAGTTCGACTTTCAAGGTCATGACCTCAAGTTCAAGCTGTGGCTATTTTTAGGAAAACTTTGTCATCTCTCCAGCACCTACATTTATTGGCGGATTTTTAATATAACTTCACATAAACGTTGCTTGTGATAATAGCTCGAGCAAGTTCGACATTGGGGATCCTTAGGTCATGGTCACTGTGGCTATTTTTAGAGAAACTTTGTCATCGCTCCAGCGCCTACATTTATTGATGAATTTTGCTATAACTTTACACAAATGTTGGAAATGATAATATCTCAAGCGAGCTATACTTTTAAGGTCATAGTCTCAATGTCAAGGTCACTGTGACCATTTTAAGAAAAACTTTGTCATCGCTCTAGCGTCTACATTTATCGGCGGATTTTAATATAACTTCACACAAATGTTGCATATGATAGTACCTCGAGCGAGTTCGACAGTCAAGGTCCTTAGGCCAAGGTCAAGATCACTCTGGTCATTTTGGGGTAGCTATTTCATCGGTCTAGAACCTATATTTATCGATGAATTTTGCTATAATTTTAAATAAATGTTGGAAATAATAATTTCTTAAACGAGTTCAACTTTCAAGGTCATGGCCTCAAGGTCAAGGTCACTCTGGCTATTTTTAGAAAAACTTTGTAATCGCTCTTGCACCTACATTCATTGACTGATTTTAATACAACTTCACACAAATGGTGGGTTTGATAATGTCTCGAGCAAGTATGACTTTCAGGGTCCCGAGGTCAAGGGCACCGTTGGTTTTTTTTAGAATAACTTTGCCATCGCTGTAGCGGCTACATTTATTGATGAATTTTGCTATAACTTTACACAAATGTTGCTTATGATAATACCTCGAGGAAGTTCGACTTTCAGGGCCCTTAGGTCAAGGTCACTGTGGATTTTTATTTGTGGCTTTTTATTAGAAAAAACTTTGTCATCGCTCTAAAGCCTATACATTTATTGACGGGTTTTAATATAACTTCTTATGTAATATCTCGAACGAGTTCTACTTTCAAGATAATGGCCTCAAGGTCAAAATCACGGTGGTTATTTTAGAAAAACTTTGTTATCGCTCTAAGGCCTACATTTATTGATAGATTTTAATATAAATTCACACAAATGCTGGGTATAATCAAATCTCGAGCAAGTTTGACTTTCAGGGTCCTGAGGTCAAGGGCATCGGGGGTATTTTAGGATAACTTTGCCATTGCTGTAGGGACTACATTTATTGATGAATTTTGCTATAACTTTACACAAATGTTGCTAATGCTTATATCTCGAGCAAGTTCGATTTTCATGGCCCTTAGATCAAGGTCACTGTGGCTATTTTAAGAAAAAAAATGTCATCGCTCAAGCGCCTACATTTATTGATGAATTTTGCTATATCTTTATAACTCATTTTTGATTTTTATTTACACAAATGCTGGAAATTTTATTTCAAGCGAGTTCGACTTTCAAGGTCATAGCTCTAAAGTCAAGGTCCCTGTGGCTACAAAAATCTTTGTCATCGCTCTATGGCCTATATTTATTGACGGATTTTAATATATCTTCACGAAACTGTTGCAAATGACAATATCTGGAGCGTGTTCGACTTTCAAGATCATGGCCTCCTCAAGGTCTATGTCACTGTGGCTATAACTTCACACAAATGTTAGGTATGATAATATCTCGAGTGAGTTCTACTTTCAGGGTTCTGAAGTCGGGATCAAGTTCACTGGCAATATTATTAGAAAAAAAAAACTTTGTCATCGCTCCAGCTCTAATATCTCGAGCAAGTTCGACTTTCATGGTCCTTAGGTCAAGGTCACTGTGGCTATTTTAAGAAAACATTTGTCATCGTTCAAGCGCCTTCATTTTTTGTTGAATTTCGCTATTACTTTACACAAATGTTGGAAATGATAATATCTCGAGCGAGTTCTACTTTCGATATCTTGGGCTCAAGGTCAAGGTCACTGTGGCTATTTTTAGAAAAACATTGTCATCGTTCTAGAGCCGTTTGATGAATTTTAATAAAACTTCACATAAAAATGTTGCAAATGATAATGATTTCAAGCAAGTTGGACTTTGGCCATTTCAGTGTTTTCCACAAACGAAGTAGTATTGTGCCTGGAGATCGAGATAGCACCTTCCCAGGCATTCCAAAATACAAACGGTCGGGAGATAGCATGGAACCCAATCCGTGTCCTTGTTGCCCCAGATCCCGAACGTCTGGAAGTCCTGCAAGAGATGGCAGATGCTGCGAGAGAACCCCAGACAAACGACCAACAATACCAAGAGGTGGAGGGAAACACCCTACAGCAAGTACCCATTCCACAAGCCAAGAACACCAAAAAGATTTCCGAGCTACCAGCCGACGAATAGAGGCCCCAGCCCATCGGGGCTTTAAGAAATAGATGGGCTGCATGATGCTTCCACGCAGAGCTGAAACCGACCAGCACACGAGTACTGGTAAAACGGTTAGAGGATCTAAGCCTACCCAGGCAAAGCGGTGTGAGTCGGACCTTCCATGCTTATAAACCCTACAGGTTTCATTGGGCGACAGGGCTTGAGATGTCATTTCATCTCAATGTCGGGTAAAAGTCCCACAAAATTGGAAGCAACGTCTCCAATATGACTTAATACAGTGTTTACGGGGACGTTAAACCTCAAATCAAACAAAAGCCGGCGAATAACATTGTCGCCGCTTTGCCCATACTACATTCCGGTGCAGCCAACACACCATCCCCTTCTTGGTACCCTAAGATAAAAACGGAGAGTCCACGACGGACGAAGAAACGCCAGTCTATTGCAGTTCCTAGAGAAGGAGGTCGTAGCACTCAGATGACTAGAACAAAAAGGTTGCTCCATACTTTGCAGACTTGGAGAATTACGAACAACCCCCGCAAAGAGGAAAGAACGTCTTGTGACAATCTGCTGTGCCTAGTGTAGCCCAGCACATACAGGAAAAGATTCTCCATGCTGCTGTCGAACAACAACAAACATGGAGAATCCTTTCGTGGGGTTTGCACCGAAGCCTATTCCGTCGTGTATTAACCGGTACGAGGCACAACAAGTCCGCCGGAAAGGCAGAATACCAATGCTCCGTGTCTTGTCTTTTCTCTGTGTGTGCTGCCTAGAGATGGGAAATCCTTGGAAGTTTACTGCATATAGGAGATCTAGGTATCTGGAAGGGGTGCGAGTGTCTATATGCAATGTGTTTGTCTATGCGTGATGTGGAAATGTATATATACAGTGCAACTGTCTCTGCTTTGAGTTGTAGAAAAACAAGAGCTGTAACTATAAGTGAGCAATGCCCCCGTGGGAGCCAATTTGAGGAAAGGGCCGTAACTCCTTCGAAAATGAAAGGACAAACGTAAAAATTGTGTTAGGCATCCCTTCACCTCACAAGGAATGCATCTGCAAAATTTCTGCTCAATCGTTGAAGAAATGTGGAAGAAGTTCGCATCACAAAAAAGTGCGGACTTACAAACGCACAAACGGACATAAAAATACATATGTATATCTTCCAGCATGGAGATATTCCAACGAAAATGATGCGTACCACGCTTCCCCTTCGAGGTGTTCTGAGAACACGAAGACAAATACAATAGTGGGCCTCGGACGTGGTTTGCTGCATATCGGAGGCCTAGGAAGGGGTGCGAATGTCTATGTACAGTAAGATTCCGCTATTAGGACCACCTAAAATTAAGACTAATTCTGCTATAAAAAGCTTATTTAGTAGGTTTCAGTTATTCTTTCTTTGTGTTTTCTGCATGCAATGTCCTCTTGTCAGAGACTACCTTTTGGATTGTTCAAAAGTGGTCTTAAAGACCACTTTTGAACAGTCCTAAAGGTGGTCTTAATATAGGAATTTTACATGTACAATGTGTTTGTCTATGTGCGAAGTGCAAGATAACAACTCTGGAAGATAGTGACAGAGTAATACAGTACATGGCTGTCACTAGGAAGACTGAAATGAAAAGAAGCTCTGAGGGCATACGTAACTTAAAGCCCTCAGGTGGAACAAACTTGGCAATTTTGATAATCCTGGCCGGAGACACTGAAACTAATCCTGGCCCAAGGTTTCGGTGTGGTGATTGCAAAAATAATAATAATAATAATAATAAATATTGAAAACCTTCAAAGAAAAAGCTCCAATGCAAGGACTGTGAAAAATACTTTCACTCATCATGTTGTTAATTCCACAATACTGTATTGTCAGGATTTGAATCAGGAAATTGAACTTGGTATTGCACACACTGCAAAGCTGACTGTGTCCTGTGCAGTGGG
Source organism: Lucinisca nassula (assembly GCA_963580285.1). Lineage (NCBI taxonomy): Eukaryota > Metazoa > Mollusca > Bivalvia > Lucinida > Lucinidae > Lucinisca > Lucinisca nassula. Next base: position 10,127,194 of record OY757017.1, on the reverse strand, counting down.
GCTGTCCTTCACTACCACAAGGTAGTTCAGTGTGATCGGTGTGAAATGTGGATACACCGAATGTCGTTTTATCTCAGATGATGAGTGTAACACTTCGTGGATTTGTCCAAATATGAAGTTTGCATTTTTCTGACTCTCTCTTCAGTGAATAGATGGAACTTGATCAGAGAAACAGATTTGAAGCACTGTCAAGAGAAAAATGATGTAAATCTCCGGTTCTTGACAGAACTAAGAACAGTTTTGTTAAAGGTCTAAAATTTGTCAGTATCAATACCAGTGGTATTAGGGGCAAAATCTTTGAAATCTTGGCTTTTCTGGATACCCACCAACCACATGTTGTGGCTGTTTAGGAAAGACAGGAGTGCTCATGGTGGTGGAGTGATGCTGCTCATTCATAGAGGCATCTCTCACATGTCAATAATGGAACTGGCAAATGATTCAGTGTCAGTTTGGATTGAGGTGTTCACAAACAAAACTTCTCATTTTGTGGTAAGCTTTGGTCGGGCTCATCGGAGTCTAACTGTTGGTTTTCTTTTGCTCCAGCATTTCAGTGGTTTCTTGCTGTCGAGTCCTCACCGTTGTCTCACCTCTGTGGTTCTTTGATTTCTGTGTTCACGGAGATGTTGCACTGATGAGTTAGGAGGCCTTCATGCGGACTGAACAAATTATTTGTCTAAATCGCGACGGAAGTAAGGGCGAGGATTGTGGCCACGTAAAATCGATTTAAGCCCCCCAGTGGAAATCTTCCACTGACCGTTCCAAGGCGGCTCTTATGTGGCGATTTATTTATGTTGTTGTTTGTTACTTACTGTGTGTATCACTTGTGTCTTTTAATTTTGGATGGCCATATGGCCATTTTGTGGGAAAGTAACTGTCCATATGGCCTTCCTTTGTTTAGGTTTCCATTATGGTCTGGTCGCTTAATGTTTGTATTTCTTTCCCTTTGGTGTCTTTTATGGATGGAGTAAGTTAATTGTATCAATTCCTGATCTTTGTTTTACTTCTACTTTTTATCGTAAACAGGTTGGTACAGGCGAAGACTTCCAATTGTTTCGAGAACAGCTTGATCGCATAAAATCCCAACTTTGAGTGTGCCCAAGGCAAAAACTTCCATCTGTTCATGTCCTAACTAGGTGACTTCAACATCAGGGTAATCGTTTGGCCTGACAGACTCAGCAAATCATGTACAATACTGAGTTAGTCTGAAGGACAAATACTATTGGATATAATGGATGATGATGGCTTGGAACAAATGGTAAACTTCAATAATTGTGTGTGTGTGTGTGTGTGTGTGTGTGAATTCGGGTTTAACGTCGCTTTCAACAATTTTTCAGTCATATCACGACGGTGTCTGGTTGCGACAGGGAGCTCAATGCTCACGTTTATAGTGCTGCCTCACTGAAGTATCATGTCCCAGACACATTACATGATACCACACCCAGTCACATTATCCTGACACTGGATCGACCAGTCCTAGCTCTTCCCCGTAAACCTGAGTGCCAAGCGAGGAGCAGCTAGTACCATTTTTAACGACTTTGGTATGTCGCGGCCCGGGATCGAACCCCAGACCTCCCGTTCCCCGGAGCGGACACTCTACCAACTGAGCTATCGGGGCCGGTCAATAATTGTGATCAGAATACTTTAGACTTGATAATCACCTACTTACCAGGTCAGTTTGAAGATATTTATTCTCCAGACAAACTTAGTGATCACGACGTTGTTGCAGGATCTTTAACAAGAGGCCCATGGGCCACTATGCTCACCAGAGCTCAGGTGGGCACTGCCCATCCTGCCCAATGGCAGCCATGTATTTTAACATGATATCATTTTAATCCACCAAATGAACCCCCGTCCAAATGAGCACCCATGTGGACTCAGCATCTGAAAAGTTAGGCCTTTTATGAAGTAGAGGGGGTGGGGCATGGACCCAATGGAGCCCTGGTTGGTATCACTAAATGCGTCTTATCATAAGAAACAAATATAAATATGGTTTAGCAGTGGGGATCTGTAAGGCCTCTTTAACAGTTGAGGGGTTGGGGCATGCCCTGTTGATCCCAGGAAAGCCCAAACTGTTGTCCCTAAATGTGTCTTATCATAAGGACCAAGTATATATATGGTTCAGTGCTGGGAATCTGACCGGTTTCAGAGATATGAGGCCCTTTTATGAAATAGGAATGGCCCCTGCGGACCCCGCTACAGTAGGTGTGCTAATAATAAGGAACAAGAACATATATGATTATGGGGTGGGGATTTGAATGGTTTCTGAAATATAAAGCCGTTTATGAAATGGAAGGGCGGGGCACATTGCCTCAGCACAAAGAGACCTCCAGGTTGGTGTGATTGAACGAGTCTTATCATAAGGAACAAGTATATGGTTTAGGGGTGGGGATCTGAACTATTTCTGATATATATGGCTTTTAATGAAGTAAAGCGGTGTGGCATGGCCTGGGCATGCCCCGGGGACTCCCAAGCTGGTGTCACTGAATGCGTCTTATCATAAGAAAGATGAATATATATGGTTTAGGGTGGGGCTAAGAACATTCTCTGAGATATAAGGCCTTATGTGAAGCGGAGGGGTGGGGCAAGGCCCAGGGAGACTCCCAGGTTGGTGTCAATGAATGTGTCTTATCATAAGGAACAAGACTATATATGGTTAATGGGTGGCCATCTGTAGGGTTTCCGAGATATTGTGATATTATGAAATGGAGGGGGTGGGGCATGGCCCCAGCATATCCCTGGGAACCCCCAGGTTGGTGTTACTGAATGCGTCATATCATAATGAACAAGAATATATATGGTTTAGGGGTGGGGATCTGAACAGTTTCTGAAATATATGGCCTTTTTTGAAGTGGAGGGGTGGGGCAAGGCCCCAGCGCGTCTCTGAGGACCCCCAGGTTGGTGTCAATGAATGTGTCTTATCATAAGAAGCAAGCATATATATGGTTTATGGGCGGGGATCTGTAAGGTTTCCGAGATATTGGGCCTTTTATCAAATGGAGGGGGTGGGGCATGGCCCCAGTGCATCCAGGGGACTCCCAGGTTGATGTCACTGAATGGGTCTTATCAAAAGGAACAAGAATATATATGGTTTAGGGGTGGGAATCTGAATGGTTTCCGAGATATTGGACCTTTTATAAAGTTGAGGGGGTGGGGCCTGACCTGTGCGCATCCCTGACGACCCCCAGGTTGGTGTTACTGAATGCGTCTTATCAATAGGAACAAGAATATATATGGTTTAGGGGTGGGGATCTGAACAGTTTCTGAGATATATGGCCTTTTGTGAAGTGGAGGGGTGGGGCAAGGCCCCAGCGCATCTCTGAGGACCCCCAGGTTGGTGTCAATGAATGTGTCTTATCATAAGAAGCACGCATATATATGGTTTAGGGGCGGGGATCTGTAAGGTTTACGAGATATTGGGCCTTTTATGAAATGGAGGGGGTGGGGCATGGCCCCGGCGCATCCAGGGGACTCCCAGGTTGATGTCACTGAATGGGTCTTATCATAAGGAACAAGAATATATATGGTTTAGGGGTGGGGATCTGAATGGTTTCCGAGATATTGGGCCTTTTATTAATTGGAGGGGGTGCGGCATGACCTCGGCGCATCCCTGAGGAACCCAAGGTTGGTGTTACTAACTGCGTCTTATCAATAGGAACAAGAATATATATGGTTTAGGGGTCGGGATCTGAATGGTTTCTGAGATATATGGCCTTTTATGAAGTGGAGGGGGTGGGGCATGGCCCCGGCACAACCTGGGGACCCTCAGGTTGGCATAAAAGCATATGGCTGAAAGAATTTTACTCAAGAAACATTTCTATAAAAGTTTTGTCCAAATATCTGCAATGACTTGGCAGTAAATGCCATTTTTCAATTTTCCCCATTATAAGTCTATGGAAACTCTAAGTTGCCATAGCAACCAAACTAATGGGCCGATTTTCATAAAAAACACAAACTTTCAATCCCCCAGCCCCGGGGTGCTACAGATAAAATTTGGGCTGAATCGGTCCAGTGGCTTCAGAGAAGAAGATGTTTGAAAGTGTTGACGTCAGACGACGACAACGACGACGACGACAACGCCGGACAACTGCCTATCCTATAAGCTCCCCCGGAGCCTTCGGCTCTGGTGAGCTAAAAATCCACATTCCAGCCCCAGCCCCAACCCCACCCCAACCCCCCCAAAAAACCTAGAACAAAGGTGTTTTCATGCCAGAAGGGTAACTATGAAGCTATGAGGGAGGATGCGTTAAGATTTGCAATGGAAAAATATTTTAATGGCCACTCAGATGCTCGACCTGTTCAGGAGAACTTTAATCTAATAACTTCATTCAAAATTCAGCTAATAAGCATATCCCCTCAAATTCTAGTAGAATAAATAAGAAAATAGAAATGAAGGTAATGAGCAGGAATCGATACAATTAACCCACACCTCCCATCAGAGACACCAAAGGGAAAGAAACACAAACATGAAATAATGAAACCCGAATGGAAACATCAATAGCGGAAAGCCAATGCCACAGTTACTTTCCCACAAGATGGCCATTTGGCTGTCGAAAATAGACGTGAAGGCAATGATCAGGAATCGGTACAATTAACCCACAGCTACCATCAGAGACACCAAAGGGAAAGAAACACAAACATGAAATAACTAGGCCCTAATGGAAACACCAATAGCGGAAAGCCAAAAGGACAGTTACTTTCCCACAAAATGGCCAACTGGCTATCCAAAACGAAAAATATAAGCGATACACACACTCAAAGACAAACCATAACAAAAATAGACCGTGACAGAAGAACCGCCTTAATTGGAACGGTCAATGAAAATAATTCCACTTGGGGAGTTAAATCGATTTTACGCGGTCGCAATCCTCGCCCCTACTTCCGTCGCGATTTAGACAAAAAATTTGCAAACTAAACGATATGTGCGATACACACACTCAGCGACAAACCATATAAAAAATAAACCGCGACAGAAGAACCACCTTGGAACGGTCAGTGAAAAGACTTTTACTGGGGAAGGGGGTGGGGTAAATCGATTTTAGGCGGCGGCAATCTTCGCCCTAACTGCCTCTTGACTCATCAGTGCAATATCTCCGAGAACTAAATAATTCAAACAACCACAGAGATGAAACAACGGTGAGGACTCGACAGCAAGAAACCACTAGAATGCTGGAGCTAAAGAAACCAACAGTTAGACTCCGACGGGCCCGACCAAAATAGCAGTGAAGACAATGATCAGGAATCGATACACCAGCTCCCGTCAGGGACACCAAAGGGAAAGAAACACAAACATGAAATAACAAGTCTCTAATGGTAACATCAATAGCGGAAATGCAACATAACGATACACACACTCAAAGAAAAAAACATAACAAAATGAACCGCGACCGAAGAACCGCCTTGTAACGGTCCGTGAAACGAATTCCACAGGTGGCTTAAACCGATTTTACGCGGCCGCAATCCTCGCCCTTATTTCCGTCGCGATCCAGACAAATACTTTGTTCAGTCCGCATGAAGACTTCCTTCAGAAAAATATATACTTGCAATGACTTCAGCACCCAATTTCGTAAAATCATTCTTCGATATAAAAAGATTGGTTACAACTTAAATGTTATACGACAGACTGCATGCATGGTAGTTAACCCAATCACGATAGACAACTTTGCTTCCCTGCCGATGGGTTAGGTCTCAGCTTCTATGACGGTTCCAGCGTAAAGGCTTACTGAGAATTTAATTTTATGTAATGTTGGTTGGTCCCTGATGCTCTGTCTATGGTCGGGTCCATAGGAGTCTAACTGTTGGTTTTCTTTTGCTCCAGTATTTCAGTGATTACTTACTGTCGAGTCATCACCGTTGTTTTATCTCTGTGGTTGTTTGATTTTTGATTTTTCGGAGATGTTTCACTGATGAGTTAGGAGGTCTTCATGTGGACTTAAAAATTATGTGTCTAAATCGCGACGGAAGTAAGGGCGAGGATTGCCAGTGGAATTCGTTTCACTGGCAGTTCCAAGGCGGTTCTTCTGTCGCGGTTTATTTTTGTTATGGCTTGTCTTTGAGTGTTTGTGTCGCTTATATTTGTATTTTGGATAGCCATTTGGCATTTTGTGGGAAAGTAACTGTTCTTTTGGCTTTCCGCTATTGATGTTTCCATTAGGGTCCAGTTGTTTCGGGTTTGTGTTTCTTTCCCATTTGTGTCTCTGAAGGGAGCTGTGGATTAATTGTATCGATTCCTGATCATGGCCTTCACTTCTATCTCCTTAATCATGAGTGCAACATCTACAAGAATACAAAAAAATCAAACAACAACATCTACGAGAACACAAAAATCAAACAACCACAGAGAGGAGTCGACAGCAAGAAACCGCTGAAATGCTGAAGAAAAAGAAAAGCAATAGTTAGACTCCCATGGGCCCGACCAGAGACAGAGCATCAGACACCAACCAACCAACATTACATAAAATTAAATTTTAATTCTCAGAATCTGAGGCCTGACCCACCGGCGTGCAATAGAAGACGGTCACTCCAGAGATAAGAAGGAAGGTCCGCCGAAGGAATAAATTTCATGCCAAGGCAAAAAAGACAAGTAGCAGTAAACTTCGATCGAAATTTGAAACGTTGAGAAGGGAAATAAGACAGATATTAAACAACAGCACGATATATATGTGAATAGCTTGGTAGGTGATATAAAGGCAAATTCTAGAGATTTATATAGCTACGTCAACAAAAACAGCCAAGGCATTCCATCCCTTAAAAAGATATGGCAGTGTTAGATACTGAACGGGCAGAAGAATTGATTGGTCAGTTCTATAATTCATTCAATAAAACTGAGTACAAGGAGGTTCCAATAATTGAGAGATTGGCTCCTTTCATGGATTAGCTTCATCGGAGGGAGTTATAAAGTTACTTAAGCGCTTAAATCCCTCTAAAGTTTTAGGGCCTGGTGAGCTTCATCCTAGGGTCCTTAAAGAACTGGCAAATGAATTGAGTCCAGTGTTTTCACACCCGTTTCAGCAATCTCATAATACTGGTGAAGTCCCAAAATATTGGCTTCTTGCAAACATTTGTCCCCTCTTTAAGAAAGGAGATATAGCACATGCTCGCAATCATCGTCCTGTGTCGCTGCCATGCGTGCCATGTCAGTTGCTTGAGCGTATTGTTTGCTTAAATAAATGGCTCAACGTTTGTCTGAGAGACAACATGCATTTAGGAAAAATAACACAGTTGTGAAACTCAGCTGACCACAGTAATAAATGATTGGGTGAAAATCTTGGACAAAAGGCGGACACGTCGATACATTTATCCTGGTTTTGAAAAAAGCTTTTGACCCCCCCCCCCCCCCCCCCACACACACACACACCTCATGAACTACTAAAAGTTACGGTATTGCTGGGAATACCCTAAAATGGACTGATTTCTTCTTTTGCTACAGAAAACAGCGAGATGCTGTTAATGGGGAAACTTCAGGGAGGCCTCCAGTTTTGTCTGGTGTCCCACAAGGGAGTGTTCTAGGTTCATCGTTGTTTTCCTTGTACATAAATGACATTTCTATTGATATTGATTCCGAAATAAGACTGTTCGCAGATGACTGTGTTTGCTATTGTGAAATTAGAAACACAGAGAACTCATTGAAACTCCAGAGGGATATAGATAGAATACACACATGGAGTAGTCCTTCCAGAGGAGATCAAAATTTCAGAATCCCCCACGCATGGAATAGTCCTTCAGAAGGAGATTAAAAAGTTCAGAATAGGGGGCAGCTAGTTTTATTACGAACAATTACAGCTTTGAAACCGGAAGTATGACTGGAATACTGAAAAACGTACGATGGGAGTCTCTCAAGAAAAGGGAGAGAGACCATATGCTTTTACTCTTGTACAAAGGTTTAGTTTGGAGTGGCAGAAACCATCACTTTTTTGGCAAATTAGAATCAAAATTGTTACTGTTGATACGTCAAACGACATTCATATACCAGGACCTGTGATATGGGAAGTTAGTCCCTAGCTGTAACCAAAGAGGTAAGTAAACTTAACTACACAATCTTCAGCACCTTTAGCTGTCGAAATAATCGAATCGGGAAGGGCATTCCAATCTCTAATGGTTCGGGGGAAGAACAATTCTTTATAAATGTCAGTTCTTGTAGTAAGTGTCTGAAACACCATTGAATGGTGCTTTCTACAGTGCCTAGCTCGGTCATCTGTAGGAATGCTGGCAGCACCCTTTAGACCTTTGTATAAGAGTATGAGCCTACTGTTTCTTTTCCATTTCTTGAGAGACTCCCTGCAACAAGGCCTATCGGAACCCGAATTCTATGGTGACTAAGTATATAAATTTAGAAAAATACATGCCTGTAATGACTTTAGTACCCAATTTCGTAAAATCGTTCGTCGATATATAAAGATTTGGTACAACATAAATGTTATAAAACAGACTGCGTGCATGGTGGTTAACCCAATCACGGTTGGCAACTTTGCTTCCCTCTTTGATTGCACACCGGTGGGTCGGGCCTAAGATTATATGACGGTTCCAGCGTAAAAACATAAATGGAATTTTATTTTATTTTAGTAGTCTTTATGTTGGTTGGCGCCTGATGCTCCGTCTTTGGTTGGGCTTCTCGGAGTTGGTTTTCTTTTGCTCCAGCAGTTTTGTTGTTGTATGCTGACGAGTCCTCAACCTTGTTTCATCTCTTTAGTTTTTTTTATTTGTATGTTCTCGGAGATGTTACACTGATGAGTTAGGAAGCCGTCCTTCATGCGTACTAAACAAAATTAGTGTATACCACAACAAAGGTAAGGGCGAGGATTATGGCCCTGTAAAATCGATTTAGCCCCCCAGTGGAATTCTTTCCGCTGACCGTTCCAAGGCGATTCTTCTGTGGCGGTTTATTTATGTTGTTGTTTGTTACTTACTGTGTGTAACACGTGTGTCTTTTATTTTGGATGGCCATTTGGCCATTTTGTGGGAAAGTAACTGTCCTTATGGCCTTCCTTTGTTTAGGTTTCCATTATGGTCTGGTCGCTTCATGTTTGTGTTTCTTTCCCTTTGGTGTCTTGGATGGTTGGAGTTTTGTTTGATTATAGGTTTAACGTCCCCGTCAACACTGTAAAGGTTATTTTGGAGACGTTGCTTCCAATTTTGTGGGACTTTATCCCGACATTGAGATGAAATGACATCTCAAGCCCTGTCGCCAAGATGGGTGGAGTAAGTTAATTGTATCGATTCCTGATCTTTGTTTTACTTCTACTTTCCCATCTTTATTTTCATAGAATTCCAGTCATGCTCACCGTTTCAAAGCAGTAATTGCTTGTTACAAATCTAGCACCTCTAGTCTGAGCTTCTTTAATTTCTTCATTAAGGACCACCCCACTTGGGTCCCAGATTCAACCATCATATTCCAAGATTTGGCGAACAAGTCCTTTATATGCTGTCTCTTTCACATCCTGAGGACACTGATGAAGATTTCGCCTCAGGAAACCAAGTGTTCTATTCGCCTTTTTACACATGTTGCTATTAATGTGTGTTTGTTTGTTTGTTTGAACTGAGGTTTAATGTCCCCTTCAATAATATTTAGGTCATTTTGGAGACGTTGCTTCCAATTTTGTTGGACGTTTACCCGACATTGATATGAAATGACTTCTCAAGCCCTGTCGCCAAATGAAACAAAAAAGCCTATATGCATTTGACGATCTGACTCACGCCACTTTACCTGGGCAGGCTTAGTCCCTCTAAGCAGTTTACCAGTACTCATGTGTGGTCAGCTTCAGCTCTGCGTTGAAGCACCGTGCAGCCCATCTGTTTCTCCAAGCCCCGATGCTGTGAGTATTCCATCTCAAATCGTGTGTGATTGTCACACCAAGGTATTTAATGGAATTCACATTTTCGAGGACCGTTCCCTCGAAGGTATATGAAGCCTAAATTGTTTGTGTTCTCTTCCTAGTTATCTGCATAATATTGCATTTAACGGTCTGAAATCTCTTGCCCCATTTTCTTGCCCAACATCCTAATCAATCGATATCCTTCTGTTTCATTGAGTCCTCTGTATCTCTGATTTCCCGTTAGCAAACACAGTCGTCTGCGAACAGTCATATTTCTGAGTCAATGTCAGTTGAAATATTATTGATATACAGGGAGAATAGCAGCGGACCAAGAAAGTCCCCTGTGGGACCCCAGATAAAACTGGCGCCCATACTGAAGATTCACCGTTTACAACAACACGCTGTTTTCTGTAGCAACGGAAGAATCCATCCCTTTGAGAGTCCCCCTCCCAATTCCATAACCAAATAATTTGGATTTAATTAGTTCATGAGGTGGGGTGTCAAAAGCCTTCTCGAAGTCCAGAATAAATGTATCCACCTGCCCCACTTTGTCCAAGACTGTTGATCAATCATTAATAACCGTGCTCAAATGAGTTTCGCAAGTATGCCTTTTCCTAAATGCATGTTGTTTGTCTGACAAAAGTTTATATTCCTCCAAGTGGGCCATGATATTTGAGCAGACTATGTGTTCAAGCAATTTACATAGAACACAGGTCAGTGACACCGGGCGATAATTACGAGCAAGGGTCCTTTTTTTTTTTTTTGAAAATTGGGCAGATATGCGCTAGGAGCCATTCTTTGGGGATTTCATCCGTATCGAGAGATTGTCGGAAGAGATTAGCAAAAACTGGACCTAACTGATTTGCTAGTTCCTTCAGGACTCGAGGATGAAGCTCATCAAGTACTATCGCTTTAGACGGGTTCAAGCCTTAAGTAACTTGATCACTCCCGCCGAGGAGACAACAATATTTTCCATGAAAGGGGCCGATCTTCCAGTAGGTGGAACCTCGTTGAACTCAGTTTTATCAAACGCACCATTGAATTGACCAACTAATTCCTCTGCCCTTTCAGAGTCCGATTCAGCAACATTACCTCCTCTTTTTAAGGGGTGGGATACCTTTCCTGTCTTTCTTCTGGCTATCGGTATATCTGTAGAAGTCTCTGGGATTTGCCTTTATATCACCTACCAAGTTATTCACATACAGATCATGCTGATTTTTATGTAATTTTTAATTTCTCGTCTCATGTTTTCAAATTTTGCCATGAGTTTACCACTTCCCAGCTTTTTTACGGCGTAGCCGTTATGGTTTTGCTTTTGTCCTACATTTTTCGTTATTCCATTGGTCAATAAAACCACATGTCCAAGGAGATGACCATTTCATTGGTCAATGATTTGCATAAATAAATCTACTAAAAAATACGACAGTTTACTGAAGTTTTAACCTAGGAAATGTTTCGTTTTTTATGTGAGACATGAATGAAAAGTATATACAGTTTCGGCTTGCTCACCGTCTTGTCCTTTGATGACCATACGTCATATGTATAACTGTGTTTCTAGTGAATTCTGTAACTGCTGCGGTGAATAGCTATTTTGACCTAATTTCACATGGTTGGTCTATATATAGCGAAAGGAACCATTTCGCGAAAGGAATGTTCCTTTCGCTAAAGGAAGAATTTTCTGCAAAAGGAATTGTTTGTTTGATTTGAGGTTTAACGTCCCCATCAACACTGTGTAGGTCATTTTGGAGACGTTGCTTCCAAGTTTGTGGGACTTTTACCCGACATTGAGATGAAATGACACCTCAAGCCCTGTTGCCCAATGAAACCAATAAAGAGATATAGCATGACAAAAACATGTAATAATCGCATTACAAATTGACAGATGTTTAATTTACAATATATGCTAAATAAAAGTTGCAGTGTATCATTTGTCTTCAGCATACTTTATGTCCCCCATTTTAACACAAAATGGACATTTTCGAATATCATTAATGTTATATAAATTCTGAAAAGTAATAAGTGTAATTTGAGTTTTAATTAGGTGCACATAAGATCAAGCTTCCGTCCGTTTGTCTGCTCGTCCGTTTGTTCGTCCGCCTATGCGTTTACGTTCACCATAGCGACAACCCTAAATGTTAACCCTAGAATTTGTGTTTAAAAACAGTAAATAATAACGTTTTCTTATTTGTTGTGCATATACTTGAGATCATATGCTCTTGAAATGAGGTCATGTTTTTAACCTTGACCTTTTACATTGACCTTAGCTCAAACAGGCGGGACACCGCCCTCTGCAAAGCTATTTTTCCTCGCGTGACATCTGAATTGTTTGAATACAGTAAACCAGTTCATAGCTAGACAATTGTTGCTGTCACTATTGTAGCTCATATTGCACGACCCGCATAAAAAGCGACCGACTGAAGTCGGTTGATTTTCTAAGAGTGCCCTAAAATCACCGTGTCATTCTGTCAGTCTGTCTGTCCGTCCATAACCCGTTTGTGAAAATTGGTGATAGTGACTTAACCGCTTGGAATATTTAAACAATTTTTGGCATACTGATAGATATCAATGAGATCTAACCAATGAACTTACGAAATATTACATTCCATTTAGTATAGCCTCGCCGAGGCGAAAAATGTGAAAATTTTCGAACTGCTTCTCCTCGGAAACCGTTGGGCCGATTGAAGTCAAATTTCATATGGAGCCTCTATGGGATGGGGGAAACCAAAATTTGCTCATGGGGTTCAGGTCACATGACCCAAATGGCCGAAAAGCCATATATGGTCTGTATGTCTGTCCGTCCGTAACCCGTTTGTGAAAATTGGTGATAGTGACTTAACCGCTTGGAATATTTAAACAATTTTTGGCATACTGATAGTATCAATGAGGTCTAACCAATGAACTTGCGAAATATAACATTCCACTTAGTATAGCCTCGCCGAGGCGAAAATGTGAAAATTTTCGAACTGTTTCTCCTCAGAAACCGTTGGGCCGATTAAGGTCAAATTTCATATGGAGCCTCTATGGGATGGAGGAAACCAAAATTTGCTCATGGGGTCCAGGTCACACATGACCAAAATGGCCGCCAAGCCATATATGGTAAAAACCCTTCAAAATAGTCTTCTCCAGAACCACTTGGCAGATTTCCACGAAATTTGATAAATAACATCTGGGACGTAGGCCCATCATAAATTGCTAAAATGGTGACCCTGGGTTGACCTTGACCTTCTTTGTGCCTAGGTCAAACTTTGACACATATGCTTTTGTATTGGAAAAGTGAGAATTCATTTTATCCTGCAAATACAGAATACAGTACTAAAGTATTAGATATATTTTTGCTCCTTACAATAAGGCGCATTTGTTGGGGGAACCGTTTTAGGTCCAGGTCACATGACCAAAATGGCCGCCATACCCATATATGGTAACACTCATAAAGCTAAAAGCATCCGGTGGGTCGTGCACTTCAGCTGAAGCACTGGTTTCTAAACAACCTTCCAATTAAATCTACGCCGCATATCTTTTTTAAAAGATATTTCTTGTTTGCCTTAGGATGGATCTTATTTTTCCTACGAATCTTTCTTCTTATTTCTGGTGTGATCCAAGGAATTGACGATTGCTACTTTTGGAGGGGATAGGATTTTCGGACGAAGCTTGAATGAAAAAGGTTATCAAATCAAAGCTCCCCTGGACAGAACTAGCGTCTGAATGACCATTTAAATATTTCTCATTTCTCATTCTCATGAGCTACGTCGGTCGGTGTGTGCTCGGAGGGGGGTGTGCTGTGTTTGCCGGGTCTTGTCCATCATCCGTTTTGGTTTCAAAACTTTGGGGTTTAGACACTCTGATGAAGATTAAATATCAGAAAGGCCTCTGTGTCACTAAATTTGGTATAGTTACACCTTAATTGAAAATTTTAGGACATCTTTCCTCATAGTTTCACAGTCATCCTTTTGATATAAGTACACCTTTCTACGATGTTTCTTTATAGATAGTATGAAGATTTTTTAAAATCCAGAAACAACATCATGATCACTTAGTTTGTCCGGAGACTGAATATCTTCAAATTGTTCTTGTAAAGTTGTAAGAATCAAATCCAAAGTGTTCTTATCTCGAGTAGGGAACTTAACAATTTGTTCTAAGCCATGACCATTCATAATATCAACCAATATTTGTCCCTCTGGCGGACTCAGCACCGTGCCTGGTTTGCTGAGCCTATCGGGCCAAACGATCTCTCTGAAGGTGAAGTCACCTAGGACATGTACTGCCTAAAGTTTTTTTAACCCTTATTCTAATAAAAATCAAAATTGAGTTCCTTTAAGAGCAATGAAAACATTCATAAGAAAGAAGATTGGTCATACTACGTAGTTTCGGCTAATAAAGCCTCATCAGTGACCCTGTAGTGATCCAGCAAAGAAAGCCAGAGGAAACATACTGCAATTTTGCGAATTTCGAATAGGCAGTCGATACAAAGACTGATATAAATCAAAATGGGGTCCAAATAATTAAAAACCTGTCTAGAATATGAGTCTAAACCAATAATTTATTTCTGATTTCTCAGAATATTCACGCTGATCTCAAAGGACCAAAAGTAAAATATAAACTGCACTATGGTTGATGTACGGGGAGACGTTTTACCGCCGCCACACGGCACAACACCAGCTACAGTGAAGGCAAATAAAAATCAAAATTGAGTTCCTTTAAGAGCAATGAAAACATTCATAAGAAAGAAGATTGGTCATACTACGTAGTTTCGGCTAATAAAGCCTCATTATAAGACTCATTGCGATCAAGCTGATCTTTAAATAACTGAAAGTTTTCTACTGTGCCGTTAGGTGGTCGATACCAACTTTCTATAAAGTGAGAAGTTTTGTTTTCAAAAACCTTGACCAAAACAGATTCTGTGTCGTTTTCCAGTTCCATGAATGGCATATGAGAGATGTTTCTTTGAACGAGCAATATCACCCCGAACTGTAACTCTTTCTTTCCTGAGTAGCCACAATATGTGGTTGGTGAGTAGCGAGGAAAGCTGAAAGTTCAAGTATTTTTCCTCTTAAATCGTTAATGTTTATATTGCAAAGTTTCAAACCTTTCTTTTGCTCCAGCATTTCAGTGGTTTCTTGCGGTCGAGTCCTCACCGTTGTTTCACCTCTGTGGTTGTTTGATTTTTGTGTTCACGGACACGTTGCACTGATGAGTTGGGAGGCCTTCATGCGGACTGAACAAATTTTTGTCTTAATCGCGACGGAAGTAAGGACGAGGATTGTGGCCACGTAAAATCGATTTAAGCTCTCCCGCCCCCCCCCCCCCCAGTGGAATTCGTTTCCGCTGACCGTTCCAAGGCAGTTCTTCTGTCGCGGTTTATTTTTGTTATGATTTGTCTTTGGGTGTTTGTGTCGCTTATATTGTTTTATTTTGGATAGCCTACTGGCCGTTTTGTGGGAAAGTAACTGTCCTTTTGGCTTTCCGCTGTTGATGTTTCCATTAGGGTCTGTTGTTTCATTTTTGTGTTTCTTTCCCTTTGGTGTCTCTGATGGGAGCTATGGGTTAATTGTATCAATTCCGAATCATTGCCTCCACTTCGATTTTATCATGTTAGTAGTCGGAAATTTAACTCCTTTTTCCTTTGACAGAGGTGCAAATTTGTTTTTGTTTTCAAGTACTATAGGTTCGTTGAAGAACGAGTCAGAAAATTTGAAAATCTCTCACTTCTGGCATATCCATGAACATCTGGAATTTACCAATTTGCCATACTCAGCATCTGAAAGGAATGCGCAATCAGTGTGAAAACTAGTAAGAAAAAATCACTCAGGAAAGGCCACAATCCAAGAACGTAGCCGTCTCAAGTCACCCATAGAAAGTGACACGAAGGCACACACAAAAACAGACGAAACATGAACCAACGACAAAAAGCCAAATAACATTTAAGACACTGCAAAAGAACGACCGCTTTGGGACGGTCAGTAGTAAAACTACTGGGCGGGGTGGGAGGAGGGGCTTCAACTCCGGAGTTTATGAAATTTCAACCCTCGCCTCGCCCTCAGTTCCAGTACAGTATCAAACAAAATAACAATAACAAATTGATCCGCGTGGAGGTTTTCTAGCTCAAGAGTGAGTCATGATAAAAAAATATGGTAAAATGGATATGTATAGATTAATATTATCATGAATCAGGATTGAGGACTCAACAACAATCCGACGTCAGAGCAGAAGAAAACCACCAGTTAGATCACGGAGGGTCGATCCCAGGAAATATCCGGCTCCATCCTTCCCGAATTCAAAGGATTTAGGGTGGGGCCGCCATCAAAGTGTCCGTAGCAAAATTGCATCCACTGTAAAAGTGTCGACAACCAAACATGCTGTCTGTCGCATAACATCCATGCTATAACCACTGTTCTTGTATTTAGCAACAATTTTCTGAACTAACCGGAAAAATTTTCACTACCTAGTACTCTTCTGAATTTATAAACCAAATCCCCGTAAAACTTATGTTCCGACAGTCCCAGTTGCAGAGGTGCCTTCAAAGAAATGCCATATTTGGAAATAAAGTCGTAATGTCGACGATAAAATTTTGAGAACGTTTTGCGCAGTTTATGAAACCGAGAGCTTTGTTTTAGAAGTTAAGTTGTTAAAATTCTGTTGCGATCATTAAAGTCATAGGAAAGGACAACACGAATTCTTTTTCATAACAAAACATGAACAAATCTGAAACAAGAGGAGCACAGTTTGTACCCATCGGAATATCAACTACTTGTCTAAATAATTATGATCCTCCCTTACATAGATATTATCTAATAAAAAGGGAAGTGCCTCACAAGCCATTTGACATGTCCAATATTCACGTTTCAGTTACCCTCTGCAAGAACTGACATCTCCTTGTCAAAGGATACCTTGTTTGTCGCAAAAAAAAAAACATAACCGAGCTCATGTAATTTGTTTCTAATATGCGACGTTGACTTAAGCTTCTTTATCTTATATATATCTTTATCTTTACAGGGGATCCTTCTTCCCTCATACAATTAGAGATTGGCGTTGTCCTTCCAGATTCAGTTATTTCATCATGGGAATGAGCTAAGGATATCGTAGTGAAGTTTACTTCTTTGGCGAGAGTTAGAAACTAACTTCCCTTTTCACAGGACCTGGTGAATAAATGTCATTTGACTTCAAGATTTTAAGTTTTCAAGATTTTTCAAGATTTATTAGCGACTGTTACTCCTACTGGAGCATTAGTCAAAACTTTCAACAAATGAATCACAAAACAAACATCTGAGAAAAGTTGTAATGAAGAGCAAATTGTTTACACTAATCATCCTCTAGAGCATACAACTGTGATGCTAACTGGAGCTTGACCGATGCAAACACCACCAGAGAATACAAACCCGGAGATCAAACATTAATATGCGACCGTGACACTGACTAGATCAACGAGTCCTTTGACTAGAAAAACTGTGCATGATAGTACTTAGTCACACCACTTTTTGCCAATGTCCATTTTGAATGTACGCTGTGAAGAACTAATATCTAATATTCCTGAATATTTCTTGAAAAGTCTTTGGTTCCACAAAACAAACATCCGAGGAAAGTTGCAACCCCTGGCCACCCAAACTAGTCACCAACCCCCCCCCCCCCCCAGCATGCAAATATGATGCCGACGAAGCCCAACCTGTGCAAGCAGTATCAGAGAGTACAACCAAGTATTGGAAAACTCGACCCGTCCGCTCGCCATGATAATGATAAGCTTCAATTGTGTCGATGAATGTCTCCAAAAGCCGTGTCGATGAGTTGTCTTGTTGATGAATTGTCTCGATTCCCTATGCCACACTCACTACTGAGTAGCAACCAATCAGATTAATTGATGCAAATTATTGCAGCAAATTCATATGTGACCGTGTCACAGAGTATAATATTAGCTGACGGGGTTCGAAGAATAGTTAGTGGAATAATCCATGACGTTTGTGCAGCACGCGCTCTAGTGTCTGATGCGCAGAGGGGTGCGCCCCAGCAGTTGCCTTCTTCTCTCACAGAATCCTTATTTTTTTTAATATAAGTACAGATCATGTCTAAATATAATTTATGTAAAATACCTGCATGCTGTGATATATAATGTAATTTTTTTTTTTATGTTTTTTACTTATCTATGTGTCTGCATGTGATATTACTGTGTTGATTTACAAATGTTTTGTCGAAGTACAAGCCCATAAGGGCTTTTGTTATCTGTTATGATATAATCGACGAAAAATAAAATTTCTATGTCTATGTCTATGTTTTGTGAGTTTGATTTGAGGTTTAACGTCCCCGTCAACACTGTAAAGGTCATTTTTGAGACGTTGCTTCCAATTTTGTGGGACTTTTACCCGACATTGAGATGAAATGACATCTCAAGCCCTGCCGCCCAAGAAACCAATAGAGCTCATAAGCATGGACGGGCGGACTCGCACCACTTTGCCTGGACAGGCTTAGATCCTCTAAGCGGTTTACCAGTACTCATGTGCGGGTCGGTTTCAGCTCTGCGTGGACGCATCATGCAGCCCATATATTTCTTCAAGCCCCGATGGGCGGGGGCCGCTATGTCTATGTCTATAGTGTCATCAGTAACGATTCAGATTCAGATCCATGCGTTGCGGTATTTCGTCAGACTTTTACTGAAGGTACGCATAAAGCAATGACGTATTAAGCAAGGTGCGAGCGAATGCGGGTGATTCAAAACACTTTGAAAGTTTTTCCAGATTTGTGAGATGGTAATAAATAGGAACGTTGAATATCACATAGAATACATATACACATCATTTTATATTTGTTTTCCACGGGAGAATGTGGTTAATGTCTGTCGATTGCCGATTGAAATGCACGGAACACAGTTTCGACATAGTCCAACAAGTTAGACGTACGCATGCACTCATTTATAGATTTGTTTTTTTATAGATGTGCATGCGACGTCTAACACGGGGCTTATACAAGTTCATATAGCACTTTTAAAATTTTCACTTAGCATGTATACCCATTGTTTTGTAAGTCCAATTTATGCCTTAGATTGTAAAAAGTCGAAATCTGTGATAAAAATGCTGTCTAACCCTTGTGGATGTAAGAATATTCCTTATTAAAACAAACCATCACTTGACTGACAGAAGTCCACCACCATTGTTTTGAAATAATTGTCATGTGACTTTGGTTACGACTAAAAGTTGGAATTGGATTTTTTCTTCAACGGTTTTTTTTTTCTTTCATGTGACGCAGCAACTGGGAATATAAATATCGGAAACACCACAGCAAGGGAAACAAGTGGCTGGGGTTTGTAAAGCGGAAAGTAGAAATGAAGCAGTAAAAGAAAAGTGGCATACAAAACGTTGGTACACCTCAGCAGTTTGGTTACCCGACACTAAGAATAGCATAAATATAATTGAAATGACCAAAAGAAGAACTGCTAGTTTGGTGGAAGGGGATTAAATACTCCCCATATGATAGTGCATCTAACATGCTATGCGAGATCATTGCCAGGGATGACCAACCAAACGATATTCCTTTTAGTATTGTCTTTTAAAAATAATACATAATTATGTTGTCATGAAAAAAAAAAAAAAAAATCCACCATGCTTTTTGACACCCAGATGTTCACTCTGCATATGCTCCCTGTTTTGTTTTGGCAGATGCAGATGCACACTGTTGCAAAGTATCAGCAGCACTCCTTTATCAAGTATCAACATATCTTTGGGACAGATTATTTAATCTCCAACAATTTTTCTTTTATCCTTCAAACTGACTGCGCAAATGCACATGAAACTCGAAGGAGGGTACTGAGAGAGAGAGAGAGAGAGAGAGAGAGAGAGAGAGAGAGAGAGAGAGAGAGAGAGAGAGAGAGAAGCATCATAAAATTATACATGTTATACATCGAACATCACTGCATTAGCCTGAACCGAAAAAAATGAATGGTTTTCGGATCTTGTGTGTCCCGTGAAAAATTAATATTTTTTCCGACAATAAATTGCGAGTAAGGCAATTATCATTCTTACTTTGGCAGTGTTGACTTAGAAGAAACAGGTTAGGTGCATGGCTGTTGCACGCTGGTGTGTATGTTTGCAGAACGAGAGAGGATAAAATGTTACCTTTTATATACATCACTAACAAGAAAGGACCCAGCACTGAACCTTGCAGTTTCTTTTTCACCTGATTAAACGGTCCTACTTTACTATAAATTTGAAGGCAGTGTCCTGTTGTAGGGATGGCAGGGATAAATAGATTTTATGTGGCCACAATTCTAGCTCTTGACACAGAAAATGTATTAACACTGAGCTCTGCTTTGGGATAAGACGATCTACAGATTGTGGCATGTTTTAGACTAGGTGCAAAGAAATAGAAGTGATGGCCGCAGTTATAAAATAGAAGTGGAGGCAATGATCAGGAATCGATACAATTAACCCACAGCTCCCATCAGAGCCGTTAAAATTAGTTCTTGAGATGAAATCTCAAAATAAATTTCTGCTGTATAAAACTAAGTTTATAGAAGAAAAAGCCCCAGCCCACCTTAAAAGTGTAATTGTAGTGAGGGACTTTACTTCACTTGTGTCTTTTTATTTTGGACGGCCACATGGCCATTTTGTGGGAAAGTAACTGTCCTTATGGCCATCCTTTGTTTAGGTTTCCATTATGGTCTGGTCGCTTGGTGTTTGTGTTTCTTTCCCTTTGGTGTCTTTGATGGGTGGAGTAAGTTAATTGTATCGATTCCTGATCTTTGTTTTACTCCTACTTTAACCTGAAACAAAGGGAAGAAAGAAAACAAGCGAAGTCAACCTGAAACAAAGGGAAGAAAGAAAAGAAGCGAAGTCAAGCAAGAAATGTTGAACCTCGCTGGGAATTGAATAGGGCACAAGAAGGTGACCCTGCACGAATGGAAACGGGTGAAAATCCACTGCCCATTCCATTCCTTCATGATGAGAAAAGCAGCCTTTCACAGCTTAACATACACACAGACTCAATAGTTTTCAGAAAAAAATAGCATTTTTAATACAGGGCAAATACTTTTAGTGACACTAATGAAGGGGGGGGGGGGGGGGGGGCGCAATGATTGGTGGGGTTTGTCACAGATCCAGAAGAGCAAGCCCAGCCTCTTCAACTATGGCTTAGGAAACTTGTTTTAGCTTAAACAGAACTATAAATAATGATCAAAATATTTTTATCCAAAACTTTCCCGGAAAATTTATCTCCTTTATTCTAACTGTGATAGAGATTGTCTCAAGTGAAGAAAGAAATTGAAATTAGAAAAGTACGTCAAACTAATAATTTATTTTCAAAAGCACAACATTGGTTCCTTAAGGGACGCTCATGTACTACCAACTTCTAAGGAAGTAAGGGCGAGGATTGTTGCCACGTAAAATCGATTTAAGCCCCCCAGTGGAAATCTTCCACTGACCGTTTCAAGGCGGCTCTTCTGTGGCGATTTATTTATGTTGTTGTTTGTTACTTACTGTGTGTATCACTTGTGTCTTTTAATTTTGGATGGCCATATGGCCAATTTGTGGGAAAGTAACTGTCCTTATGGCCTTCCTTTGTTTAGGTTTCCATTATGGTCTGATCGCTTAATGTTTGTATTTCTTTCCCTTTGGTGTCTTTTATGGGTGGAGTAAGTTAATTGTATCAATTCCTGATCTTTGTTTTACTTCTACTTCTAGAACTAATGGGGGAATTGACAGAAGCCCTTGACGCAAACGAAGACATCAGTATAATTTATTAAGAAGGCCTTTGGCAAAATGCCACATAAAAGATTGTTGACTGGGGATATGGTACTTAAATGGATAAAAGAATTTCTGTCGGGTAGAACCCCAAAAGTTGTTATCAACGGCAAATACTCTAAAATGGCAAAAGTCACTAGTGGTATCCTGCAGGGAAGTGTCCTGGGTCCTATTCTATACCTACTTTTCATAAATGACCTTCCCGACGTTGTTATTGCATGTATGAAGCTCTTTGCTGATGATGTTAAAATACTTGGGAAACTCAATTAGACAGACAGAATATGTTCAGACAAGTATTAACAATGCTTTTGATTGGGCAAAAACTTGGAATGGAATGTGAACTTGGAATATGAACTATCACCTCAAGAAGTGTAAGTACCTACATATCCGAAACCACAATTACCATTATGAATATAAAATGGAAACTGACCAAGAGTCAAAAACAGCTGAAACAGTAACCACAGAAAAGGACTTGTGTGTAATTATGCAAACTTCTTTGAAGTTCACAGAACATATCGATAATAAGGTAAATAAAGCAAACTGAAATGTGGGATTAATCTGTCGAGCCTTTACATACATAGACACGGAAATATTTTTGAATCTGTACAAATCTCTTGTGAGACCTCACCTCGAATATTCCAAAACCATTTGGTCGCCGATGCTATAATAAAGATAAAAAATATTATCGAAAATGTTAAGCGCCGAGCCACCCAACTAGTAAAAACAAAAAGCGGACAGCATCTGAGTTATCCGGAAAAATTAAAGACGCCAGGATTTCCATCCCTGGGATATAGAAGAGACAGAGCCGGTACAATTCAGCTGTACAAAATATTGCACAAAATAGACAAAGTTGACAAGAACAACGTATTTATTATTCATACACAAGCATCAACTCCTGGACAAATTTTAAAGGTCACATTTAAAAGTACGGGCAGATCCTTTCAAAAATCATAGCGTTGATAATTGGAATTCTCTTACTGAGGGCATGGTAAACGCACCCTCCTAAAATGCCTTTCATAAATCGTGTCATTGATAACTTGAATTCCCTAAATGTGGATATGGTAAAAGCACCCTCCTAAAATACCTTTCAAATAAGTTCTGAACGGCTGAATCGCTTTTGGCAGCAACGCCCATCTAAGATCAGTCCATCCTGCTATGCAGCCGGACCAGCTAACAGAATGCATCATCAGAGGCCAGTGTATCTGTTAACATGTCGACCTAGATCCACAGGAATATCAGGCATATAATGGTCACACCAATGCAGTAATGAGAGTCGACATTTTCGAGGACCGTTTCCTTATAAGTGTAAGAAGCCTCGATTTTTTTCTTTTCTGGTTGCTTTTTTTTTTTTTTTAACAAGCCGAAATCTCCTGCCCCATTTTCTTGCCAAACAACCTAAAATATCAATATCCATCTGGTTTCAATTTGCCTTTCTTATTTATTTAACTATAGTAAACACAGTCTTATTACAGAATCATTATCACTGATGTACGAAGAGAACAACAATGGACTAAGAACGGTACCTTGTATAACACCAGACTTAAATGGAGCCTAACTTGAAGGTTCACCATTAACAACAGCTCGTTTTCTGTAGCAAAGAAAGGAATCTATCCATTTTATAGTCTTGTCGTCAGAGAAGTAAACAAATGGCGTGGTGCATACTAAGGCATAACAAAATAATTTGTTTTTAAGTTGTTTAGTAGTTCAGTTGATGCGGGTGTTGGTCGTGGTCGTGTCAAAAAATTGTAAATGTGCCCACCTATGCTTCTTTGTCTGATATTTCTAGTCAATCATTAATCACCACTGTGAAAACATTAACGTTCAAGGGCCTTGTATTCTTGTTCTCAACCACGCACCAAGCTCTCGCATGAAGAGAAAAGAATTAAGTAGGGGAAATGCCTATTAAGATTTGTAAAGTAGAAGTGAAGACCATGATAACCTTTTAATACATTTATCATTGGTTTTAAAAGAAAAAAGAATCTCAATATCCCTTTATTAACTTGAGTTTGTCACCGAGCTTTTCTGTTTCACTCTCCACATACTTATTCTTTTTTTCAATGCTATCCGTCTTGTTCGTTCGAAAAATAAAAAGAAAAGTATTCCGGTTTTTGCTTTTACCGATGACGTCATTTGACTTCTTTGACCCTGGCTGAGAGGTAAACAAATGGCGTGGCGCATACTACCGGGACGGAATATTGCCTAATTAAAGTTTTAATTTAGTGACTTTTGGAATATTTCCTGTTGAGATGAGGAGTTAAAACATTACTTATGTAAGTTACATAGGCAGTTTGTTATGACAACGTTTTAAATGCTCTCAAAGTAATCTGAAAGTGCTGCGCTAGTTTGTCTAGCGGTCCTCACGTAAAGAAAATGGCGTAATCCTTATGAGAGTTCGCGTTCCGAAGAATAACAAAAACATAAATATCAGCATATAAATGTAAAATATGAATGTCTGGAACGCAGAACTCTCATGTATGGGAGTAAGTTTCGACAGTGTCGGTCAGCCCACTAGTAGAAACGATGTCGTTACGCAAATGAGTCTATCTATCTTTCTACTGATACGGTAACAAGACGTTTCGCCCCCAAGACGTTTCCCCCCGGGTCTTTTCGCCACCAAACTATTTTACTATATTTTATATATAAAAGATTCATATATGAGAGAGAGAGAGAGAAGAACCTGTTCTTTGAATGAAATGTTAATTCGGAATTATGATAAGTATTACCTGTTTTGATCAATACCATTAATCACATTGTTTATTTGATTTGACGCATTAATCATGCAATTGATTCCCTTAATGATAAGGTGTGAAAACATGCGCTCTTTGCAAAGTTAAACGTCTTTAATTATCGCTTAAGCACTTTTAATAAGTTGCATCGGCTTTGATACGACGTTGCATACACATTGTGTGCCCACTAGGTAATACATGGTTGAGTATTGCCGCAAATGTCGTCTACGCAACGACACGTCAACGCCGATGCAACGTAATAAATAGAAGTGGAAGCAATGATCAAGTCGATTCCTTTCATCAGTGTTCTGTCAGCAATTTGTGTATACTCTGATCAGATTTGCGGCGTCCGACCCAGTAATTCCTGAACTGTAAGCAAATAGTGCAGAACCTGATCAGGCAACGCGGTTAGCTTGATGCATCCAAGTACAGCTTCTTCCCTAGGACTATACCCGATTAAAATAGTTCTTTACCAGCATCTGTTTCTGAGGCCCCTGACTTGGTATCCTTCAAGCAGGGACCGTCTACTCTCTCGTTTTAACAGCTAGGTAGGGGCTGAGGGATTTTTTGAACCTGTGCCGGTTGGGTGACGCTTCTGTAGCCGGAGAGGTCTGGTTTCCAATGATGATTTGAAAAAGCAGGCAGGAATCTTTCTTTTCTTTTTTGTCTATCCACTATTTCTCTTTCTTCCAATATTTCCCACTTTCTCTTTTTCACGCGCCATCAGAGACATACTGTTCAAATATGAATGAAGTTCCTTAACGAACAGATACAGATACTACGGCTGACGTGACAGGGCGATGATGCTACTTAAATATTTACATGTACCTCTTCTCACCTCTAATAAAAGTTCAACATTGAAAATTAGCCTTAGAGTGAAAAGTGGGCGAAACGACTAGGGGGACGAATCGACTAGGGGGCGAAACGACTAGTGGGGAAACGTCTTGGGGGCGAAACGACTAGGGGAGGAAACGGTTTGGGGGCGAAACGTCCCGGATTCTACTGATACTGCGTCGGTCATATTTGACCATTACCGCAGGGTTCCCCAATAAATTGGCCATTTGACGTACCGATAGTAGGGAGGTTAAGGTAGTGATTTTTATTTCTAGCCCACTAGGGGCTAGGAGAAATAGAATAGATTAGGCTGCATTATGCTTCCACGCAGAGGTGAAACCAACCGCACATAAGTACTGGTAAACAGGTGCATTTACTAACCGGAACGGACCTGCAATAACTGGAACCACGGGCCTCTGAGGTTCAGTCAGAGAACATACAATACTTTAAAAGTCACCCACCATACCGTAGAAAGGTGTACTTATATCAAAAGGATGACTATGAAACCATGAGGAAGGATGCATGCCCTAAAATTTGCAAGAGAGAAATACTTTAATGGTCATTCAGACGCTCGGTCTGTCCAGGAGAACTTTGATTTGATAAAGTCTTTCATTCAAGCTTCGTCCGAAAATCATATTCCCTCCAAAACTAGCAAGTCTGTATCTACAATTCCTTGGATCACACCACTGTGACACCAGAAAGGAGAAATAAGATTCATGCTAAGGCAAAAAAGTTGGGAAGTGGTAAACTCAGAGCAAAGTTTGAAAACTTGAGACGAGAAATCAAAAATGACATCAAAAATCAGCATGATCTGTATGTTAATAACTTGGTAGGTGATGTAAAGGCAAATCCAAGAGACTTCTACAGATATATTCAGTGTTTTTTTTCACATTTTTGGGACTGGTACCGGTACCGGTGGAATTGGGAAAATTTTCTTCTCAAATTGGGAAAAATAGCGTCGTTTTTACTCAAATTGGGAAAAAGGGTGTTATTTTAATAAGTATGTCAAAACAAACTCAATTTAATAAACATGTAACAGATTTCCGCCAGAAAACTTGCCGCGCTAAAGGTGGTTTCCAGACGGAAGAGTTACATATTGGACTTACCTACGACTTTGAACTTACCCGAATTTCGGCAAATCGTTTCAATAGTACGCGAATTATGTCAATAGCCGTTTCTTCAAAGGGACGTTACTTCGGATTTCCGGAAGGTAAACAATACGAGCGATAAAACAACCGATTTCTCGCGACGAAAAAGAGAGAGAAAAAAAGGATGCTGCATCATGATTTTGGGAATTTTTAACCTTTGAATTGGGAAAAAAACATACTTTTGGCGATTGGGAAAGGGTCCGTTTTCCGGACCCGGTTTTATAGGGAAAAAAAACACTGTATATCAATAGCTAGAAGAAAGATAGGCAAGGTATCCCACCCCTTAATAAAAGAGGAGGGAATGGGGTCGCTGTATCGGACTCTGAAAGAGCAGAGGAATTGGTTGGTCAATTCAATGATCCATTTAATAAAACTGAGTTCAACGAGGTCCCATTGACTGAAAGATCGGCCCCTTTCATGGAAAATATTGTTGTATCCTCGGCAGGAGTGATCAAGTTACTTAAAGGCTTGAACCCTTCTAAAGCTTTAGGGCCTGATGAGCTTCGTCCTAGAGTCCTGAAGGAACTAGCAAACGAGTTAGGTCCAGTTTTTGCTAATCTTTTCCAACAATCACTCGATACGGGTGAAATTCCCAAAGAATGGCTACTAGCGAACATCTGTCCACTTTTCAAAAAAGGGGACAGGGCTCTTGCTCGAAATTATCGCCCGGTGTCACTGACCTGTGTTCTATGTAAATTGCTTGAACACATAGTTTGCTCAAACATCATGGCCCACTTGGATGAACATAAACTTTTGTCAGACAGACAACATGCATTTAGGAAAAGGCATAGTTGCGAAACTCAGTTGAGCACGGTTATTAATGATTGGGCAAAAATCCTGGACAAAGGAGGGCAGGTGGACACATTTATTCTGGACTTCGAGAAGGCTTTTGACACCCCTCCGCATGATCTACTTAAATCCAAATTATTTGGTTATGGAATTGGAGGAAAGACTCTAAAATGGATAGATTCCTTCCTTTGCTACAGAAAACAGCGGGTTGTTGTTAATGGTGAATCTTCAGCATGGGCACCAGTTTTGTCTGGAGTCCCGCAAGGGACTGTTCTTGGTCCTCTATTGTTCTCTCTGTACATCAATGATATCTCCGCTGACATTGACTCAGAAATAAGACTGTTGGCAGACAACTGTGTTTGTTCGGGAAATTAGAGATACAGATGACTCACTGAAACTTCAGGCTGACAAAGATAGATTAGCATGTTGGGTCCGAAAATGGGGCATGAGATTTCAGCCAGTTAAATGCAATATTATGCAGATAACTAGGAAGAGATCTAATAAAATTGAGGCTTCTTACACTTTAGAGGGAATGGTCCTCGAAAATGTGAATTCCATTAGGTACCTTGGTGTGACAATCACTCGTGATTTGAGATGGAATACACACATTAGCAACATGTGTACAAAGGCAAATAGAACACTTGGTTTCCTGAGGTGAAATCTTCATCAGTGTCCTCAGGATGTGAAAGAGACTGCATACAGTCGGGTAAATCACAGTATTGTGGCCACCTAGGTTGCACCTGGTAGCAAAAAATCAACTTTGCACAATTCTTATAAAAACATTTTTTTCATAGGTAAATGTATAGCATTTGCAGCTTTTCGGGCAGAGAGTGGTACAAATGTGTTTTTTGATGCTTCACATGTAGTGGGTGGAAAGTGGTTACGGACACTACAGGGTGTGCATAGCACTATAGCTAAACAACATTAACCATATTAAACTTTATTAACTTTGCTTTAAACATGACTAGGAACACTAACAAGTAAAAATAATCAGTCTTTGCAAAAGTAATAAAGCTTGAAGAAAAAACAATGCACATAAGTTGCCATCACTGTTCAAGACACACAAATAATAAGCCAAAACTTTGTTATGATAATCCGGATAAGCCAATCATTCCAAATAAAACTTATTTAAACTAGACATCAAAGTCATATGCACAAACTGAAAACAAGATGTAGTTCTTTGGACATAAGTTGAATGGAAAAAAAAATCAGAAGATTTACCACAGCTAAAATGGTTACGGACACTACAAATTTAACAATGCTTCATTTTTTTCAAATTTCAATCAACTGTTTACTTTTTTTAAAGAAATATGCAGTGAAAAAATATATGATTTTCTATTAAATTATGAAAAAAAAATTAAATAAACAATAATAATAATAATTCCAGTGGCTATTTTAGCATCCAGTGCATTATTTCTAGATGAAATTAAAACTTATACCTGCCAATGATCAGACATTTATTCACAAATGTTACTGATGTGTGACCCCATAGATTATGGTTACGGACACTACAAGAACATAGTAGCTGATTACTTATCCTCTGCAGATACCCTTGGGACTTTGCTAATTAGATTCTTCTGCTTTATTATTATAGAGAATACTTACTCTGTCATAAAACTTCAAAACAAGACAGTCAACAACCATATAGACACACCAGTTTTATTTTTTTTCATGGAGATGCAATTTTTTTAAATTATTGCGCAATTTTGCATCAAAAAGTGTACATTGTTGTGTCATCCATTTGGAACAATTGAGTTATAATTGATTAGTCTGAAGACATATAATATCATTTTGAAAAGTATTATTAAAGTAATGTTTCCCAGATTTTAATATCGATATCAGTAAAAAGGCGTTTGTTTTCAGGTTACGGACACAACAGCATTTTTGTAGTGTCCGTAACCACAAAATCGTTCACAGAGGATGATTAGTTGTTGGAAAAAATACTAATTGTGTTTCATTAAAGGTTATTATACACAAAGTATTAAAAACAGAATTTTTTATTCAAACAAAGCTACTGGCAGTAACAAAATGTATCATGGTTACGGACACTACCACTTTTTTTTTGACTGTTGTTTTCCTGATAAGTGATCCTGAAATTTATTAATAATCAGCAGGGGAGAACAATATGATTTCTACCACTATGGCATTCTTAATAGATCATTTTTAAGGAATTTCAATAAAGTAAACACCACTCTACTATGGGTATGGTGTGCATAACCAGAGGGTTGTGTTCAAAGTCTTGAAATGTATAACGAAGTACCGCCTCTATAATTATGGTGATATCTTGAAAAGTTTTCAGCGCATATCAAGAAATTATATATCAAAATTTTCTTCAGACAATTTTCTATATTACTGAAATTGAAAAAATAACCTGTTTGCCATGCATTATTATTTAAAATTTGTTTGTAAAATGGTATTTTTTAAAGTGCAACCCATAACGATGAAAATATGCCATTTTGGGGGGTCTTTGATGGCTGCTGACAATATGAAAAAGTAGCTAGACCATTCATTTATTTTGAACATCTGAGCCACATGCCTTGCTAAGTTTCTATGGAATAAATTCAAATTTAAAGTCAAATCTCTGACAGTAAGGCTGATATAACATACTGAAATTAAAAAAAGCCACAATATTGTGATTCACCCGAGGGGACTTGTTCGCCCAATCTTGGAATATGGTAGTTGCATCTGGGACCCAAGCGGAGTAGTCCTCTATGAAGAAATTGAAAAAGTTCAGAATATAGCTGCCAGATTTGTAACTGGAAATTACTGCTTTGAAACTGGGAGCATGACTGGAATTCTAGGAAAATTAAGATGGGAGTCTCTCAAGAAAAGGAGAAGAGACAGTAGGCTCATACTCTTATATAAAGGTCTAAAGGGTGCTGCCAGAATTCCAAAAGATGACCTTGTTCCCCCAGCTAGGCACTGCAGAAAGCACCATTCAATGACGTTTCAGACCCTTACTGCAAGAACAGACATTTATAAAGAATCTTTCTTCCCACGAACCATTAGAGATTGGAATGCCCTTCCCGATTCGATCAATTCGACGGCTGAAGGTGCTGAGGGTTGTGTAGCTAAGTTTACCTCTTTGGTTAGAGCTAGGGACTAACTTCCAATATCACAGGTCCTGGTGTATGAATGTCATTTGACGTGTCACCAGTAATAATTCTGATTCTGATTCATACCCAAAATGCCTATGAGCGAGCGTAGCGAGCAGGGTTTGAAACCATTTATTATTTCGTTTCAACCAAATCTTTCAGTTTCACATGGATTGTGAGCGTGCAACGAAATCTTTCAGGACACTATGATTACTGTTGAAAAATACAAACATTACCTTAAATCTAGCATGTTTCCAGACGTTTCTTTTTCACCACGTAAAGTTGTTATTTGAATTGTTTTTCGGTGACACTACTGCAAATCGTATGTGTTGAATCCATTATGTGTCGTCACAACTGTCACAGACCGAATTTCGAGTAACGTTTAAAGGCCGGTATTCACAGAGAATAATATCTAGGGTCAACATGATCGGAAAGCTGAGAGATTACGAAACTCACACCTAAGCGCGACTTCTGTTTCCTGTGGATTGATGTTTGAGCAAGCAATTTTTTTCAAGATTAAAAAGTCCGAAAATTGTTCATGCGTCAAGCCGCATGCAAATTTCTGCGCTTCTATCCGCAATTTAATTGTAAGCATTTTTGCTTTTTGTGAGCCTGTCCAATTAATTCCCTCCGCAATTTGCTCGAAATGTATTATGTAATCGGACCACTCTGTCATAGAGGTCCCATGAAACTCGTGATAGCTCAGTGGTGAGTGCACTTGCCTCTGATGCTAGAGGTCCCAGGTTCGATCCCCGGCGGCAGCTATAAAATTTCGGTGTCCGAATACGCTCCATTGGCATCATTTGCAGGGATGAATGTCATTAAGTGCACCGTCCTTCGGATCAGTACGTTAACTGGAGCCCCCTGTGCCGTAATTACATGATTTCTGTGTAGGCTTTCATCCTGCAAACCTAGAAGCCTCCGTGATGCAGTGGTTACGCTACTCGCCTTGTAAACCAGGGGTCGCAGGATCGATCCCGGGCTTCTCCAGACTTTTGGATGAGTATTTAAACCGAGGTCCCGTCTCCGTATGACCTTAGCTGTTGATGGGATGTAAAACTCACACACTCACTCACTCATCCTGCAAACCTGGAGTGTATGCAATGTACAAATGCGGTAATGGTCAAATATGACCGACGCAGTATCAGTAGATAATAGAGCCAAATAAGAATTATAGTCTGCACAATCATTTGCACGCCCATTGTATCAGAGTGAAATGGGTGGCCTATCATATAGCTTCGTGTAATTTACAAGTGTTTCAAGGCCATAGACCGTTCCCCTATGTTCCCTGTTATAATTCAAAGGCATAGGAACGGAAGACTTTTATTTCTAGCTGAAGACATGTCAGGCTCATCACGTGAGCAAGTCCGTGAAATAAAGACCCCTCTAAACCCCACTTTATACAGAGAAAACTGGGGTTTACAGGGGTAAACAGAATTTTCCTTATTTCTTATCCAAAGCGTAGGTTGTGGGTACTCGTTAGACCCGCCTCACTCAGGCGGTTCTTAAGAGCACCCAAAACCTACAGTATGTTTGGAACTTTGGAGTATAAATAAGAAAAATATAACAAATTTTCATCAGAAAAATAGCCTTTTTCGAGGTTTGAAAAATAAACCATATCACAGGGGTGTGTTATCGTAATGTGTCGTTAAAGTAACCCTGTCTCGTCCAATCCGACGGTCCGGGGTAGTTTTTAATCATTGATAACGGGGTGGCTGACTCCAGCGGGGTATGCATGTGACGAGGGGCTACTTTGAGTTGGGGACCCATCAAAGTAGTCGAATACATCGCGTCTCAGATTCATTTCACCATTGTACTGCATGTCCCTGAATGGGGTGGGTAGTTGCCTCTGGGCTTGGCTAAACTGGCCTCATACTGCATGGGTTCGCCCCAAACTTGAATATGCATCACTATTTTGGCACCCTTATTTTAATTTGGTGACCCGTCATGAGCAATCCTCCTTAACCTTCTTCTACAAGATACATACTGGTACAGTATAAATTAACAAGGATAGGTACTTGACCTATGCAACAGTGTCTACCCGGACAAGGGCATCAAGAGCAAATAACTCACAGTATTCCGAAGGTCCATCAAGACCGAGGGGTCGCCACTTATGGGGAGTTTGATACTGGATGGCTGGAAATACCGGCTTTTAGCTGAGGCAAATTCGTTTTTCAAAATACGAAATTACAAACGCATCTTTTTCATTAAAACGAATAGTCTATAAAAATTTTCAATTTTTTAAGAGCGTATGTTGTGCTTTTCGATTTTTTTTATTTCCGAATAAGAAAACGTAAACAAAAATAAATGACATAATATGTGACGTCACGCAATGGAGTTAACAGAGTACAAACATTGCAGGCAGTGCTGTGAAAAATCTAGTGATGGCGACTTATACGATGGCACTTTGAAAGCATTGTCGATTACAAACTTTAGATAAATGATTCATCTATTGAGTACTTATGGTTATATCAAGTGGACATGGTAAGATTTTATGTTCCACACAGTCGTCTATGTTTTTTCTCGATTTTTCAGGTGGGTGGGGTTTCAGACCCCGCTCGCTGCGCTCGCCATATGCACAGATAGGGTGATTAGTCTTCTTTAACAGCCAATTTATTGCATTTATGTAACGTCAGACGCCCATGCTGGAACGCACCTTTTTTATCCCCCGTTCTGTTCACAGGGACCAGTATCAAGCTTTTAGGGTGGAAAGATATACTATTAAGTACCTCAGGATGACATCACTTCCCTTAGCAACCAACGGCCGCCATATTTCGAGGTGAAACTGTTTGCCTAACAACCGGTAATATTCCATTACATGCTATCTTTTTTTTAGCTTGAATGTATCTTTCAAGTTTGTTATTGTAAAATTTACCATTATACCAATTAAATTATTTTAACTGTTGTAAGTAATTATAAAAAAAAATAAAAAAAAAATGATGAAAAATAATAATAATGATAATTTCAGCGGCGATATGAACGTCATCCCGAGGTACGCTATCGGTATTTTTAGCTTGAATGTATCTTTCAAGTTTGTTGCTGTAAAATGTACCGCTATACTAATTAAATTAGTTTAAGTAATGTTGTAAGTAATTATACAAAAAAAAAAAATTAAATAAATAAATGATGAAAAATAATAATTTCAGCGGCGATGGTGAACGTCATCCCGAGGTCCTGTTGCAGGTGGTGATTTGTACAACCACCTGCGCTGCATATTTTAAGTATTTTCTTTTCAGTCTCTCAGAATTTTATGTGTGATTATCGTTCCTGTTCAATTAAAAGGTAACTCAAAATGGCGTAGCTTTTCACCTCCGGTTTTGGTTGCTATGCTGAAAGTCACGTGACTATTGAGAATACCCGGATGACCGACTTCACTAATTATATAATAATATTTATTTACCATCGACTACGCCATCTGGTTGTAAACTAGTTTTATATCAGCTGGTTGTCAGCAGCCTCACAGGCTGGTGACAACCAGTTGTCAGCAGCAAGTTCCAAAATAATATATGGTCGTCCACCCAGTTTTCGACTACACTCGGTTTTCGACGATGTAATCAGTCGCGAGATTTTCGCGTGGATTTCGACGTCACAATCTTTCTAATATTAACTTCTGGAAATTCCGTCTGTCAATCCTTAACAATGACCAAAAATGTGCTTCAAACCTGTTTGTTTGTTTTTATTGGAGTTTAACGGCCCAGTCAACACTATTAAGGTCATTTTTGAGCCGGTCAGTTTACCTATCCACACTTTCCTGGGCAGGCTTACAGGGCCTGACAAATCAAAAAATTTTCCACTTGCCCACTGGGCAAGTAAGATATTTTTGCACTCGCCCAGCTCAAAATCCTACTTGCCCAGGATTTTGAAACTCAAAGTAGGGGCTGGGGGGTGGGGGGGGGGGATAATGGTGACGGTCATTTATTAATATAATTTTGGTGTCTCTGATGGGAGCTGTGGGTAAATTGTATCGATTCCTGATCGTTGCCTTCACTTCTATTTTCTATCAGGTTTCAAGCGCAGCTTTTTATCAGGGTCTAGTTATTTCTTGTTTGTGTTTCTTTCCTTTGGTGTCTTTGATGGGAGCTGCGAGTTAATTGTATCAATTCTTGATCATTGCCTTCACTTCTATTAATTTCCCCCCGTGTGGTAATAGAGTAGAAAATACTGTAGTCGTCAAGGTCAATATCGGTACTTTTTCAAGTTAATTGCTGACAATTCATAACAGCTTTACCGATTAGCAATTTAAGATACAGTTATATTAACTCATTTAGCTTGACACACATGATGAACACGAGCAGCAGCCAATACACTCAAAATATCAGAAGTGTCAGGGCAGCGAGATAAGATATTAAAAGAATGCAGTTAAGTTTACAATTTAATGATCCAACCACAAGCAACCTCACACGTTTTTAATGTCATTGTTTTATTATAATGGGGCTTATCTCTTTCATAAAAAGCCTTCAACTTGTCCCGCCAAACGTCTGCTATTTGGCGCCAAAATATAACCATTCACGAGATAGTAGGATAGTCCGATTTTATTTATGCATACATCTACCGTTAAATGTAGCAAATCGTCTTATGAGCAATTAAATAATTTTTGCATTTATTGTGGATTAAATTTTACGAGGGATAAACGCAAATTAGAGACATAACTTGACCTTGTTTTCACACTTTATTGTAGGCTTATCGACCGTAATCGATAGCGTCGGAGAATGAAAGAAACGCACCGCAGGGCAATAATGTTTAATTTTGGCAATTATATGACAGGGATTAACAATAGTGTCATAATTGAACCGTTGTGAATACATAGATGGGTTTCTCTTAATTGCCGACAAAGCGGGACTGCAGCAATTATTGTGATTTACTTACTGGCCAAGTTTTACCGTATTTAAGGATTCAACAGACTGACAGTTATAGACGTTTTTTTGCACTTGCCCGACCGGGCGTGGTAAGGTCAAAGTGCACCTGCCCGGTGCGATTTCGGACTTGTCCCGGGCGGCCGGGCAATGGATTTGTCGGCCCCTGGGCTTATACGTAAGCGGTTAACCAGTACAGTGCACATTCTTTCGCCAGAAAGCTTCAAACCTGTAAGTATTGTATAAATATTTTCACTTTTTATTTACTTCATTGTTTCATTAATTGGTTTCTGCCAAAAACACATACATGCCCATTCAAACATCAGTATCCAAACCATCAGGTGATGCCTTTCCACAAAAGGCACTCATTTGGAACCCCACGGAATTGATCAGTTGGCATATATGGGGAATCCTTGCCCAAAAATAAAAAAGTATGGAAGCACACAGGGCATTTTCTGCCTGTTCAGTGCGAATTGCCCCAAAAATGCTAGAAAGTACTCTTGATTCGTGTGTCATATTTTTTTGAAATGAGCCCATTGTTCAGACTGGGGGGTATTGGACACACCTAACATACTGACAAGTGTAAAATTTTTAAGAATGTGATATTTTCCTTTGGCCCTGTTGTCAGTAACTACTGAAATGTAAGAAAAAAAGTGAATTCTCAGAAGTAGCGCGACATAGGCGGCCGGGTTTCCGTTCGTTCGTCCGTCCGTTCGTCAAGGCGTCAACAGTTGCGACCACCCTAGCGTTCACCCTAATGGTCAAGTTTATTTCTCAAGAACTATAAGAGCTTTATTAATGATACTTGGTACAGACTTGTATCTGGGGATGACAACTTACATGTACATGCAAGCATCCATATTTTACCTTGACCTACATTTCATGGTTCACTGACTTAGTAAAATATTGCGACCACCCTAGCGTTCACCCTAATGGTCAAGTTTATTTCTCAAGAACTATAAGAGCTTCATTAATGATATTTGGTGCAAACTTGAATCTGGGGATGGCAACTTAAATGCGAGCATCCATATTTGACCTTGACCTAAATTTCATGGTTCACTGACTTGTAAAATATTGCAACCACCCGAGCGTTCCCCCTACTGGTTAAGTTCATTTCTCAAGAATTATTAGAGCTTCATTAATGATACTTAGTACAAGCTTGCATTGGGAATGGAATCTTTAGTGCAAGCATCTATGGTTGACCTTGATCTACATGTCATGCTTCTATGACTTTGCGCCCCCACAGGCGCGACATAGCCTTCGGCGGAATTCTTGTTAAATTACTTTAGTAATTGTACACTGCTAATGGTTTTAATTGGGTGAAATTCATTACACTGTAGTTCCATATAAACTTGTTCAAGACATTGCATTTGTAATGAATGTGAATAAATAACCCAATGTATAAAGATAAGAAGTTGTTCTGTCATAATATCACTTAAGATTAGTTTTTCCGCTTTTCTTTCCACTTAAATCATGACACTAATTGGCCATCGTCGAAAACCGAGTGGTGACGTCATGCCGTTTTGACATGTCAGGTGATCAAATATGGAATCCAATAGCAAACTAAAACAGCATGAACCGAAAATCGGCTGGTTGCGGCTGGTATAACGAGTGTACCTCCTTATTTTAGCGCATCAGAGTTAAAGCCAATTCTTTTTTTTTAACCCGGTACATAATCGGTAAAAAATTGATCGTCAAAAACCGGGAGGGGCGGCATACCCTCTCTTTTTTAAAAAAAAGGAAAAAAAAGGTGGGTATAACAATGATCATAAAAGAAAATGAATAATCACCCAAGATAAATGGCATTCACTTCAAATATAATTTCAGTTTGTTTACTTTCTTTTTGTGGGGGGGGGGGAGGGGGGGAATTAGGCGTGACATTTCATGTGAATTGTCAGTTCAGTGGACAGTTTTGCAATTTGGCAGTGTTTTTAATGGTTAACCCTTCTTCTGCTGAGCCCGGACATGCCTTTTCTTTGAAACAATGTAGATCCAGATCAGATGGCTTCTGAAGAAGCCATCTGATCAAGATGTACATTGTTTGTCATTCAGATTGTGAATTTGTTGTAATAATTTGCTACAGGTAATCTGATTGGTTGATAATTGGTAGTGGGTGTGGCATATATGAATATTCAGCAGGACATGGATTAATGGTTGACACTGTTTTGCTTAACCTTTATCCTGCTGAATATTCAGTTTAGCCACACCCATTTCTGATATTGAACCAATCAGATTAGTTGATTTAATCTATTCGTACAAATTCAATTTTCGCTAACACATCTGTGCGACATGGAACATTATTTCACATCTCCAAAATTGCTACATTTTGGATGAAGTTCCATGATAGTTTTCTTATTTATACTGCAAACATAGGTTTTGGGAGCTCGTTAGAACCACCTCATTGAGGTGCATTAGAACCGCCTCATTGAGGCGGTTCTAACGAGTACCCACAACCTATGTCTTGGAGTAAAAATAAGAAAAATAATGTTATCCCCCTTAAACCCCATTTTTCTCTATATAAAGTGGGGTGTAGGGGGTGTTCATTCCACGGACTTGTTCACGTGATGATAAACTGAATGTCAGTGTAGATCCTGATCACATGCATTTGTTGTTTTTTTTTAGACACATTGGTCTGCAAAATTTTTGAACAATTACCAATTACTGATTTAGATTAAGGTATTGGAATTTTTGTTGGTATTTCTATTTTAAAGGTTTTTAACACTCCTGAAATCTTTTGTACATATGTTAGCAAATAAATCTTTCATTGCCCTTTAATAAATGCTATTGAAGATTAAATGGGCCTATTCTAAGAAAAAGAAAATCGGGCCATTGATTTTGTAGCTAGGAAATTTTGTGCATTTTATGCACCTTTGTGCATTTTTATTCTTTGGATGTATAAACGGTGGGTATTTGCCTATTTGGTAATTATTGAAGGATAATTTTTGTGCCGGCCTCGGTAGCTCTGTCGGATGCGGGTTGATTGGTGATCAGGAGGACGCGGGTTCGATACCTGTCAGTATCGGCAACATTCTTTCATGGAGATTGATCATGAAATCTTTTCTACGGTCATTTTCTCCCTTCCGCTGATTCAAGAATGTCAGTTTCTGGTGAAAGATTGTGCACTGTACTAGTTAACCGCTTACGTATCATTAAAGCCTGCCCAGGAAAAGTGTGGATAGGTAAACTGACCAGCTCAAAAATGACCTAAAATAGTGTTGACTGGGTCGTTAAACTTCAAAACAAACAAACAAGGATAATTTTTGTCAGTTAATTATCAATAAACGCCTATGTTGTGGCACCTCCCAGAACCTCTACTGTGGGTATTCATTTGAACTGCCTCTGTTCAAATGAATACATACAACATAGGTTTATATGGATGCGGTTCAAATGACTACCCACAGCATAGGTTTATAGGACACAGTTCAGATGAATACCCACAACTGGTTTACATGGAGCGGTTCAAATAAATACCCACATCAGGTTTATATGGAGGCAGTTCA
This sequence comes from Lucinisca nassula, assembly GCA_963580285.1. NCBI lineage: Eukaryota > Metazoa > Mollusca > Bivalvia > Lucinida > Lucinidae > Lucinisca > Lucinisca nassula. Next base: position 10,088,723 of record OY757017.1, on the reverse strand, counting down.
AATGAATACCCACAGCATAGGTTTATATGGAGGCAGTTCATCTAAATACCCACAACATAGGTTTATATGGAGGCAATTCAAATGTATACCCACAACATAGGTTAATAAGGAGGCAGTTCAGATGAATACCCACAACATAGGTTTATATGGAGGCAGTTCAAATAAATACCCACAGCATGGATTTACATGGAGCTGGTTCAAAAGAATTCCCCCAACATAGGTTTATATGGATGCCGTTCAAATGAATACCCACAACATAGGTTTATATGGATGCCGTTCAAAGGAATACCCACAACATAGGTTTATATGGAGGCAGTTCAAATGAATACCCACAACATAGGTTTATATGGAGGCAGTTCAAAGGAATACCCACAACATAGGTTTATATGGAGGCAGTTCAAAGGAATACCCACAACATAGGTTTATATGGAGGCAGTTCAAAGGAATACCCACAACATAGGTTTATATGGAGGCAGTTCAAAGGAATACCCACAACATAGGTTTATATGGAGGCAGTTCAAAGGAATACCCACAACATAGGTTTATATGGAGGCAGTTCAAAGGAATACCCACAACATAGGTTTATATGGAGGCAGTTCAAAGGAATACCCACAACATAGGTTTATATGGAGGCAGTTCAAAGGAATACCCACAACATAGGTTTATATGGATGCCGTTCAAAGGAATACCCACAACATAGGTTTATATGGAGGCAGTTCAAAGGAATACCCACAACATAGGTTTATATGGAGGCAGTTCAAAGGAATACCCACAACATGGGTTTATATGGATGTGGTTCAAATGAACACCCACAACATAGGTTTATCTGGAGGTATTGAAGTGTCCATCAGGCATTTAAAAACAAAAAAATAAAAAAGGGAAAAGAAATGAAAAAAAACAAACAAAAAAGATTTACAAGTGACAGTGCAAGAATCCAGGGCAGGAAAATTGTTTGAAATTCCACTCGTCCTGCATGAGTAAGGGCGTGTAGATTTTGGTAAATTCCATAGGGACAGGACAAAATTTTTCCTCATCATGGCGGACGAGTGGAATTTTCCAGCCATGTGAATCTAGACAGTGAGCAGTCTCATCAGGCTCAACAATGTTTGCCGTCCTGTTCAATGAATTTCGACTGAGCCCTGGATAAGGCTGACACGATTAATCATCATCATTAACAGATTTTTTATTAACGTGCAGGTACAGGGGCAATGTCCACATAAGTGGGCCCCCTTCAAGGTAGCTGGCTTGTCTATCATGAGGATCGATAGCAGAGAGCTTCCATTCTCTGCAATCTCTTTCTGTTAGCTGCTTCCAGGTCATCTTGGGCCTTCCTGGCCCCCGCTTTCCACCTACCTGTATGTCACAGGCAGTCTTGACTGCACTGTTGGAGCGTTCCACATGTCCATACCAGCGAAGCCTTCTCTCTTTCAGGATGAGGTCCAGGTCCTCAATGGCAAGACGCTCAAGTAACTCACTGGACCTGATGGTGACAGTGTCCTGTGGCTTGACATTGCAGATCTGTCTGATCATTGCCCTGTCATTTCACTGTAGACGTTGAGGTTTGGCTTTGTCAATGGCCATGTCTCACTGGCATGGAGCATTGCGCTCGGCACACAAGAGCTATACACATGGCCACGTGTCTTGAACGAGAGGTGGCGGGAAGAGAGAACTGGTAGCAACTCCTTGAATTTCTTCCAGGCTGTTTTCACACGTGATGTAGTTGAAAGGTCGCAACCACCCGCTGCAGAGAGCATATCACCTAGGTAGCAAAAGGAAGCTACAACCTCCAGCTTGTCGGATCCGACTTGGACTTCCCTCTGTGGTCTGCCATCTAAGGGGCATCCATTCCTTGGCACCATGTACACCTGTAATCAGGGTCCTCTATCAAGCGTTTGAGCCCACTGCATTTCTTGTGCACCCAGAACTTGCAACCATTACAAAAGATACTGTTGCTGCCCACTCCAGTGCGACATACAGCGCATGGGAACTGGCCTGTACTCTGCAAGAGGTCCAGACCTGTACCACAGATCATGATCTTTGTCTTTCCTGCATTCACTCTCAGCCCTTTCGCCTCCATTGTGTCTTTCCAAGTTAAGAGCCTCCTGACACATTCTTCAAGGGATTCAGCTATGATGACAAGGTCATCAGCATACAGGTCCTCCCAGGGGACTCCAGAGCGGAACTCGCATGACAAGGCTTCAAGTACAATGATGAAAAGCAGTGGGTTGAGAACAGAGCCTTGATGAACACCCCCCTTCACCTCGAATTCTTCACTGTAACCCTCACCAATCGTATAATCGATTAATCGATCGATAAATTCCATAGAAATGATTATCATTTCTGATTTGATGATAACCAATTACTTGTTAGGTACAATTTACTACCCAAAGTTATGCCTAAAATAGCTGGATGAGTGGCAAACAGTGCAGACCCTGATGAGACGCTGCAGAATCGCTGCATTCTGCGGCGTCTCATCTGGTCTACACTGTTTGCTCAGGCATGTCTGTTCAAATATACATATTTTTTTATTTTTTTTGGTTTGGGTTTTACAGCCCTTTCAAGATTGTTTCACTCATATCGAGCCGATCCTTAATCAGAGGTGGGCGAAAACCGGAGTACCCGGATAAAAACCACCTGACCTTCCGTTGCAGAACTTGGCGTCTCACATGTGGCCCGAGCGAGGCTCGAACCTACGGCGGTGAGAGACCTAATGACTACGAGTCAGCGCTCTTATCCACTAGGCCACGGAGGCCCGTCACAAATATTCACCTTATTTGCATTATTTGCTGGCTCCCAGCATGCACATTGTCAATATTGGAAAAACAGGTAACCAGACCCCCCTGACCTTTCAAGGTCAGGGGGGTCTGGTTACCTGTTTTTCCAACACTGATAACCTTCAGACTAGGAACCAGCAGATAATGCAAATAAGGTGAATACATATGATAAAGTGCAAAATATGGTAAGAGTCATGCTCAGATAGAAAGCCAGACAGGTAAAATTATGACAAACACCTTAGCGATTACTAATCGATTATCGATCGCAATGACATGACTGATAATCGATCATCTTTTCACTACCATTAGCCAGCCTTAGCCCTGGATATGTTCAGATTCAATGATGGAAGAGTCCACTAGGGGTGTGTGGAGTGGTGGTGGGGGTTGGGTGGGATGGGGGTTAAGAGCAGGTCCCTGTTTGATAATTAAGACAAAGCAAGAGTTGCCTCCCTTGAATATGTTATCATTCCTTTTTACCCATTTTGTACTGAATGGAATCTTCAACCTTTCACATAGGAGGAGTCCATTTAAAAATTTTGGGGCTACCAGGTTGAATTGCATTTACACATAGAAATCAATCTAGAACTGGTGGAACATTCTGGAAACAGTGAAGGCCCTGATCAGACGTCGCATTCTGCGGCGTCTGATCTGGGTCTGTACTGTTTCACAGTTTGTCAATGATCTGCTTTGCGGGTTCCCCATATAAAATGGGTAAAAGCAAATAGTAGAACTTATATGACAGCTTGAGTCTTCAAATTTGATTGACTTAGGATTTATGACATTCGTTATCTTTTTAGTAGGTGATTGTAATGTTTATTCTTTGAAATTATGGTTGAGCTTTAAATTGTCTATTCTTTATGTAAATACAACCATATGTTAGTGGTGTATTGAATCGGTTTGATCTCTGAACAAATCTATTTGTGAATGGGAATAACAGTATTAAGGATTTATTACAGTTGTGTTATGGTGTAGTGGATAAGCTACTAGCCTCACAAACCAGGGGTCTTGGGATCGATTCAAGGCTTCTCCACACTTTCGGGTGAGTCTTTAACCCATGTATACTAGTGGACTCTTCCATTGCTATATTTTGGACAAGTCCATTTTACATATGTTATAAGGGGTGTCAGGCCTATTTTTTCGTTTTTAGCTCACCGTCACGTAGTAACGAGGTGAGCTTTTGGGATCACTTTTCGTCCGTCGTGCGTCCGTGCGTGCGTGCGTGCGTCCGTAAACAATTCTTTAAACGACATCTCCTCCTAAACAACTGATCAGATTTTGACCAAACTTCACAGGAATGATCCTTAGATGGTCCCCTTTCAAAGTTGTTCAAATGGTTCCGGTCCGTTGCACATCTAGGTCATAGGAGCCAAAAACAGATTTTTTTCACCAAAAACTTCAAAAATCTTCTTCTCTGAAACCACAAGGCCCAGGTCTTTGATATTTGGTATGAAGCTTCATCTGGTGGACCCCTACCAAGATTGTTCAAATTATAGTGCTGGGGCCAAAAATGCCCCCGCTCCGGGGCCCTTTGGTTTTACATGGGCTTATGAAAAGAAAATCTTTAAAAATCTTCTTCTCTGAAACCGCAAAGCCCAGGTCTTCGATATTTGGGAAGAAGCTTCATCTAGTGGACCCCTACCAAGATTGTTCGAATTATAGTGCTGAGGCCAAAAATGCCCCCGCCCCAGGACCCTTTTGTTTTACATAGGCTTATATAGGGAAAATCTTTAAAAATCTTCTTTTCTGGAACTGCAAGGCCCAGGTCTTTGATATTTGGTATGAAGCTTCATCTTGTGGACCCCTACCAAGATTGTTCAAATTATAGCCCTGGGGCAAAAAATGCCCCCGCTCTGGGGCTCTTTGGTTTTACATAGACTTCTGTAGGGAAAATCTTGAAAAATCTTCTTCTCTGAAACCACAAGGCCTAGGTCTTTGATATTTGGTATGAAGCTTCATCTAGTGTACTTTTACAAAGATTGTTCAAATTATAGCCCTGAGACCAAAAATGGCCCCGCCTCGGGGGCCCTTTGGTTTTACCTAGACTTAATAGGGAAAATCTGTAAAAATTTTATTCTGTGAAACCACAAGGCCTAGGTCTTTGATATTTGGTGTGAAATATCATCTAGTGGACCTCTATCAAGATTGTTCAAATTGTAGCCCTTGGGCCAAAAATGCCCCCCCCTACCCCCCCGGGACCCTTTGGTTTTACATACTTATATAGGGAAATATTTAAAAATCTTCTTCTCTGAAACCACAAGGCTTAGGTCTTTGATATTTGGTGTGAACTTTTGTCTAGTGGACCTCTATCAAGATTGTTCAAATTATAGCCCTGGGGCCAAAAATGCCCCCGCCCCAAGACCCTTTGGTTTTACATAGACTTATACAGAGAAATCTTTAAAAATCTTCTTCTCTGAAACTGCAAGGCCCATGTCTTTGATATTTGGTATGGAGCTTCATCTAGTGGACCTCTAACAAGATTGTTCAAATTATAGCCCTCTGGCCACAAATGCCCCCCGCCCTGGGCTTTTGGTTTTACATAGACTTATATAGAGATAATCTTTGAAAATCTTCTTCTCTGAAACAACAAGGCCCTTGTCTTTGATATGTGGTGTGAACCTTCATCTAGTGGACCGCTATCAAGATTGTTTAAATTATAGCCCTGAGGCCAAAAATGCCCCTGCCCCGGAGCCATTTGCTTTTACATAGGCTTATGTTGGGAATATCTTTAAAAAAAATCATCTTCTCTGAAACCGCAAGGTCCAGGTCTTTGATATTTGGTGTGTAGCTTCATCTAGTGGGCTTTTGCCAAGATTGTTCACATTATTGCCTTTGTTGATATTTGGTATGAAGCTTCACATTTTTAAACCTCCCTCACATTATGCACATTATAGCCCTGGGGTCAGTAATGGCCCTCCCCGGGGCCCAGTTGTTACTCTATGGATCAGGTGAGCGATCCAGGGCCATCATGGTCCTCTTGTTATTCTATTTTTGACCGAAAATTCTGTTAGTAAATAGTGCAGGCCCTGATCAGAAGCCGCATTCTCTGGGCCTGCACTGTTTGCCAAGGTACTCCTCTAAGGGTTTCCCGCATGCAATGGGTTTAACAAAGGTCCTGTCTCAATTCAGCCGTAGTTGTTGATGGGAAGTAAAATCTCTAATAGACGCCCGGGCGTTTATTAGAATCATTGCCATTCCTGAAGAGTGGGGTGGGCGTTTAATATTAGAGGCCAGAGAAACCTGCAACTCGCATGTGACATTCAAAAACACTCAGTTTCTTTCTTATGGCCGCCATCTTGTTTCTCAGAAAATGACTGGGGATACAGTAACTGTGTCTTAGAATAGAATAATAGTAGTAGTAGCGCCGGGACTTTTTGCTGGCCTAAGTAGCTCAGTCGGATGTGCATCTGACTGGTGATGATGCGGGTTCAACACCTGCCAGGGTAGGCAATATTCTTTCGGGGATTATCATGAAATCTTTTCTATGGTCATTCTCTCCCTTTCGTTGATTCAAGAAGGGTAGTTTCAGTTTCTGGCGAAAGAATGTCCATTGTACTGGTTAGCTTTTTACCTATAAGCCTGCGCAGGAAAAGTGTAGATAGGTAACTATGACTGGCTCAAAAATGACCTAAAATAGTGTTGACTGGGCCGTTAAACTCCATCATAAACAAAAAATAATTGCTTTGAAAACGTGGTTTGTCAGTAACAAGTGTGAGTGAGCACTATGCAGTTGTGTTCTTTGGACAAATTTCTTATATCCATAATAGTTATGTTCCTTTTTGCTCAGGTTGTTTAAAATCTTTTTATATTCTAAGTGGATTTTAACATGCTTAAAGTGATTTAATTACAATACTTTCCTAAGCAGTATTAAAATGTTGACCCATTCTGTCCTGAATAGAAGCCACCCGCATAGACAACTAATACATTTCTTTATATTCATGTGTAGAGTAAAAAGTTAGTGAGTGTTTGAGTTTTACGTCCAACCAACAGCTAACATCATACGGAGACGGGACATCGGTTTAAAGACTCATCCGAAAGTCTGGAGAAGCCTGAGATCCATCCTGTGATCCCTGGTTTACAAGGCGAGTAGCGTAACCACTTCACCACGGAGGCTTCTGTGTCGAGTAAATATATATTTAGGGTCCAAAGGTACATTCCTAACACAATGTCATGTGGTCTTGAAGAGCCATTAAATGCAAATTTATTTAATGAAAGAATACGGAATTCGTGGAATTTTCATTTTTGTTATACATTTACCTTGTATATGAAGTTATGCCATTAATATGAAGTTATGAGGTGTGTCAAAATTCCAATAAATAAAAGTTTTGGCATTTCTTATCTGTTTCAGCCCATTTTGGAAGGGAAACCTCAAAATGGGATGCCGACAAACAGTGCAGACCCAAACTGGTCACTGCCCTTCTGACAACTGATCAGGGCCTTCACTGTTTGTTAAGTATTCGGCCATTGTTGTCCTTAATTTAGAAATGGACTCATGCTATTGCTACATAATATTACCGTATTGATCCAAAGTATTGGGACAGACAGGCCTAAGCAAACAGTGCAGACTCGGATCAGACTCTGATCAGGGTCTACACTGTTTGCCATTCCATCTGCACCTTGTGGACACCTTGCTTGATTGTGGAACAAATTTGTTTAAATTTTAGGAGAATTACAGCAAGTCCTATAGGAGTCCCCATCAGGGCTTGAAATAATAGATGGGTTGCATTATGCTTCCATGCAGAGCTGAAACCGGGCGCACACGAGTACTGGTGAACCACTTAGAGGATCTAGGCCTACCCAGGCAAAATGGTGTGAGTCGGACCGTCCATGCTTGTAAACACTATTGGTTTCATTGGGGGACAGGGCTTGAGATGTCATTTCATCTCAATGTCAGGTAGAAATCACACAAAATTGGAAGCATTACGTCTCCAAAATGACCTTTACAGTGTTCAGAATTGTTACTGGTGACACGTCAAATGACATTCATACACCAGGACCTGTGATGTGGGAAGTTAGTCCCTAGCTGTAACCAAAGAGGTAAATTTAGCTACACAATCATCAGCACCTTGTGTTGACGGGGACGTTAAACCTCAAATCAAACAAACAAAACAAGGCGTCCAATATTTTCTTCAGGATTTTTTTCAGTGGGTGGGTGAGTCCATTCAGTTCAAAATGGGTTTGACCTTTCTTATCTGTTTTAATTGTTACAAGTATTGGTATTGTGTTACTTATTGGTGGTAGTCTTTTCATAGACTGTGGTTCTCCTTTTATTTACAGCATAGCTCCCGATAAGAGACTTTTTTCATCCGAAAAGTACAGATATTTTTCTTATTTCTGCACGAAAACATGTTGTGGGTATTGATTAGAAGCGCCTCAACGAGGCGCTTCTAATGAGTACCCACAACATATGTTTATATGCAGAAATAAGAAAAATATTACATGTGGATACAGCCCCTTATCTGGGGTATGTAATAACATGACCGTAATGAAATATTATATGACCCCTTATGATAAACCTGTCTTTGGGATTTGTGAGCAGGTTTTGTTTGTTTGATTTCAGGTTTAACGCTTCCATCAACATTGTACAGGTCATTTTGGAGAGGTTGCTTCCAATTTTGTGGAACTTTTACCCGACATTGAGATGAAATGGCATCTCAAGCCCTGTCACCCGAAGAAATCATTAGGGTTTATAAGCATGGACACTCCTTATGAGCAGGTAAGACACAAACCAGCCTGCTCAGTGACACAGACTAACAAGAGTCTTGAGATTTTAGGTATAGATACCAGAGGTATTGTACTGTAATGATCAGTATTGGGACAGACCAACCTGGGAGACCCAGATCAGTCCTTAAGCTGTCCAAAGTAATATTTTGAGTTTTATGGTGCTATCCAAGAACACTTTAAAGGTGCTTACCAGATTGTACAAAAAAAAAAAAGACAATATGATTTTCTTGAGATGTGGCTTGTGGCTCATACCGGTATGTTGTGTGCGATCTGATACGAAAGTAAAAGTGTTCCCGTTTGAAGTGAGTGGATTGAACTTTAATATTATTGAACATTATTGGAAATAAATTAACATGGAAAAATTTATAAAGACGGTAGTTGCTGTAAGCTTAAAATGATTTTATAGGCATTTCAGAAATGCTACCGAAATTGGTGTAGGTAAATGATGATAATGTTTATGTGTTATAAAAATAATTAATGAATTTTCTTTTCCCAATAAAAATGTGATTTTTTTAGGTTAAAATGGATTTGTCTTAGCTCAAGATAAGGAGGAGTAATTTTAACCTTTATCTTGCTGAATATTCATTTAAGCCACACCCATTTCTGTTTATCAACCAATCAAAATACTTGATGTAATTTATTGCTACAAATTCATTAACTGAATGCCAAACAGTGTAGACCCTGATCAGATGGCTTCTTCAGAAGCCATCTGATCTAGATCTACACTGTTTCCAACGATAGGGGTTGTCGTGAACAGCAAGATAAGGGTTAAGATAATTTTCTTAATTCTTCATAAAAATATATGTTGTGCATACTTGTTAGAATCACCTCGTTGAGATTATTGGTAATATTAAAGCAGGAATATTATTCTAAAAATGTAAGTTATTTTTACTGTTATTGCATATCTGAAATTTTTAAAGACCATATTATCTTACCTGGTCTGCCAGCCTCGGTAGCTCAGTTGGATGCGCGTCTGACTGGGGGATCAGGAGGATGCGAGTTCGATTCCTGCCTGGGTTGGCAACATTCTTTCGTGGAAATTGATCATGAAATCTTTTCAACGGTCATTCTCTCCCTTCCGCTGATTCAAGAAGGGCAATTGTCAGTTTCTGGCAAAAGATTGTGCACTGTACTGGTTAACCGCTTACGTATAAGCCTGCCCAGCAAAAGTGTGGATAGGTAAACTGAATGGCTCAAAAATGACCTAAACTAGTGTTGACTGGGCGGTTCAACTCCAAAACAATCAAACAAAACAGAACCTTTCCTGGCTAAACCATCTTAGGCTGTAGTCTAGTCATATTCATGCCTGGCTGATGATCTTGTGGTCAAAGAGTCGATCCCAGCCAGGGCCAGTAACATCACAGTCTTTCAAAGAGGTTGCTCATGAAATATTTTCAACAATCATTCTCTCCTTTCTGCTTATTCAAGAAGGGCTGTTTTCAGATGCTGGCAAAAGAATGTGTACTGTACCATGGGTAAAAGTTTTCAGGAATTTTCAGATTTTAGGATTTCAAGACTTCTTGTCTCTTAAAGGCATTTATTCTTAGACAGTAGGACACACCGTGTGTTTATAATTGTTTTATTGCCCCCCTGTGATATACTTATATTGCAGATCTAAGGCTGCCTTTAATAGGGTGATTAGGAGCTCCTGTTGAATCCCCTGACTGAGGCACTAAAGGGGAAATCAATAAGGTACACTCTAGTTAACAGTTAGTCAATTATTGATTTTCTCCAAGGAGGCCCCTTACCTGTTACAGACAGAGGAGTTCTCTTCAGTCAGCACTGAGGGCTACATGATATTATGTAATGAAATGATAGTCCTCAATAATCAAGAATAAATGCCTTTAAGAATAGGGAAAATTACCTTTAAAAGATTGGAATATCTACTGTAATGATCCTAAGTACATGTATATTGGGACAGATAGGCCTAAGCAAACAGTGCAGAGTGCAGACCCAGATCAGACTGCTTCTGAAGGAGAAGTCTGATCAGGGTCTGCACTGTTAGCCATTCTGTCTGCACATTTTGGACTCCTTGCTGGATTGTGAAACAAATTTTAGGAGAATCATGGCAAGTCCATAAAGTGGCCCAATTTATTTTCACCCTTTTGAAAAAACGGAATGTATTTAGTTATACCCCCCCCCCCCCGGCGTTCGTCCGTTTGTAAACTTTTCATTTCCAGATAACTGCTGCTGCAGTTTACATCCGATCAAGCTGAAACTATGAATCAGACATAGTTAGACCCTGATGTGCGGTAGCGCATATTGTTTCAAGGTTATGATCCACCAAATAATAATAGAGTTATGCCCTTTGAATTTTTTATAAACTTTTCGTTTCCGGAAAACTCCTATATTTTACATACAATCAAGCTGAAACTTCATATATAGTAAGACAATGATTCGGGGCAGCACATATTATTTCGAGGTTACGGTCCACCAAATAATAATAGAGTTATGCCCCTTTGAAAAATTCTGTAAACATTTTGTTTCCGGAGGACTCATCCTACATTTTACATTCGTTGAAGCTGAAACTTTACATACAGTAAGACCATGATGTGGAACAGCGCATATTATTTTGAGGTGACGGTCCGCCAAATATTACCAGAGTTATGCCCCTTTCACAGATTTTTCTGAAAATTTTGTTTCCGGATGACTCCTACATTTTACATCTGATGAAGCTGAAACTTTCCGTGTAGTAAGACCATGATGAGGAACAGCCTATATTATTTTGAAGTTACGGTCCACAAAATATTACCAGAGTTATGCCCCTTTCACAGATTTTTCTAAACATTTTGTTTCCAGATTATATAAACTCCTCCTTTATTTTACATCTGATGAGGCTGAAACTATAAGTATAGTTAGACAACAATGTGGAGCAGCACATATTATTTCAAGGTTACAGTCCACCACTTATTGCTAAAGTCATGCCCATATTATTTTGAGGTTATGGTTAACCAAATATTATTGACCATTAAAATTTTGTTGGAGACAGATAGTTTGAGCCATTGAGGGTTTTTAATAGTGCCAGGTATGAATAGGTGGAGCACATATTGTTCCTTGGTTACATTCCACAAACTGAAACTTATACAACAGTCAGTATATATTATATGCTCCATCTTATTAACTGCCTAACTGCCATGGGCGTATAATGCCCTGCTTATGGAGCTCTTGTTAGGATTTTTATGCTACATGTATCCAGATTTCATGAAACTTTCAGCCATGCTGTACCAGCTAACCACTTTTGTATAGGCCTGCCCAGCAAAAAAGTGTTCGTGGTTAGTTTAACTGACCTAAACATTTTTCGACTGTGCAGTCAAAACTCCAATCCAAACCAAAACTAGATCAGACTGAACAAAATTGTCCATGCTGATATGGGTGGGAAAAATTCACTGACCCCCTCACGATGACAAGGCACTAAAGGACGAGTGAAGAGTAAGTTGGTTTGTACCCTTAAAGGGCCAGTCTGTTAGCAGACATTTAAAAGTACATGACTGTATTGTTAAAGAAAATTGGGCTTAAGTTTGTTGTCCCTATACTTTTAGTAGTCGCAGATAAGATTGACTAGGCGGAGCTATCGTTTGCACCAGCCTTAGGAAGTTAGGAATATTCCATTAACAAAAAGGTAAACCAAGTCACCCGATTGTGCGAATTCAACTGTAACACAAGCATAGCTGTGGCGTGTATGACCATTTCGTCCGCTTGTAGAAAGCGTGCGATAGGCACTCTACCGGATCTTCTGGTGGACTCAGCCATTTTGACATATATTGACAACACATGGATAGCTCCACCTAGTCAATCTTATCTGCGACTACTATACAGTAATGTCAAAAACTCTGCAATATTGTCATCAAAATATGGATGAAGATTTTGCTCTCTTCATTGTACTAAATACAGTAAAATTCCTTTATTAAGACCACCTTTGGGACTGTTCAAAAGTGGTCTTTAAGACCACTTTTGAACAGTCCTAAAGTGGTCCCTGACTAGAGAAGACATTGTGTGCAGAAAAGACGAAGAAAGAATAACTGCACGCTTCCAAATAAGTTTTTTAAAGCATAATTAGTCTTAATTTTAGGTCGTCTTAAAGGCATTTATTCTTGATTATTGAGGACTATCATTTCATTGCATAATATTACGTAGCCCTCAGAGCTGACTGAAGAGAAGTTCTCTGTCTTCAACAGGTAAGGGGCCTCCTTGGGGAAAATCAGTAGTTTACTAACAGTTGACTAGTGTACATTATTGATTTTCCCCTTAAGTGCCTCAGTTAGGGAACTCACCATCCTTTTAAGGGCCGCCTTTGATCTTGTATAGACAGCATATCACAGGGGCAATAAAACAATTATGAACACACTGTGTGTCCTTCTGTTACAAGAATAAATGCCTTTAATAGCACAATTTCACTGTATGAGTATTAATTTTGTTGGCCTCGTCTGATATTAAAAGAATTTTAATTTCTTTTTCCAGCTTGGCTGCCAGTTGAGTCAGAATGAGTGATGATACTCCTACTGGCTGTAGATATCAGCTCCGTTCAAGGGTAAGTTTTTGTTTTTTGTTTGATTTAATGTGTGGCGGTCGTAAAAAGTCTCCCTGCCCTACATTATAGTGTAGTTTGTTTTTATACCCCTGACATATATATATATAGTTTTTGTCTTTCCGTCTGTTCGTTGGTTGCTTCGTTCGTTAGTTCGTTCGTTCACTCGTACTTCCGTCTGTCCCGCCGTTCGTCAACCATTACATCAAAGTTTTGCGTTAAACCTTTTTGATTGCTCATATCTCTGTAAACACATGTTAGATTCTCTTCATATTTGGTTAAGGATATCTCTATAGCATTACCTTTCATATGGAATAGAAAAGCCCCTGGGTCAGGCCCCTAGGTGGGCTGTCCCTCCGTTTGTCAACTTTTACGTCAAAGTTTTGTGTTAAGCCTTTTTGATTGATCATATCTCTGTCACCACATGTTGGATTCTCTTCATATTTGGAACAGAATATCTCTATAGCAGTTCCTATTATATGGAATATCTAAGCCCCTGGGTCAAGCCCCTGGGTGTGTTGTCCGTCCGTTTGTCAACTTTTACATCAAAGTTTTGTGTTAAATCTTTTTGATTCCTCATATCTCTGTTACCACATGTTTGCTTCTCTTCATATTTGGTACAGGATATCTCTATAGCATTACCTTTCATTTGGAATATCTAAGCTTGCGGGTCAAGCCCGTGGGTGGGCTGTCCACTCGTCAGTCTGTTCATCAACATTTACATCAATGTTTTGTGCTAAACCTTTTTGAATTCTCATATCTCTGTAACTACATGTTAGATTCTCTTCATATTTGGTAAAGGATATCTCTATAGCATAACCTTTTATATGGAATATCTTAGGGTCAATAATTAGGACTTACACATTTTAATTACGTCCAAGTTTTGTGTTAACTGTTTTGTTTTAAACAATATTTATTAGAATAAATTCACGTATATACACCACATAATAGTATATGGTACAGGATTTGATAACTGTTTTCATTTTACTCCTTGCATACAAAGTATATCAAAGGTTATAGTTTTTGTCTTTCCATCTGTTCATTATTAGTTAGTTTGTTCTTTCTTTATGCTGTGACCCTTGTCAGATTTGTCAGCTTATATATTGGTCCTTGTGATCTTAGAAACTACAGCGACTAGAACTGTTAAATTTTGCATAATATTTTCTCTTGAAATCCAGACAATAATAAATGCAAGTAATAATAAAAAAATGCATTGCTTTATTATGTCATTATACAGCTACTTTAATTCAGCAAATGTTCTATGACAGCCTATTCTATGTTTGTTGTTTCCAGGTAAAATAGTTCCAAATTGCAACTAACTTTGAATTTTTATTATTCAGCAAAGACAAGCAATTTCATCTTTGGATATGATAAATTATACTATATTTGTTGAAATGCAACAGTTATTTTCAGTGGACTAAATGAAAAGTTTATATGGAAAGGTTCAATGCTACAAACAAATTTTCATTTCCACTAAAAGGGGATGGCACTGGTCGGGGGTATACGTGCCCCACTGGGCACTTTCTCTAGTTTCTTGTCCTTTGGGATCATTGATTGCATTGTGGAATTTTGAAAATATTTGAGGGTCACTGATGAGGCCTAATTGGCCGAAACTAGCTAGTCTGGCCCAGAAAGCATGTACACTCCATATTTTTCAGTTCTGTGGTGTATTCCTTGCTTCCAAAGGATAACCCTTTTATAGAACATATTTGACGTCACTACAGCGGGTGTCTGGGAATGTGGGGAGGCTGTAAAAAGTCTCCCTGCCCTACATCATAGTGTAGATTATATTTTCTTGTCCTTTTGGATCATTGATTCCATTGTGGAATTTTGAAAATACAGTCCAACCTGTGTTACGCAAGCACCTTAGGGGCACTGAAAATGTGCTTGCTTAAGACAGGTGCTTGCTTAAGACAGGTGCTTGCTTAATACAGGTGAATTTTAATGTATTTGCCTGTTTTGGGAACAAAATGCCTGCTTGCTTAAGACAGGTTGCTTGCTTAATAGAGGTGGCCACTAAGACAGGTTTGACTGTATTTGAGGGTCACTGATGAGGCCTAATTGGCCGAAACTAGCTAGTCTGACCAAGAAAACATGTACACTCCATATTTTTCACTTCTGTGGTGTATTCCTTGCTTCCAAAGGATAACCCTTTTATAGAACATATTTAACTTCACTACAGCTGGTGTCTGGGAATGTATGGCGGCGGTAAAACGTCTCCCTGCCCAACATCATAGTGTAGTTTATATTTTCTTGTCCTTTGGGATCATTGATTCCATTGTGGAATTTTGAAAATATTTGAGGGTCACTGATGAGGCCTAATTGGCCGAAACTAGCTAGTCTGGCCCAGAAAACATGTACACTTCATATTTTCCATTTATATGGTGTATTCCATGCTTCCAAAGGATAACCCTTTTATAGAGCATAATTAACGTCACTACAGCTGGTGTCTGGGAATGTATGGCGGCCGTAAAAAGTCTCCCTGCCCTACATTATAGTATAGTTTGTATTTTCTTGTCCTTTGGGATCATTGATTCCATTGTGGAATTTTGAAAATATTTGAGGGTCACTGATGAGGCCAAATTGGCCGAAACTAGCTAGTCTGGCCCAGAAAACATGTACACTTCATATTTTCCATTTCTATGGTGTATTCCATCCTTCCACAGGATAACCCTTTTATAGAGCATATTTAATGTCCCCGTCAACACTGTATAGGTCATTTTGGAGATTTTGTTTCCAGTTTTGTGGAATTTTTACCCGACATTGAGATGAAATGACATATCAAGCCCTGGTGCCCATTGAAACCAATAGGGTTTATAAACATGGACTCTCCAACTTGCACTGCTTTGCCCGGGCAGGCTTAGATCCTCTAAGCAGTTTACCAGTACTCTTGTGCGGTCGGTTTCAGCTCTGCATGGAAGCATCATGCAGCCCATCTATTTCTTCAAGTCTCGATGGGCAGAGGCCATAGTGTAAGTAAAATGGCTTTGTTATTTATCTTTACAAGTAAAAATTTTTGTTCCTGAATATATAACATTTTTGGGCTATTCATTTTTTAACCCTTGTCCTACAGAACTTGACAGCCCCTGCCTAAGCAAACAGTGTAGATCCAGATCAGATGGCTTCTGTAGAAGCCATCTGATCAGGATCTACACTGTTTGTCATTCCGCTTGTGAACTGAACAACTACATTATATGAAGTAATTTGTTTGGTTGATAGTCAGAAGTTTGTGCGGCAAAATTAATTTATTCAGCAGGACAAGGATTAATCATATTCTGTCTAAAATTTTGTCTCATTTAATAATGTTATAAATAAGAACTTTTCAAACTCCATTAAAATGTGCTCAATCAGCGTAGTTATCTCTGAAGATTTGGTTATAATTTTACATTTCTGGCTCTGTCTCAGCATGATTCTTAGCATAAATGTTATACAGTAAAATTCCTATATTAAGACCGCCTTTGGGACTGTTCAAAAATGGTATTTAAGACCACTTTTGAACTGTCCCAAAGTGGTCTCTGACCAGAAGATACTGTATGCAGGAAAGACAAGCAAGGAATAACTGTAGCCTACTAAATAAGCTTTTTAAAGCCGAATTCATCTTAAATTTAGGTGGTCTTAATAGTGGAATTTCACTGTACCTTTACTGTATGTATTCGGTCACACAGGTCTGAGCAGACAGTGTAGAGCCAGATGAGACGCCGCAGAATACGACATCTCATCAGGGTATGCACTGTTTGTCAATCATCAAGCTATTTAAGACACAACATTGGGTAGTGAATTGTATTAAATTATCAAAAACAGTAAAATTCCGCTATTGAGACCACCTAAAATTAAGATTAATTCTGCTTTGAGAACCTTATTCAGTAGGTTTCAGTAATTCTTTTTTATGCCCCCGCATCGTATGATGCCGGGGGCATAGAGTTTTTCAGTTTTCCGTACGTGCGTCCGTGGGTACGTGCGTACGGTTTCCGAACGTACGAAAGTGTGTACGTACGTACGTACGTAATCCTGTTAAGACTCAGGTTAAGGTTTTTGTACAAGGTAGAACTTGAGCTCATATTTTCCAAACCATACAATAGATTTGGTTTATATTTAGTATGATGATAGATATAGGTCCAAAGTTTTATTCAGCAATACCCCCACCCATACCCTAGACCTCAAGGTCAAGGTCGTGGACTTTGAAATTTTTAACGTTTAAGACCCAGGTTAAGGTATTTGTACCAGGTAGAACTTGAGCTCATATTTTCCAAACCGTGTAATGAATTTGGTTCATATTCGGTATGATGATAGATATAGGACTGAAGTTTTATTCAGCAATACCCCCACCCATACCCATGACCTCAAGGTCAAGGTCATGGACTTGAAATTTTTAATGTTTAAGACCCAGGTTAAGGTATTTGTACCAGGTAGAACTTGAGCTCATATTTTAATAACCATACAATGGATTTGGTTTATATTTACTATGATGATACATATAGGTCCAATGGTTTATTCAGCAATACCCCCACCCATACCCATGACCTCAAGGTCAAGGTCATAGAATTAGAAAATTTTTAATGTTTAAGACTTTGGTTAAGGTATTTGTACCACCAATTTCAATAAACTTCACACAAATGTTCCTTATAAAAATATCTCGTGCAGGTTCGACTTTTAAGGTCATGGCCTCAAGGTCAAGGTCACAGAGGTTATTTTTAGAAAAACTTTGTCATTGCTCTTGCGCCTACATTTCTTCACTGATTTCAATATAAGGTCACACAAATGTTCCTTATGACAATATCTTGAGCGAGTTCGACTTTCAAGGTCATCACCTCAAGGTCAAGGTCACAGTGGCTATTTTTAGAAAAACTTTGTCATTGCTCTAGCGCCTACATTTCTTCACCAATTTCAATATAACTTCATACAAATGTTCCTTATGACAATATCTCAAGCTATTTTGACTTTCAAGTTCAAGGTCACTGTGGCTATTTTTAGAAAAACTTTGTCTTCGCTCTAGTGCTTACATTTCTTGACTAATTTCAATATAACTTCACACAAATGTTCCTTATGACAATATCTCTAGCGAGTTCCACTTTCAAGGTCAAGGTCACTGTGGCTATTTTTAGAAAAACTTTGTCACCCCTCTAGCGCTTACATTTCTTCACCGATTTCAAAATAACTTCACACAAATGTTCCTTATGACAATATCTCGAGCGATTTCGACTTTTAACGTCAAGGTCACTATTGGTGGAACGCCGAAACTCGCACAGATTGGTATTTGCACCACTTAAAGATTAATGTGCTAAGCGGGGGCATCTGTGTACTTTGGACACATTTCTAGTTTAGCTCACCTGTCACGTAGTGACAAGGTGAGCTTTTGTGATCACATTTTGTCCGTCGTCTGTGCGTCCGTCTGTCCGTCCGCCCGTGTGTGCGTAAACAATTTCTTGTTCGCACGATAGCATCTTCATTTTTGATTTGATTTTAACCAGACTTGTACACAACTTGTACCACCATGAGATCTAGGTTCCTTTCTTGAACCAGCCATATCCCATCATGTGTTACGGAGTTACGGCCCCTGAAAGGGCAAAAATTGCTTATTTTGGTCTTGTCCGCACGATAGCATCTTCATTTATGATTTGATTTTAACCAGACTTGCACACAACTTGTACCACCATGAGATCTGGGTTCCTTTCTTGAACCAGCCATATCCCATCATGTGTTACGGAGTTACGGCCCCTGAAAGGGCAAAAATTTCCTGTTTTGGTCTTGTCTGCATGATAGATGTTTCATTTATGATTTGATTTTAACTAAACTTGCACACAATTTGTACCACCACAAAATCTCGGTCAAGTTCTAATATGGGTCATGTCGGGTCAAAAAGTAGGTCAGTAGGTCAAATTAGAAAAAAAACCTTGTGAAGACACGAGAGGCCACAGTTTTGGTCCGATCATCATCAAACTTGCCCAGAAGGATCATCTTGACAATATCTCAGTCAAGTTCGAATATGGGTGTTGTCGGGTCAAAAAGTAGGTCAGTAGGTCAAATCATAGAAAAACCTTCTGAACACACACAATTTATGTCCAATCATCATCAAACTTGCTCAGAATGATCATCTTGATAATATCTTGGTCACATTCGAATATGAGTCATGCCGGGTCAAAAAGTAGGTCAGTAGGTCAAATCATAGAAAAACCTTGTGAATACACTAGAGGCCACAGTTTTGGTCCGATCATCATCAGACTTGCCCAGAGTGATCATTTTGACAATATCTCGGTCAAGTTTGAATATGGGTTATGTCGGGTCACAAAGTAGGTCAGTAGGTCAAATCATAGAAAAACCTTGTGAATACACTAGAGGCCACATTTTTTTCTGATCATCATGAAATTTGCTCAAAATGATTATCTTGACAATTTCTCGGACAAGTTCGAATATGGGTCATGTAGGATCAAAAAGTAGGTCAGTCGGTCAAATCAGAGAAAAACCTTGTGAACACACAAGAGGCCACAGTTTTGGTCCGATCATCATCAAACTTGCCCGGAATGATCATCTTGACAATATCTCGGTCAGGTTCAAATAAGGGTCATGTTGGGTCAAAAAGTAGGTCAGTAGGTCAAATCATAGAAAAACCCTCTGAACACACTGGCGGCTACAGTTTTGGTCTGATCATCATCAAACTTGCTCAAAATGATCATTTGACAATATCTCGGTTAATTTCCAATATGTGTCATGTCTGGTCAATATGTAGGTCAGTAGGTCAGATTGTTGAAAAACCTTGTGAACACACTAGAGGCCCAAGTTTTGGTCCGATCATCATCAAACTTACTCAGAATGATCATCTTGACAATATCTGTGTCAAGTTTGAATATGGGTCATGTCGGATCAAAAAGTAGGTCTGCAGGTCAAATCATTGAAAAACGTTTTGAACACTCTAAGAGGCCACAGTTTCAGTCAAATCATCATAAAACTTGCTCAGAATGATCAGATGGACAATATTTCAGTTAGGTTCGAATATGGGTCATGTCAAATCAAAAAGTAGATCAGTAGGTTATTTTGTCATAACTTTTGAACCGTTTGAGATAGAGCCTTCATATTTGATTGTAGGTTCCTTCTGACAAGGGCTTCCCACTCATAAAGATTTGACCTGTGACCTTGACCTGTGACCTACTTTATCATACCTTTTGAACCATACGAGATAGAGCCTTCATATTTGGCATGCATGTTCCTTGTGACAAGGTTTTCTCAGCCATTCAAAACTTTTGACCCATGACCTTGACCTTTGACCTACTTTGTCATAACTTTTAAAGCATTTGAGATACAGCTTTCATATTTAGCATGTAGGTTCCTTGCGACAATGTTGCTTAGATTATCCTCTACCAAAAAGACTAAAACAATCCCACTCGGATGAACAAAATGGCCACCGGAGGTAAAAATAGAAAAATATTGTAAATTTGATTCAAACAGAAACTCCCCCTAAACCCCTAAGGCCAATTTGATTCAAAGTTCCCAGGAATGTTGCCTAGGTTACTCCCTACCAAATAAGCTAAAATCACTCTGCTGATGAACAAGATGGCCACAAGAGCTAAAAATAGAATGTACTCGAGACAGTGACACACAGGTGAGCGAACCAGGGCCCTCTGGGTCCTCTTGTTGTGTTTTCTGCATACAGTGTCCTGTGAACAGGGACCACCTTTGGGATTGTTCAAAAGTGGTCTTAAAGACCACTTTTGAACAGTCCCAAAGGTGGTCTTAATACCAGAATTTTACTGACCTTTCCAAGGCGGTTCTCCTGTCGCGGTTTATTTTTGTTATGGTTTGTCTTTGAGTGTTTGTATCGCTTGTAACATTTTGTTTTGGATAGCCACTTGGCCATTTTGTGGGTAAGTAACTGTCCTTTTGGCTTTCCGCTATTGATGTTTCTATTAGGGTCTGTTGTTTCATGTTTGTGTTTCTTTCCCTTTGGTGTATCTGATGGGAGCTGTGGGTTAATTGTATCGATTCCTGATCATTGCCTTGACTTCTATTTTACTGTAATTGATTACTAGCAAATTGGTAGTGATAATCATTTTTGTAGAATTTACTGATCAATTAATCGATTGATCATGCCAGCCTTAGCATGTACTGTTTCAGACTCCGTGCACCCCTAACACTCCCGCCACACCCAAAGAGAGAGTGTTGCGAGCAGCCAGTACGCCGATCACAGGACCAAAACAACAGCGAGAGAAACTGGTAAAGAACAACACACCATGTACCCCAACAGACCGGATCCTCAGATCTTCGGGGACTCCCTGTTCTCCTGTGCAGGCACTGTTTGCCGGAACCCCGCAGTCTGAAAATAAAGCGGCATTCAGGACACCGATGTCATACAAGCCAAGGCTGGTGGGGAACAAGCCAGTACCATCCCCGTCTAGGCAAGAAATATGGAAACAACAATTAGGACTTGCTGGTAGGTAACTTGTTTGTTTGAATTGGGGTTTAACGTCCATGTCAACACTATTAAGTCATTTTTGGGACGTTGCTTCCAATTTTGTGGGGCTTTTACCCAACATTGAGGTGAAATGACATCTTAAGCCCTGTTGCCCAATGAAACCAGAAGGCAAGTCTGGTTAAAATCAAATTAAAATCAGACTTGCACACAATTTATAATTTGCATTGGACGATCTGACTCACACTGCTTTGCCTGGGCAGGCTTAGTCCTTCTAAGCAGTTTACCAGTACTTGTGTATGGTCAGATTCAGCTCTGCATGCAAGCATCATGCAGCCCAAACTTTTTCTTCAAGCCCCGATGGGCGGGGGCGATGGAAGGTAACTAGACTGCTGGGATGAGTTCTCACCATGATGAACCCGGATATATCTCTTTTTGAAAGCAATATACGGTGAAATTACGCTGTTAAGACCACCTAAAATTAAGACTAATTCTGCTTTAAAAGTTTGTTTAGAAGGGTGCTGTTATTCTTTCTTCAAGTTTTCTGCATACAATGCCCTCTGGTTGTGGACTACCTTTGGGACTGTTCAAAAGTGGTCTTGAACAGTCCCAAAGATGGTCTTAATATAGGAATTTTTATCTGTGTGTCAGGGGTATGAGCATTATAATATCAGTCTTCATCACAAGCTGTGGACAATGCTGTTTGAATTTTCATACAAATTATCTTCAAAAGGTATTGACGCATTCATAAGACTGAACTTATCATCATAATCAGTTAGAAGGTTTTGAAACTAACAAAACTAAAATGAAAAAAGAGAGACAGCTGATAAGAAAGTGTTCTTAATACTTATCCTGCTGAATAGATTAATTTTGTCACACCCTAGACTAGCTACTAGCCTGATAATAAAAGTCTGATTATTTTTGGTATTTTTTATTGTTTTAAAAATTTATCACCTTGTTAGTAATGGCAAGTCTATTTGGTAGAGTCTCAAATCTTAGGATTAAATGTGAGTCAGAGACTAGACTAGCTAAACTTTTATACACTCCATTTTAGTGCAAAAGATGATTTTAATTCCATATTATTCATTTTAAAGGTGCATTATTGAGCTATCTGGAAAAAATGCTTCCAAAAATAAAATACATATAGCCGGTATTTTTCTTTAAAACAATACAAATGAATGCAAAAATACGAACAATTATAATGACAGGTAAACGAGTTTGAGAGGGATTCCCTAACTAGGTTTCGAAAACTAGTTAGATCTATTTTTAGTTCGTGACAAAAATAGAATCCCCATATATGACGTTATGCGACGTTCATTATTGGCCTTGTTTGCTTAGGCCATGCCTGAATCGGAAAAAAATATGACGCTGAATGCCATGCCATAAGTAACGACACTCAGAGACGATACTGTCGCCAGGTATGTGTAAAGTGACAGATTTATTTTTAGAACAGAAATTCCGAACACATGTTCAGAGCGAAGGGTAAACATGAATGAAAACGACCATTTTCACAAAGTTCTGAAGCTGTATTTGGCTCCAAAAGTGTACACATGACAAAGGAGTATGCATTGAAGATAAAAACCAGAAAAAAAAATTTGAGACCCGGTAGCTCAATAATGCACCTTTAATGCCTAATGGCTAGGCTAGCCACACCCATTTTTGACTATCACTTAATATAATGTTTCAATAATTATTGAAATTCACAAACTGCATGACAGACAGTGTAAAGCCTGATCAGATGGCTTCTTCGGAAACCATCTGATCTGGATCTACACCGTGAGCAAAGCTAGAGGTTATATTGTTCAGCTGGACGAGATTGAACAAGTCTGTGATTGTGAAAACTTATTGCCACTCATGTGTGCTGCTAGCGTCATAGCAACAGATAAGGTTGGTATTTTATGATAGCTGAAGGATAGTTTTTGTCAGTTCTCCATATAAACCTATGTTGTGGGTATTCATTAGAACCGCCTCGATGAGGCGGTTCTAATGAATACCCACAACATAGGTTTATATGGAGAAATAATTAAAACTATCCTTCAATTGTCACAAAATGCACACCTTAAATATATCTGTTGCTATGTAGCTGCTAAGCATAGACACTTACGTTCTTATGTATATGCCCTTACAGGCCTTCCCAATGAAGCCATTTCACATAGATGCTATAGTAATCTTTTCTTAAGAGATATATAGTTCAAAATATGGTAAAACTAATAAGGTAAAAGTTTAATGGGTCGAACACCAATGGCTAGTTTACCATGCCTGATTCAAACTCTTCCTTGGATCCTTGGGGAATTTTTCCTTTCAGTCTAGATAAAATAGAGATTTTTCTTATTTTATTTCAAAATTGTATGTTGTGTATACTCATTAGAAGCACCTCAGTGTCACCTTTGTTTTATTTTCAAAGATAATGAAATCGAGCATTAATGACCTAGTGGGCAAGAGCACTAAATCTAAACCATTAGGTCTCTAACCAAGTGTGAGTTTGAGCCTCGCTTGGGTCACAGGTGAGTGGCCAAGTTCTACAACGGAAGGTCAGGTGCTTTTATGCACCCGCATCGGATGATGCCGGGGGCATATAGTTTTTCGGTTTTCCGTACGTGCGTCCGTGGGTACGTGCGTACTTGCGTCCGAATGTGCGTCCTTCTGTACGTAATCCTGTTAGACTCAGGTTAAGGTTTTTGTGCCAGGTAGAGCCTGAACTTTTAAGAAATCATATTTTCCAAACCATGTGACGGATTTGGTTCATATTTTGGATGATAATAGATATAGGTCCAAAGTTTTATTCAGCAGTACCCCCACCCGTGCCTATGACCTCAAGGTCATGAACTTAGAAATTTTAATGTTAAATCTCAGGTTAAGGTATTTGTACCAGGTAGAGCCTTATTATTTAAGAGCTCATATCTTGCAAAGTAGGAGATGGGTTTGGTTCATACTTGGGATGATGAAATATATAGGTGCAAAGTTTTATTCAGCAATATCCCCACTCATGCAAATGTCCTCAAGGTCAAGGTCATAGACTTAGACTAGGGTTAAGCTATTTGTACCAGGTAGAACCTTATTATTTAAGAGCTTATATCTTCCAAAGCATATGATGGATTTTGTTCATATTTGGTATGGTGATAGATATAGGTGCAAAGGTTTATTCAGAAAAACCTGCTCATGCCTATGACCTCAAAGTCAAGGTCACCAACTTAGAAATTTTAAATTTTTATGCCCCCGCATCATCATGATGCCGGGGGCATATAGTTTTTCGGTTTTCCGTACGTGCGTACATGTGTACGTCCATCTGTACGCGTGTGTGTGTACTTACGTACGTGATCCTGTAACCTCAGGTTAAGGTTTTTGTAACAGGTAGAGCCTTAACTTTTAGAACTCATATTTTCCTAACCATTTGATGGAACTGGTTCATCTTTGGTATTATGATAGATATAGGTCCAAAGTTTTATTAAGCAATACCCCCACCCATGCTAGTGACCTCAAGGTCACGTCACAGACTTTTAAGGTTTTTGTAAAAGGTAGACCTGAATATTTTAGAACTCATATTTTCCAAACCATGGGATGGAATTGGTTCATATTTGGTATGATTATAGATATAGGTCCAAAGTTTTATTCAGTGATACCCCCACCCATGTCTATGACCTCAAGGTCAAGGTCATGGACTTAGAAATTTTCCATGTTAACTTAGAAATTTTCCATGTTAAAGACTCCAGTTAAGGTATTTGTACCTGGTAGGACCTGAACTTTTATGATGGCTTTGGTTCATATGTTGATAGATATAGGTACAATGTTTTATTCAGCAATACCCCCACCCGTGCCTATGACCTCAAGGTCAGGGTCACAGACTTAGACAATTTTAATGTTAAAGATTTTAAAGAGCTCAAATTTTCTAAACCATATTATGGATTTGGCTTATATTTGCTATGATGATACAGGTCCAAATGTTTATTTGACAATGCCCCCACTCATGCCTATGGCTTCAAGGTCAGGGTCACAGACTTAGAAAATTTTTAATTAGATATTTTAAGAGTTGATATTTTCCAAATCGTATGATGGATTGAGTTTATATTTGGTATGATGTTAGATACCTGTCCATTTTATTCAGCTATGCCCCACCCATGCCCATGAGCTCAAGGTCAAGGTCACAGACTTAGAAATTTTTTATTAGATATTTTAAGAGTTTATATTTTCCAAATCGTATGATGAATTCAGTTTATATTTGGTATGATGATTGATACTGGTCCAATACCCCCACGGATGCATGTGCCCTAAAGGTCAAGGTCACAGACAAAGAAATTTTTTATTTAAACTTTATTAAGAGCTCATATGCACCAAGCCGTATAGATTTGCTTCATATTTGGTATGATGATAGGTACGGGTCCAAAGTTGTATATACCCCACCCCTGACCTCAAGGTCAAGGTCACAGACTTAGTCTTATTATGCTTTTAAAGTTTTAGGGCTCATATTTATAGATTGGCTTAATATTTGGAATAATGACAGATACAGGTCCCAAGTCTCATTCAGCAATACCACTGACCCTGCCCATGACCTCAAGGTCAAGTTCACACACTTAAAAAATTTTGAATGTTAAAGTTTCTTAGAGCTCATATTTTCCAAACTATTTAATTAATTGGGTTCAAATTGAGTATGCTGATAGTTTTTTGTCCAAAGATTTAATCAGCAATATCCTCATCTATAGGAAGGACACTTTTGCAGTAGAGCTATGCTGTCCAATGGCAGCTGTTGTTGCAACATTGATTTTCGGGGTGAGGCAGGGCCCTGGGCGGGGGCATCTGTGTCGTCTGGACAATTTCTAGTAAAGACTCAGGTTAAGATATTTGTACCAGTTAGAATCTGAACATTTATGATTGATTTTGTTCATATTAGTTATGATGATATCTATGTAAGTCCAAAGATTCATTCATCAATACCCCCGCCCATGCCCATGACCTCAAGGTAAAGGTCACAGACTTAGAATTTTTAATGTTAAAGTTTTCAAAGAGCTAGTATTTTCCAAACCATACGATATAGATTTGGCTTATATAAATGTGTTATGATGATAGATAAAGGTCCAAAGGTTTATTTGGCAATACCTCCACTCATGCCTAAGACTTCAAGGTCAAGGTCACACACTTAGAAATTTTGAATGTTGATTTTTTAAGAGTTCATATTTTCCAAACCGTATGATGGATTGTGTTTATATTTGATGCTATCATACATAAAGGTCCAAAGTGATATTCAGCAGTACCCACACCCATGAACATGACCTCAAGGTCAAGGTCACAGACATAGAAATTTTCAAATTTAAGTATGTTAATAGCTCAGATTTTCCAAACTATATAATGGATTTGATTCATATTTGGTATGACGATAGTTACAGGTCTAAAATTTTATTCAGCCATACCCCCACCCCCTGACCTCAAGGTCAAGGTCACAGACTTAGAGATATTTCCTTAACCATTTGATGGATTTGCTTCATATTTGGAATGATGATAGATACAGATCAAAAGTTTCATTTAGCCATAACCCGCCTCTGTGCCATGACCTCAAGGTCAAGGTTTCAGACTTAGAAATTGTTAATTTTAACATTTTTAAGAGCTCATATTTTCCAGACCATTTGATAGATTGAGTTCATATTTGGTATGATGACAGTTGTTTTTCAAAGGTTTAATTGGCAATACCCCAACCTATGCCAATAACCTCAAGGAAACTTTTCAGGCGAGTTATGCTATCCAATGCAGGTGTTATTGTAATATGAGTCTTTTGGGGTGAGATGGCCCCTGGGCGGGGGCATCTGTGTCGTATTGACACATTTCTAGTTTACTCTGGGTATTCCGTTTTTCACGATTAACAATTAGCTCAAAGTAAATGAACTAATCTTGAAAGAGCTGTAACACCAACCCCACCACCCCCACCACCCCCCACCACACACACACACAAAAGAGACCATCAAAACGTTAGCTCTTCTAAGACATTTCTGACTGAGCCATCGAAGTTTAGACTGTTGTTCTGTTGTTTCAGATGATCCTAATGATGGGAGCGACAAAGAAAACACATCCTCGGAAGATGAAGACAACCAGAATTGTAAGTTCATTCACCCAGTATAGTGATATCTCTCAATGGGTACACTTTAAATTGTAATAATTCATTGCCCCAGATAAGAGAGGGTATCCACATATTATTTTTCTTATTTCTGCACAAAAACATATGTTGCAGGTATTTATTAGAAGCGCCTCGCTGAGGCGCTTCTAATGAATACGCGCAACATTCGTTTTCGTGCAATAATAAGAAAATGTCAGTATTTTTGGGATGCAAAAAGTGCCATTTCTGGAGATACGATAATTAGAGTGAAGCTGCTTCAAGCAACTCTTTCAAACTAATTAAGGTTTCCTGTCATAAATGAAACAAAAAAAAAAAAAAAAAAATTGTCTGAAACCCTGTCGACAGGTTATAAATCTCAGATAATGGTGATGATGATTACAAGAACAAGAGTGATGATGATCATCATCATCATTATCATTCACATCACCACCACCATCACTGTTGCCACCACCACCATCAACACTACTACCACCATCATCATCATCATCATCTTCACCACCACCACCGTCATCATCATCATTCTCATCATCATCAAACCACCACCATCCCTACCATCATCATCATCATCTGCTAATTTTGCCGTTTCTGTTCAGGGATGAAAATCATCAGTTTTTCCTGCCATATGACACAGGCAGGCACTGCAGACTAAGAACATACTGCCTTGTAAGTACATGTAGTAGTCTGATCAGGGTCTGGAGTTTTGCAAGGAAAGAACTTTGAACAACGACATGGGCAAAAAAGTTACAGCATAAACAACAGAGAAAAACATTTATACCATGAAGTGTTTCAAAATACTGGGACATTTTACTTTACCCATTTTGTTCGGGAAACCCCAAAACCGGATACTGGTAAACAGTGCAGGCCCAGATCAGATGTCGCGGATCACGGCATTTGATCCGTGCCTACACTGTTGGCAACAAGTAAAGCCATTTTCCAAATAATTTCTCAAAGGTAACACCACCTGACACCCCTAAATTTTAAAATGGACTCCTGCTATATATAAAGTGGAAGATTCCATTCAGTACAAAATGGGTTAATTATGGATTTCAGAATGCATTGTGTTGAAAGTGAAACTTGGGCAGATCTTTGTAAATGTAAACCAATAATACGATCCCTAATCAATTTTCTTTTCAAACTCTAATAATGGGACACTGTAATGATAGAGAGCAATTTCACATGTCAATAAATGTGGGCTTGGGTATTTAAACCACCAGTCACAACCACGGCAGATGACATTTTCTATTTTTTATGCCTTATTGTTTAGTGAAATTAAGGCTGCATAGGCTACAAAATGACAGTCAAGATCAACTTTCACTGAAAAAAATAGGATACCAATAGTAAAATTAGAATGCTGTCTGTTATGCAATTTCACTTGGTGCTGTAAGAGTTAAAATGGTCTAGGCGGGCTGGATCAATAACCCATTTTGTTACAAGCAATATACCAAATCATTATTAAGTTTTGAAAAATCTCAACAGATGATATACCACAGCTTTATAACACTATTCAGTATAGCACAGTCAGGATATAGCACAGTTTAAAGATGGATCCCATAAATGTATGGTATTCGGAAAGAAAGTATCAGGAAAAAAAGTATCGGAAAAAAGGTATCAGTTTTGGGTAGGAAAAAAAGTATCCGGAAAAAAAGTATCAGTTTTAACCAGATTCCCTTCTGATGTTACAATGAGATGATGATTAGTATACTTTTGTATGATTCGCTTTGTTGTTCAGTTTAATAATCAATTTTACAGCCTATCTCTGTAATCCTTACATTAAAAAAGGGACGAGAGGTCACTTCAGTGATTGAGATGTCATTTCATCTCACGGTTGAGATGTCATTTCATCTCACGGTAAAAATTCCTCCATACCTCCAGGATGACCTATAAAGTGTAGATGGGGATGTTAAACCTCCAATTAAAGAAACTACAAGTCAGACCTCCATGCTCATGGACCCTATTTGATTTCATCTCGATGTTGGGTAAAAGTCCCACAAGTTGGAAGCAACTCTCCAAAATGACCTATATAGTGTAGACATGGGTGTTAAACCTCCAATTAAACAAGCTAAAGTCTGCAAGTCGGATCTCCATGCTCATGAACCCTATTTGGGTTTCATTGGGTGGCAGGGCTTGAGATGTCATTTCATATCAATGTCGGGTAAAAGACCCACAAGTTGGAAGCAATGTCTCCAAAATAACCTATAGTGTAGATGGGGATGTTAAGCCTCCAATTAAACAAACTAAAGTGTGCAAGTCGGATCTCCATGCTCATGAACCCTATTTGATTTCATTGGGCGGCAGGGCTTGATATGTCATTTCATCTCAAAATAATTTAATTACCATTAACCTTTACCATCAATCAGGATTAACTTGATTATGAGTGAGTGTTTGAGTTTTACGTCCCACCAACAGCTAAGGTCATACGAAGACGGGACCTCGGTTTAAAAACTCATCCGAAAGTCTGGAGAAGCCCGGGATCGATCCTGCGACCCCTGAATTTCAAGGCGAGTAGCGTAAACCACTACACCACGGAGGCTTCTAAATTGTTTATGAAAGGTACTGAAGTTTGGTACTGAATTATCAAAATGCAATTAAAAACTTAACCATCAATCAGGATTAACATGATTATGGAAGGCACTGAATTTAGGTACTGAATGATCAAATTGCAATTAAAGATTAATTAGGATGACATTTCATAGCTTTTTATCTATCCCTTGTACATGAAACTCAGACTTTCTTCCTGAAATTTTTGTTCCTGATACTTTTTTCCGGATTCTTTTTTTCCGATACTTTTTTTCCTGATACTTTCTTTCCTACATTCTAAATTTATAGGTTATATGAAAAACAAAACAAAACATTTAATCCCAAAAATGTACACTTTATATAGAGAAAAAAAAGACCATAAATGGTCATTTTCTATATAATCTTTACATGCTTACTGTCAGAGAATGCCACTATATTGAAATACAGTAAAAACCCTAAAAGATTTGACACCTTGAGAACTTGCTGCAATTCTCCAAAAATTTTAACAAATTTGTTTCACTATCCAGCAAGGAGTCCAAAAGGTTCAGAGTGAATGGCAAATAGTGTAGAGACTGATCAGAGTCTGATCTGGATCTACAGTTGGCCTATCTGTTCCAATACTTAGGATCATTATGTTAATTCACAGTACATGACAAGATGAACACCATGCCTGTATTGGTACAAAGCCTTGAAACTTGTTGTGTAACATCAGGTTTCTGAGTGCTGCTAACTACAATATATGATCAGGGTCTACACTAGTAATCAGACTTTTTGGAATGCTTAATCAGAGTTCCCACTCACGCAAAATCTTACGTGAATCACGCAAAGAAAATAATAATCACGTACGATTTTTTTCCGTCGGGCGAGGTTTCGCGCTTCCGAAATTGACTTGGGCGAACCGGCCGATTTTTTTCGAGGGTCCGAAATTGACGGGGGCGAATCGGCCGATTCACTGAAATAGATTTGGGACAAGCCGCAGACTTGAATCCGTCGCTTAGTAGAGCTTCTGCGCATCCAAAATTTACTGGGGCGAACCGGCCGATTTTTTTCGAGCGTCCGTAATTGACGGGGGCGAATCGGCCGATTCCCTGAAATAGATCTTTGACAACCCGCAGACTTGAATCCGGCGCATAGAACATCCGCGCATCCAAAATTGACTGGGGCGAATCGGCCGATTTTTTCCGAGCGTCCGAAATTGACGGGCGCGAATCAATGAGATGAAACCACCACTACAGTTTTTTCTGCACGCGATCGGTAAATGACGTCATCGGACCCCAGCAACCCCACACGTGTCTATTGTTTTATCTTAATGGGGCGTATCTGTTTCATAAAAAATGTTTGGAAATGGTAAAATAATTCTCGATAGCAAAACGGTTGTGGAAAACAGCGCTTTCTGTAAGCTCCGTGTCAATAACCAACAACAGCGTACACAAATTAGTTAACACAAATTAGAGCGTTCAACTTTTCTCGCCAAGCGTCTGCTATTTGGCGCCAAAACATAATCATTCACGAGATAGTAGAATAGTCGTAGCAACTAGTCTTAGGAGCAATTAAATAATTTTCACATTGATTGCGGTTTAAATTTTATGATCGGGGAATAAACGCAAATTAGAGACATAACTTGACCATATTTTCACACCTTATCGACATGCACCGCAGGGTGCAAATTATATGACAGGGATTAACAATAGTGTCATACTTGAACCGTTATAAATCATCAAACTGTGTAAATCCAAATCAGATGTCGTCTTTCTGAGGTGTCTGATCTGGGACTGCACTGTTTGCCGATGTCCCAAGAAAGGGCCGCGGGCATATGTGGGTTAATAAATAAATAACAAATTCAATGGTGAACAGATAAAGTCTTTTCAACATTTTAATGTAAAATACAGGCTTTCTGGTGATACTGGCACGCACGTGCATTTTCCCGCCTTTTGAAGACGATCGCTCGTTCCGTTGTGTGTTACAAAAACTGGCCAAATTCTTACTTTTTCTCACTTACGCATCCACCAAAATTTCAGCAAATGTTCCATGTGGGTAATACAACAGAATAACAGTTTCCCCCAGATTTTGGAAAAAAGGGGGTGCGGGTAGTATGCAAATGCGGGTAATACACACCCAAATAGGAATGTTTCTCAGCCATTTTTCAAAGGGAGACAATTTTCGGGACTTCCTGTTCGCTTATCTATAAGCCCTGTCCCACTGAAAAAGGGGTCTACTCTTAAAGGAAAGAATTTGCTCCTCAGGAGCAAATTCTTTCCTTTAAGAGTTGACCCTTATTGACATGGGAGACAAAATACTTTAGCAGGATTTGCCTCCCCTGAAGGTGTTCCCTTTCCCCTTAAGAAATAGTAACCTATGCTGAGGGCACTATCAAGGTGTATGGACTGCCCGAGTTCCAGGGCCTGGACTGATTGGTTGATATGGCATGAGACACAAGCGAGGGCCATATCTACCCGGCAGTCCAGGCCCTGGCCCGAGGGCAATCCATAAACCTTGGTAGTTCCTGAAGCTTAGGTTTCTATTGCTTTTAGTGCATTGAGCAACTACTGCAAAACAATACACCACAAGCATGTGACAATATTGAAAGGTGAAAGACCTGTTGATGTTAGGCTGGTTTCCTGCAATTCAATGAAAGGACAAGTAGATATAAAAACCAGTAAATTAATTGTAATTGTCTGTAAGAAAAATCTGGTTGTCTCCGTAGCGGGCACTATAAGACTGGACTTGCACTGGTCTGATTGAAATGTGATAGTACCTGCTGTGCATGTACTGCAGAATAGCGACTTGCATGTGATGGGTTTCTGGCCAATGAAAAAATGTGTTACGTTTGTGATATGCACTAACATGTTATACCACAAAAACTGATTTCTGTACAGGTCAGACATCTGTGGTGGAGTACCGAGCTCTTCAGAAACTCCTGCAGGAAAAAAGTGCCCAGAGAGATGAAACACTTCTTCAGGTCAAGGTAAGGGATGTAGATGTGAAAAGTGAAATCAACCTCTGTTCCAAAATCATGTGAGCCATAACATGAAAAATCCTACAAGAATACCTGTGTGACAAATGCATCTGCAGAGTCTAATCAGTCTGTGTTGCTGACAGAGGCATTTTGAACAATTTGGACTATTGAAAGAACTGGTGACTATATGTTACCCAGACAGGGTAAATACAGAGTCTGGTCTGAAACCTCGCAGGTCACACATGACTTACAGGTTTCACGTTTATTTTTATGGAGTCTCCACTACATTGATCATGAAATTCTTTTGAAATTTTCTTCATGGAGAGCTATCATGACATTTTCTTAATGGATATTGATCATTAGATTTTCTTAATTGAGATTGATCATGAAATTTACCTAATCTCTTTAATGGAGATCGATCATGAAATTTTCTTAATGAAGATCGATCATGAAATTTTCTTAATCAGTATTTTTTTCTATGGTCGTTCCCATACAGATTCATTTAAAAAATCTTAATTTCTGGCAAAACTATGGATAATGGCTTAGCCTATCATGGAAGCATATTGTTAGGTTAATTGACTGACAAAATATTTTTCAATCGTATAGACTATATGATGTCACATTGATTCCTCGTGATGAAGGCCATTGAAGGCTGAAACCTTGCATTAAATAAAAATATTTAGACATTTTGATGTTGTTCGTTGAACTTTTTTCATCAACACTATAGACTGATACAAATACTTATGTGAACAGTGCAGATCCAGATGTTCTAACATGTCAAAAATCAACAAAAGTGCTGTCTTTTAATTGTCCGAGCTTTCCACCAGTCTTTAGTGAAATCCCACCCGCACTTCACAGGGATACAGACTAAGCATTTTGCTTTAGGTGCCCAGATTGCCATAAATCCAAATTGTACATTAAAGGAAAACAACCACAAAAATTAACTTTCACTTCAGAACAAAGGTTTTGAGGAGACAAACATTTTGGTACAAGTTTTATGAAATTTACGGCCCCGATAGCTCAGTGGTAGAGCGTCCGCTTCGGGAATGGAAGGTCGCGGGTTCGATCCCCGGCCGCGCCATACCAAAGGCGTGAAAAATGGTACTAGGAGCTCCCTTGGCTGACGCTCGCATTATCGGGGGTAGTCCTAGTAGATAAATGAAGGCAGGTAAGTATTTGTTAGCGGATACTTTGTTTGTCGCAATAAAAGCTCTACAGAGCTTATGTTATTTGTTTCGAATATGCGACGTTAAATAAAGCTTCTTTATCTTTATCTTTATCTTTAATTGACTGAGTGGTTTAGAAGTTATGACCTTTTGAACATTTCACAAATTCTGGTTTTGTTAGTCCAGAACGAGGCTTTGAGTAAATGACGTCATAAACTCACAATTGGAAAACTTTGAATTACAGCGATGCTCGTTCAATAAAACAGCAATAAACAGTTCAGCATGCATTCCATTTATTCAATGCGATGATAATTTACTGTTTTTAAGTACAGAATCTAAAAAGTATGTTATAAATTATTATTTTTCTATTTTGGTCACATGACTAGATTAACAAAATGGCGGCCCTCATAGACAGCAATTGTAAAATGTTCAAAAGGTCATTATTTCAAAACCGCTGAACCGATTTTCATAAAATTTGTACCAAAATGTTCGCCTCATCAACAGCAGTATTCTAAAGTGAAGTTAATTTTTGTGGGTGTTTCCCTTTAAGTAAATGGGCATTTTTATTCAAAACTTAGTCGCCCATGCAAAAATTTAGGTGCCTTGGGTGACTGGGCACCTGTGACTTCAGACTGTATCACATGCTTTTACCCGTGCTTTTAACATTTATAGACTGTGAAAAGGATGTTACACTGCCAACAATCAAGAATGATGGGAAGTGACATGAACAATTTTACGAAACAGAGACTTTTTGCCTCATACCTCTGCTCAGTGAATTCATGGTTTTTCTTCATTGACTGTATAGGCAAGCCGTGTTGGAAGTATTCAGATTCAAAGATTAAAGAGCCAACTTCAGAAACAATTGTTGAAAGGGCTGATCGTGTTGACTGGACATTAACTATTATCCTGCCGAATAAATTAATTTAGCCACACCCATTTCTGACTATCCACAAATCAAAGTACTGGATATGATATACAGTAAAACTCCTATATTAAGACCACCTTTGGGACTGTTCAAAAGTGGTCTTTAAGACCACTTTTGAACAGGCCTAAAGTTGGTCCCTGACCAGAGAACTTTGTGTGCAGAAAACACAAAGAAAGAATAACTGCACCCTTTTAAATAAGCTTTTTAGAGCAGAATTAGTCTTAATTTTAGGTGGTCTTAATAGCGAAATTTTATTGTATTCATTCGGTTCACAAACAGCATGTCAAACAGTATAGTTTCAGATCAGAAGCCATCTGACCTGGAACTACACTGTTTGCAAAGGTAGTAGTTCGGGTGTTCGGCAGGATAAGTCTGAAACTCCGAACTAAACGATCAACATTTTTTTTCAGAACTGTAAAGACAAGATACGGCAGTACAAGTCCCGGCTGGAAAGAGAAGAGACTACGAAGCGACAGCAGCTGAAGATCCTGAGAAAAACACATGAAGTACAGATACATGAGAAGGAAAAACTGGTCAATAATTTACAAAGTCTGGTTGAAGAACAAGAGGAGAGATTGAAAGAGTTGGAAGAGTCTAAAAATGGTGAGTTTGTAACAGTCAACCCTCTTTATACCATTCGGCCCCCGTCCATCGGGGTTTGAAGAAATAGATGGGCTGCATGATGCTTCCGAGCTGAAACCAACCCGCACATGAGTACTGGTAAACCGCTTAGAGGATCTAAGCCTGCCCAGGCAAAGCGATGCGAGTCGGTCTGTCCATGCATATAAACCCTATTGGTTTTATTGGGTGGCAGGGCTTCAGATGTCATTTCATCTCAGTGTCTGGTAAAAGTCCAACAAAATTGGAAGCAACTTCTCCAAAA
This sequence comes from Lucinisca nassula, assembly GCA_963580285.1. NCBI lineage: Eukaryota > Metazoa > Mollusca > Bivalvia > Lucinida > Lucinidae > Lucinisca > Lucinisca nassula. The sequence continues at coordinate 10,052,755 of OY757017.1, read as the reverse complement.
TGACCTTTACAGTGTTGACGGGGACGTTAAGCCTCAAACCAAACCAAAAAAAAATAGTGAGGCGCCTCTGTAACAAATGAAAAAAATTTCACCTCTAACCCAACTGGACATCAAACCTGGTCCCACTGTTTGTACTGCAAGGCATGACAAGTTAATTTTTACCTTTCACTTTTTTGTATTCCCCCATTTGAGATTCGTCCTCAACAAGAGGAGAGATTTAAAGAGTTAGAAGAGTCTAAAAATGGTGAGTTTGTTACAGATGAAATAAATAACTCCTATAACCCGACCGGGCATCAAACCTGGTCCAGCGACTTATACTGCAAGGCAGGACAAGTTAATTTTTACCTTTCACTTCTTTGTATTGCCCCATTTGAGATTCGTCCTCAACAAGATGAGCGACTAAAAGAGTTGGAAGAGGCTAAAAATGGGGAGTTGGCACAGTCAGCCCTCTTTACACCGATATTGGATATAACTACAAAACTCGTTATAAAGACGATTTCAAATGAAGACGCATGAGATGCATTAACCCTTTTTGTACCAAATGGAATCTTCCTCCTTATATATGGCAGGAGTCCATTTCAAAATTTAGGGTTTCATCAAAACGACAACTGCACTGTTTGCCAGGGTTCTTGTTTTGGGGTTTCTGGTACTAAATGGGTTAATGGAGATATTCAAATGTTTTGTAATTATTTATTATTCTAAGAAACGAATGTTGTGGATATTTGTTAGAATCACCTCAGTGAGGAGGTTCTAACAAATGTCCACATTCGATATGACGACAAAAGTCATAACGACAATTTCAATGGAATGAGTGCTTTGCTCAAGATGAGGCGCATTAATGGAGATATTCAAATGTTTTGTAATTATTTATTATTCCAAGAAACAAATGTTGTGGATATTTGTAAATGGTGAGTTTGTTACAGATGAAATAAATATCACCTATAACCCGACAGGGTATCAAACCGGCGGCTTGTTCTGCAAGGCAGGACAAGTTAATTTTTACCAATTTTTACCATTTCTAAAAATGGTGAGTTTGTTACGGATGAAATAAATATCACCTATAACTCGACTGGGTATCAGACCGGGGGTTTGTACTGCAAGGCAGGACAAGTTAATTTTTACCTTCCACTTCTTTGTATTCCCCCATTTGAGATTCGTCCTCAACAAGAGGAGAGATTAAAAGAGTTGGAAGAGTCTAAAAATGGTGAGTTTGTTACGGATGAAATAAATATCACCTATAACTCGACCGGGTATCAAACCGGCGGTTTGCACTGCAAGGCAGGACAAGTTTATTTTTACCTTCAACTTCTTTGTATTCCCCCATTTGGGCTGATTCCTCAACAAGAGGAACGATTAAAAGAGTTGGAAGAGTCCAAAAATGGTGAGTTTGCGCAGTCAGCCCCCTTTATACTGACATTCGCTATAACGACAAAACTCGTTATAACGACAATTTCAATGGAAGATGCATGAGATGCATTAACCCTTTTTGTACCAAATGGAATCTTCATCCTTAAATATGGCAGGAGTCCATTTCAAAATTTAGGGTTTCATCAAAATTTATTTGGAAAATGACTGAACTTTAAGCAAACATTGGAGGCCCTGATCAGCATTGCGAACTTGGAGCCCATTATAATTTATTCAAATGATGACTGTCTTGACCTTGAGTCCTTGACTCAATTTGTTGGGTCAGTAGCATGTGTGTTATCCAAAGAGCCACTAGTTAACCCTTAAGATGCCATGAAAACTTACATCTGAAAATGTTGTCTGCTTATGTTGTCTGCTGATTCTTCTTGCAAACCTTTTTAAAATATTTTTGCATACAGGCAAACAGTGTGGACCAAAATCAGACTGCTCCTTCAGGAGCAGTCTGATCTGGGTTCACACTGTTTGCAAAAATGACTTTATAAAGTTATCAGCAGACAACAAAAGCAGATGACTATTGTAAGAGTCTATTGTCAGAGTCTGTCTAGACTAGTTTGATATACAGGCCAACAATCTGAATCTGTCTAAATAGTGAATCGTGTGTGTGAATTCGGGTTTAACCTCGCTTTCAACAATTTTTCAGTCATATCACGACAGTGTCTGGTTGCGACAGGGGGCTCAATGCTCACTTTTATAGTGCTGCCTCACTGAAGTATCATGTCCCAGACACATTACATGATACCACACCCAGTCACATTATCCTGACAATGGGTCGACCAGTCCCAGCTCTACCCCGTAAATCTGAGTGCCAAGCGAGGAGCAGCTAGTACCATTCTTAACGACTTTGGTATGTCGCGGCCCGGGATCAAACCCGTGACCTCCCGTTCCCCAGAGCGGACACTACCAACTGAGCTATCGGGGCCGGTGACTAAAATGGTTAAACTTAGATGTACATCTATGGCAATTTTACCATGTCTGTTTTGCATTCATTCTGGAGTCCCAGATATTGATATACAGAGGACCCTTGCTATAAAGACAGCAATTGTTCCCTAACAATTTGCCGCTTTAGCAAATTCATCATCATCATCAACGAATTTTTGATTAACGTGCAGGTACAGGGGCAACATCCACATAAGTGGGCCCCCTTCCAGGTAGCTGGCTTGCTGCACGCATGGCAGATCTTACACCAGATGCAGTGCAGTTTATATTTTACTTTTGGTCCTTTGAGATCAGCGTGAATATTCTGAGAAATCAGAAATAAATTATTGGTTTAGACTCATATTCTAGACAGGTTTTTAACTATTTTGACCCCATTTTGATTTATATCAGTTTTTGAATCGACTGCCTATTTGAAATTCGCAAAATTGCAGTATGTTTCCTCTGGCTTTCTTTGCCGGATCATTACAGGGTCACTGATGAGGCTTTATTAGCCGAAACTACGTAGTATGACCCATTTTCTTTCTTATGAATGTTTTCATTGCTCTTAAAGGAACTCATTTTTGATTTTTATTTGTCTATCATGAGGATCGATAGCAGATAGCTTCCATTCTCTGCAATCTCTTTCTGTTAGCTGCTTCCAGGTCATCTTGGGCCTTCCTGGCCCCCGCTTTCCACCTACCTGTGAAAATTGGCAAATTGCCCGCTATAAAAAATCCCAGTAAGAATTAGTACTGTATAACAGGCAATAAAGGACTTTTTTCTCCTTAATTACTGCAGGAAACAAATTTGCTGGACATTACTCCAAGAACAAGAAATAAATGTTGGGGACATTTGTCAGAATTGCCTTATTGAGGCGATTCTGACAACTATCCACAACTTTTTTTTTTTTCTTGTAGTATGAAATTGTTACTTATAAGGCTGACACGATTAATCATATAATCGATTAATCGATCGATAAATTCCACAAAAATGATGATCATTTCTGATTTGCTTTTAATCGATTACTTGATAGGTACAATTTACTACCCAAAGTCATGCCTAAAATAGCTGGATGAGTGGCAAACAGTGCAGACCCTGATGAGACGCCGCATTCTGCGGCGTCTCATCTGGGTCTACACTGTTTGCTCAGGCCTGACTGTTCAAATATACATATGGTCAAGTGCAACATATGGTAAGAGTCATGCTCAGACAGAAAGCCAGACAAGTAAAATTGACAAAAAGCTCACCGATTACTAATCGATTATCGATCGCAATGACAGGACTGATAATAGATTATCTTTTCAGCTCCGATTAGCCATCCCTAGTTACTTACACTATTCTTGAATATCTCCATTTATCCCCCTCATCTTGGCAACAGATAGTACATTCCATTGAAATTGTCCCTAAAACAAGTTTTGTTGTTATATTATACTGTCCCGCCCATAGGGGCTTGAAGAAATATATGGGCTGCATGATGCTTCCATGCAGAGCTGAATCCGGCCCGCACACTAGTACTGGTAAACCGCTTAGAGGACCTAAGCCTGCCCAGGAACCGCGGTGCGAGGCGGACCGTCCATGCTAATAAACCCTATTGGTTTCATTGGGCGACAGGGCTTGAGAAGTCATTTCATCTCAATGTTGGGTAAAAGTCCCACAAAATTGGAAGCAACGTCTCCAAAATGACCTTTACAGTGTTGACGGGGAGGTTAAACCTCAAATCAAACAAACAAAATATTACACTGTCAGTAAAGAGGGTTGACTGTATGTTTGGATAATTATCTGATCTTATCTATAATCTTGAGCCCCCGCCCATAGGGGCTTGGGGAAAAAGATTGGGCGGCGTGATGCTTCCATGCAGAGCTGAAACTGACTGCACACGAGTACTGGTAAACCACTTAAAAGGACTAAGCCTGCCGTGAGTCCGTCCGTCCGTCCATTGCATATAAGCCCTATTAGTTTCATTGGGCTGCAGGGCTTGAGATGTCATTTCATCTCAGTGTCTGGTAAACGTCCCACAAAATTAGAAGCAACATCTCCAAAATTACCTCAATAGTGGGGATGTTAAACCTCAATTCAAACAAACAAAATCCATGGCTGTTTTGCGTTCATTATCCCATTTTGTACCGGAAAACCCAAAACGGGTACCCCGGCAAACAGTGCAGGCCCAGATCAGACGCCGCAGAATGCAGCGTCTGATCAGGGCCTACACTGTTTGCAAAAAGTTTAGCTAGTTTTCGAATAGTTTTTGAAGAAAACACTACCTGACACCCCTAAATTTTGGAAAGGACTCATGTATATATAAGATGGAAGATTCCATTTGGTTCAAAAAGGGTTATTGAATCCCTAGGAAAATGTTCCAGTAACTGCAGATTATTAGAATCTTACATGGGTGTGAGGGTTGGATGGAAAAATCCCTCCAGAGGGTCATTGTCCGGCATCACGAGGCTTGTCGAATGATGCTGGACAGTGATCTCGAGGGATGGATTTTTCCATCCACCCCTCACACCCTTGTAGGATTTTTTTTCTTGCATACCTTCCATTTCTGAGCATGGGTTTTTAATACTGCAGTCACTTCGGTTGCCGACTTCCGCCATATTGTGATGACACTACGGTCATGTTTAGTGATGTCACGTAACGTGCTGTGACTTCAACCTTAACGACGGCGCATAGGAGACGTATTCAACCAGTGCATTTATCAAACACACAATAATATTCGATTTTGGGTAAGAACCCCAGGGTTAGAACAGAATTTCTATCCCAAGCTTAAAGTATGCATTTCCTTATCTGGTGTCCAAGAAATTGATATGTTTTGGATGATAATCTTATTGTATCTATAATCTTGAAAATGTATGTTGTGTGTACTCATTAGATATAAAAGGGATATATTTTTCATTTTCTTCAAATATAAAGGTATGTTGTGCGTACTTATTAGAATCGCCTTGATAAGGTGATTCTAATTAGTACACACAACATGCGTGTACCTTTATTTTAAAGAAAATTGAAAAGCAGATGGACCCTCAGTTTCTCCAGCTACCTATGTCTATGTCTGATTTGAGGTTTAACATCCCTGTCAACACTGTATAGGTCATTTTGGAGACGCTGCTTTCAATTTTGTGGGACTTTTACCAGACACTGAGATGAAATGACATCTCAAGCCTTGTCGCCCAATGAAACCAAACGGTTTATAAACATGGACGGTCCAACTCGCACTTCTTGGCCTTGGCAGGCTTAAATCCTGTAAGCGGATTAACAGACCGGTTTCAGCGGTAGGTTTCAGTTCTGTGTGGAAGCATCATGCAGCCCATCTATTTCTTGAAGCCGCAATTGGCGGGGGCCGAACTACCTATGTCTTGAACAAATTTTTATGGTCCCAAAGATGATTGAGCCATTGAAGTTTGATTGTATTTCACAGTAAGTCCGGAATGTAAAAACAACTTACAGTCATCAGCCGGGAAACTGATTGAAGAAATCAAGAGATTACAGTCAGAGAAGTCCGAGTTAAGTCAGAAACTGTCCGAGTGCCAAGCAGAAGTGGATACTAGTCATGCAGAAATTGGGAGGCTGCGGGAGATGTTGGGACAGGTGGAGATGGGAAAGCCAGAATCTAGTCATGAACAGCAGTCTGTCACTACCAAGAGAAGTGGTACCGTGAGTAGTTCAGTTGCATTTTTCATTACAAAAACACCCCTATACAAATACAGGTCAGTCGCGTTAGTACTCGACCCGTTTCTACGCGGATTCGTTTATAACGCGGTGTTTTCATGCCTCCCAAATTTTCTCCCGAAGGACCAATTTTTCCCCACCCACTTGGTTGACTGAAGAATGCTATTTTCTTTTTCAGGTTTCAGTTTACAGAAACGTAAAATCAAATTAAAGTCATGAATAAATAAAGTTGATTTTGTCTCCCTTATTGTTTTTGTTACCATTTACAGCCATAAATCGGTCTTTGGTAATATTAATGTGACATCTGTCTTTTGAAGGGAACAAACAAACCAATTAAAATTGCTTACCCCCTGTTAAATGGGCGAAACAAGTTGGGAAATTATCCTTAACAGATTCATAAGTACTTGAGATATGCCGACTTTCACAGTTTGATCTGCCTGCCATTGTTTTCTGCACGCGACCGGTAAATGACGTCATCGGGTTCAAGAAAGCAATACACGTGTTTTGTGTCATTCTTTTATTCACTTGGGTTGTATTTGTCATAAAAGTTTGTTTGGAATTGGTAAAAAATGTTTTCTCAATAGCTAAACAATTAACAACTATGGGCAGAGGAAGGCACCTTGAGTTCCTCCTGATTTATTTACACAAACTGAGAATTAAATTTTATGATTGAGGGATTATTCGCCAATTCTGTCGGGAACAGCTTGGACATAAGTAACGACAGACCTTAATCTTCACACCTTGGCACGGTGTTGATTACTTATCGATAAGGCCCCCCCGAGGCGTGGGTTTAAAATGATATTAGAATAATCCATTTGAACGGTGATGCCAACACATCATGTTTATATTTTTCGATCACTGATTAATATTTTCACAAGACAATAGCGTGTATATCTGAAACTAGATTATGAAAATGATTGTTTCTTAGTTGGGTTGTGTGGCGGGGGAACACACACACAAAAGTATTCTCTGTTACCGGCAGTGAAAATGGTTCAACTTATCTTAACAGCGGTATTGTTTGACGTACAGGGTCAAATGAATAATTAAGACCGTTTATCCAATCAGAATCACGATTCACTAACGGTCAAACATCAAGAAAGAATTTCTTTTCTTTTTAGAAAAATCCAAACCATAACATTCACGTGTGGAAAAAAATCAGCTTTATCCATTCGAGAAATTATGCAAAAACGTGACTGACTTTGCCGCCGGGCATTTTTGTGTATACCGGTGTTTACTTCATCACCGCATGCACCGGGTAAACACCAATATGGCGGCTTGAGACACAGAAAAGAGACTTTTATTTGTCATTTTGTTTATAAGTATTACAGGGCAATCAAACCAAACGGATAAAATAAATAAACTGATACTTTTGACGCTTCTTTAATTAATGTAGATAATTCATGAAATTAATACTCGTCTATCAAAAAAACCCACATGGCTTGTAATTACGTTGGTTCCCAACCCACTAGACATCGTAGGAAACGCCTCGGCATTTCAGATGCTATAACGCGCCTCACTTATAACGCGGTCCCGATACGTGCACCCAGATAGGCGCGTTATAACGAGGTTGCACTGTACAATGTAAACTTTATCGCCGAAAAAACGAACATCTTAAGATGAAAAATTGTGATGTTTTTTCTTATTTCTGACCAAAATGTAGATTGTGTGTAGTCGTTAGAACCACCTCAGCGAGGCGGGTAGTTGTTAGAACCGTTTAACCGTTTAAGGTTTAGCCCTTTAAACCCCAGTTTTACTGTATAAAACTTTGGTTCAAGGGGTCAAAAGTATACAGGCGTGTTTTTACGTGATGGTTGAGGTACATTCCCATCAACACTATTAGATTTTGGGGGACTATACCCGACATTGAGTTGATGCTTTTGATTTTGTGGGACTCTTACCCGAAGTTTAAATGAAATAAAGACTTCTCATCACGAAAACACACCTTTATAATTTTGACCCCCTTTAACCCCACTTTTATATAGTAAAACTGGGGTTTTCGAGGGTATAACTTATTTTTCTTATTTCTGCTCGAAAATATAGATTGTGGGTACTCGTTAGAACCGCCTCGATGAGGCGGCTAACGAGTGCCCACAATCTATGTTTTGAGCAGAAATAAGAAAAATATCACAATTTTTCATCATAAAATTTGCATTTTTTCGGCGATAAAGGTGGCAATGTATTTGTATAGGCGTGTTTACATAATGTCAAGCCCTACTGCTAGGGTTTAAGGGATGGTCCGACACAGTACTTTCATTTTGGTAGGCTTAGACCTAAAAGGTTTACCAGTACTCCAAAGTTGGGATGGTTTCTGCTCTGCATGGAAGCCCCAGTCTATTTCTCCAAGCTCAGATGGTGAAGTAGTACAGTGTAATACTCAAACTTTTGTAAAGAACTGCTAGGGTATTTCCATTTTCTGTACTGCCACCCCTCCACCCCTCATCCCCAACACCTCTGATTGACCTATTTTAGATAGGAATGCCAAAAACAAGACAGTTGCAGTCTGTGTAGGTCGATATCAGATGCCGCAGAACACATCATCGGATCAGTGCCTTCACTGTTTGCAAAAGGTTCAGCCATTTTCTAAATTTGTAATGTAAGACAGTCTGACAACCCTAGATTTTGAACTGGACTCATGCTATATATGAGATGGGATAAAGAGAATACCAGATTCATGTCTTTTGATATCAAGTTTATCAGACAAGACTCGAGAATGCTTGTAGAATGGCTTGCCGAGCGATTCTACATGCGTTCTTGAAGCCGAGCCTGATAAACTTGATATCAAATGACACGATTCTGGTATTCTGTTTATCAGTTTATCCTTCTTGTACACTTTTAAATTGGCAATTTAGGATCAGTTATGGATTGTCTTCAGTGCGTCCCAACAGTCCGGGGCGCAATAATCCATTGACATATTTGGTATCAGCTGACTGTAATGTTTCCTATGATATTTTTTTAAAGTAATTTTTCCAATAATAATAACATTTTTGCCAATTTTTCCAGTAGTCTGGTTCATTCGTAAAAGTGCAATGTCACGTTGACCTGATAAAGCTCACTTTTCCTGAGATATGATATCTTTATCAGGTCAAGGTGTTACATTGCATATAATATAGGGGGTAACTGATCAATTCCATTCCATACAAAATGGGTTAATAGTCATTTCATAGAAGAGAAGCTTTCTTGCAAATATATAGGAAACCTCAAGGTCCTGACATCTGGGCTTGGAGAAATAGATTGGGCTGCATGATGCTTCCATGCAGAGCTGAAACAGACTGCACATTAGTACTAGTAAAACCGCTTAGGTATAAGCCTGCCCAGGCACAGAAATGCGAGTCTGACTGACCATGCATATAAACCCTATTGGTTTCAAGGGGGGGCAGGGCTTGAGATGTCATTTCATCTCAGTGTCGGGTAAAAGGCCCACCAAGTTGGAAGCAACCTCTCCAAAATGACCTAAATAGTGTTGACGGGGGATTTTAAACCTCAGTTCAAACAAAACTGACAAACTGTGTAGGCTTAGATTGGATGCTGCCCAATGCAGCAACAGAAAGTGGTATCTTTTTCAGGCCATCAGTGTTTGCAAAAAGATAAATTGTTTACCTGCTGTAGCTGACACCCCTGAATTTCGAAATGGACTCCAGCTATATATAAGATGGAATATCCTATTCTGGACAAAATAGGTTTAATAGTTTGCTATCTGTCATATTTAATAATAATAATAGTAATAATAAGAATCAACCTTATTTATAGAGGGTAACACATTTAGTAAACTAGTACTAATCTTCCATGTGGCCCCTTTTTTCCTAGGTAGAAACCAGTACTAAGCAATATGGATAAAGTCCTTGCTCAAGGAAACAACTTGTGTTGTTTGCAGGGAATCTCAAATCCGATGCTTTACCACTGTACATCCTTATCCTGCTGAATACAACAACCCCTAGCTTAGAAGCTTCCATGGTGTAGTGGTTATGCTACTCACCTTATAAACCAGGGGTCTTGGGTTCGATCCCAAGGTTCTCCAGACATTCGGATGAGTGAGAGTCTTTAAACCCAGGCCTTGTCTCCCTATGTCCTTAGCTGTTGCTGGGACGTGAAACTAAAATACACACACACACAACCCCTACCTTTACAATTGCTGTAGATCCAGATCAGATGGCTGGAGAAGCCATCTGATCAGGATCTACACTGTTTATCATGCAGCTTGTGAATTGAACAAATACAGTATATCAAGTAATTTGATTGGTTGCTGGTCAGCAATGGGTGTGGCTTTATTAATTGAGCTAGCACACATCACAACCTAACTTAAGGCTTGTGTGACCAGCGAAGACTCAGATCAGCCGGCGCATTCGCGCAGTCTGAATGCGCAGTCTGATCAAAGCCTTTGCTGATTGCATGTACCTTATAAAGCCTGCGGGCTATTCAAAGAGAGATACACAGCATATGATCTCTTGTCTTAGTGAGTAAATGAGCAGACTAATCCAGGTGTTTGAAGGTCGCACGTCTTTATGTTAGTTTTGTCGTGTGCTGGATCAATTTATATACCGTAAAAATTCGGCTATAAGACGAGGATTTTTCCCTCCAAAATGAGCAAAAAAAAAATGACCCCGTCATATAGCCGAGGTCATGGACTGCAGGCTTTTTTTCCGGCAATGTCCGGCAAAGACCAGACATACGGAAAAAGCCGATAGGTGATTTTTTAATTGATATAAATCGCTGCCCACAACCACCGCTACCGTTTTTCTGCATGCGATCGGTAAATGACGTCATCTGATGCCAGCACCCCAACACATGTTTAATTTCATTGTGTGTATCTCTTTCATACAAAATAAACGTTAGGAACCAGTAAAAAATATTTTCTCGATAGCTAAACAGCTGTGAATAGAGGTAGATAGAAAACCAGCGCTTTTCACAGCGCCCGAATGATCCCCAGAAGCTCCGTGTCAATAACCAACAACAGCGTTCGACTTTTTCCCGCCCAGCGTCTGCTATTTGGCGCCAAAACAACACCATTCATGAGAGAGTAGAATAGTCCATTTTTACTATTCAAACATCTACCGTTAGATGTAGCTAATTATCTGAGGAGCGATTAAATCATTTTCACATTGATTGTTGATTAAATTTTATGATTGGAGGATAAACGCAAATAAGAGACATAACTTGACCATATTTTCGCACCTTATTGACACGCACCGCAGGGTGCAATTATATGACAGGGATTAACAATAGTGCCATACTTGGGCCTTAATAAATACACAGATGTTTTTTCTCTAAATTGACAGTGCAGCAATTATTGCGCTTTACTTACTGGTCTAGTTTTACTGGATTTAAGGACTGAAGAAGACAGTTGTAGAAGATTTTTTTGCACTTGCCGGACCGGGCGTCATAAGGTCAAAGTGCACCTGCCCGGCACGATTTCGGTCTTGTCCCTGGCAGCCGGGAAATGGATTTGTCAGCCCTGTCGTCTCGTAAATAGAATTCTTTGTAGCCAGCAAAGCATGTACTGGGCCAACTTTGGGCCAACAGCGATACGACGTATCCGCCCGACATTTGCCCGCTATTTTGTGCTAGCTGGGGTGTTGGTTCTGAATCTGAATAGCTAGGTTTTGTGTTCCCCGATAAAAAAAAAGTTCAGTTACTTATAGAAAAGCTGCAACAAATGTCTCTGTATGTTTTTGATGGAATTAAATTTCCCCCTTTTCCCAACGCTTAATAGACCTAACTGTTCAGATTCAATAAGAGTTGTCTCTCTTTGTAACTCTCACAAATGAAGACAGAATGTCAACAGACATAAACAAAGCCATGTGAGGGGTAAGTAGAGGGGTTTTCTGGCGAAAAAAGGCCGATTTCTCACTTCAGATAGGCCCCGACAGATATTGCAAAAATTTGACCCGTCTTATAAAAGAGTATAAGCAAAAAACTTAGAAAAACTGAAAAAGGGGTCCCATCTTATAGCCGAATCGCCTTATAGCCGATAAGGGTTTACTTGTTACAATTATTTTTTGCAGCCTACAGTGGCAATGCCGTGTAGTACAGATACAGAGAAGCAGGTAGAGGTTCTGCTGGCAGAAAACAACCGGCTTCGGCAAGAGATTACAGATTCCAGGAATGCACATACAAAGGCTGCGACAGTTTCTAAACTGAATAGCCATAGGCAGCAGGTAAGCTGGTTCCAGGCTGTCCCTTAACCCATTGTGGACTCTTCCTTTGTTGTTTGTATGTTGGACAAGTCCATTTATCATTTCCGGGATGTCTGGTCTATATTTTCATTTTTGGGTTGATTGTTTGCAATTGACCCAAAGTTATCAAGCACAGAAGCTCTTTGTTGCTGATGTCCATGTGATCATCGAAATCCAGCTACCTGTTATTAATAGAAAAGAGCTGTGATATTCTTGTCATTGTGACATCAGAGTGCTGTGTTTTATCAATATATTGTATTATGGAACCACCATGTGTTTGCTTTCTACTGACGAAATCTTAGCAATGTGGGCATTTCATACAAGACTCTCACACATGACTATTGACGTCGTGATATTCCAAAGCCATCTGATCAGTATTTACACTGTATGAAATTCAGTTCATGAATTTGTAGGAATAGATTAAATCAAGTATAAATGTGATTGGTTAAAAGTCAGCGATGGTTATTGCTTTATTAATTTATTCAGCAGAACAAGGGTTTTTTTGTTTTTTTTCAGCAATTAGAAGATGAAGTTAAAAGGTTAAAAGTCAAGTTATGTGAACAAGAACGAACTTTAAACAATAATGCTGACAGATATGCTGAGCATGCCCAGTTGGAGGAGTTGGTGAAGACGTTGAAGTCGGAGAATATGCAGTGTGACGGCAAGATACGAGATCTGCAGGCAGAGCTTATATCACTGTATGCCAAGTCACCAGAGGTATCTTTCATATACATGTACAATGAAATTCCGCTATTAAGACCACCAAAAATTAGGTCTAATTCTGCTTTAAAAAGCTTATTTAGTAGGTTGCAGTTTTTCTGTCTTAGTGTTTTCCACAAATGGTTTCCTCTTGTCAAAGACCATCTTAAAGACCACTTTTGAACAGTCCCAAAGGTGGTCTTAATATAGGAATTTTACTGTACATGTTTTTTTTTGCCTTGCATACAGATTTTTATGCCCCCGCATCAGATGATGCTGGGGGCATAGAGTTTTTCGGTTTTCCATACCTGCGTCTGTGGGTACGTGCTGTGTGCGTACATGCGTACTTGAGTCCGAATGTACATCCTTCTGTACAAAAGTGAGTCCGTACGTACGTACCTAATCCTGTTAGACTAAGGTTAAAGTTTTTGTACAAGGTAGAACTTGAGCTCACATTTTCCAAACCATACAATAGATTTGGTTTCTATTTAGTATGATGATTAATATAGGTCCAAAGTTTCATTCAGCAATGCCCCCACCCTTACCCGTGACCTCAAGGTCAAGGTCATGAACTTAGAAATTTCTAACTTTTAAGACCCAGGTTAAGGTATTTGTACCAAGTAGAACATGAGCTCATATTTTCAAAACCATACAATGGATTTGGTTTATATTTAGTATGATGATAGATATAGGTTTAAAGTTTTATTCAGCAATACTCCCACCCATACCCATGACCTCAAGGTCAAGGTCGTGGACTTTGAAATTTTTAATGTTTAAGAACTGGAGCTTATATTTTCCAAACCATGTAATGAATTTGGTTCATATTCGGTATGATGATACATATAGATCAAATGGTTTATTCAGCAGTACCCCCACCCATACCCATGACCTCAAGGTCAAGGTCACAGACTTAGAAAAATTTTAATGTTTAAGACTTAGGTTAAGGTATTTGTACCACGTTGAACTTGAACTTTTATGATTCATTTGGTTCATATTTGGTTTGATGATAGATGCAGATCCAAAGTTTTATTCAGTAATACCCCCACCCATGCCTATTACTTCAAGGTCAAGGTCGCAGACATAGAAATTTTCAAATTTAAGTATGTTAATAGCTTATATTTTCCAAACTTTATAATGGATTTTCTTCATATTTGGTATGACAACAGTTGCAGGTCCAAAGTTTCATTGAGCCATACCCCCCACCCCTTACCTCAAGGTCAAGGTCACAGACATAGAAATTTTTTTATATTATATTTTTTGAGAGTTCATATTTCCTGAACCATGTGATGGATTTGCTACATATTTGGAATGATGATTGATGCAGGTCAAAAGTTTCATTCAGCCATAACCCTGCCCCTGCCACATGACTTTAAGGTCAAGGTTGCAGACTTCGAAATGTTTAATATTAATGTTTGTAAGAGCTCATATTTTCCAAACCATTTGATGGATTGAATGCTTATTTGGTATGTTGACAGTTATTTTTTCAAGGTTTAATCAGCCATACACCAATCAATGCCAATGACCTAAGGAAAGGTGTTATTGTAATATGTTGTTGTTGTTGTTTTTTTTGTGGGGGAGGGGGAGGTAGGTCCCTGGGCGGGGGCATTTGTGTTGTATTGACACATTTCTCGTTGTGTTGTGATTTACAGAAGTGATGGCATGAATGTTTCAATCAGTTCATTGTCTTACTATCTGTACTAGTGCCCCCCCCCCCTCCCGCCACCCCCATCAGAGCTTGGAGAAATACATTGGGATGCAGGATTCTTCTACGCAGAGCTGACACCAACCCCACAAGAGTACTGGTAAACCGCTTAGAGTGTCTAAGCCTGCCCAGGCAAAGTGGTGCGAGTAGCACCATCCAGTGTGCATACAAGCCCTATTGGTTTCATGGATCACCAGGGCTTAAGTTGTCATTTCATCTCAATTTGGGCGGCAGGGCTTAAGTTGTCATTTCATCTCAATGTCTGGGTAAAAATCCCCAAAAATTGGAAGCAATATCTCCAAAATAACCTAATTTCTATGCAGGCATGAGACTTTTCAGTTTTTGGCAGATTTCATTTTTTTTTTTTTTTTTTAAATGTGTTTTGCATAGTTACTTGTTTTGGTCTGAAAGTTGCAAAAATGACATTTTTGGAAGAGTTGATAGGGGTTTCAGACTTTTCAACTCGGGTTTCAGATTTTTTTCAAGTACTCTAGTCTCATGCCTGAAATAGTGTTGATGGGGATGTAAATCCTCAATTCAAATAAAAAAATATCTAAATTTTCTTTTCTTTGGCTTAAAAAATGCGGGTAGCTTTTGCATATGCTACTCTTTTTTTTTTTTTTTTTCAGCAAAAATATTTATATATTTGCCATATTGAATGATCAAAGCTTTAACAACACGTTTATTAACAATGTCATTAGTTTTGAACAACTGGGACCTGTTCGTTATCTTACTGTCTGAAATTAGCTTGTAAAAAGCAGAATCCCGCATCCAGTTGTTTAAAACATTGTAAGCTTAAAAAGCTTGTTAGTTATCAAATCGTTAACTATTCTAACAAGCATGATATCTAATACTCTGCTAGTTTTGCTGGAAAAATCTGAGTAGCTTTTGCATTTGCAAAAGCTACTCACATTTTTCCAGCAAGAAATATGAGAATATTTGCCATTTTAACGAATCAAATTTTTAACAATATGTTAACTAACGATGTGATTTGTTTTGAATATCTGTACTGGCAGGCTGTTGTAGCTAGCTAGTAAAAAAAGCAGACTCCTGGAACAGCATTAGCGTAATGAGCTTGTTAGTTGTTAAATTGATAGCTGTTCTTTCAAGTACAATATGAAATACTCAGTATGAAAGTTATTTTGCTAGAAAAATGTGAGTAGCTGTTGCATTTGCAAAAGCTACTCACTTTTTTTCAGCAAAAATACTTAATAAAACATTTGCCACATTAAATGATCGAAGTTTTAGCGATCTCTTAGCTGATGACTTCATTTCTTTTGAAGGTTTCATCCCTGATCCCCAGATTTCTAACTGCTGTGGATGCTTTCCATGCTAGATAACAGAAAAACACCCTTGCAACATAGAGCATTTTTTCATATCTCCAAAATGGTTACTTTTATGGTGAAAATCTGGGATAATTTTCTTATTTATACTTCAAACATAGATTGTCGGTGCTCGTTAGATTTTGTTTGTTTGTTTGTATTGGAATTTAACAGCCCACTCATCACTATTTTAGGTCATTTTCGAGCTGATCAGTTTACCTATCCACACTTTTCCTGGGCAGGCTTATACGTAAGCATGCATATCTTATGCCAAAAACTGACAACTGCCCTTCTTGAATCAGTTGAAGAGAGAGAATGACCATAGAAAAAGATTTCATGATCAATCTCCATGAAAGAATGTTGCCGACAGGTATCAAACCCCCTTCCTCCTGATCAGCAGTCATATGTGCATCCGACTGTACTACCGAGCCCTGTGGGTGCTAACGAGTACCCACAACCTTTGTCTTTGAGCAGAAATAAGCAAAATAATAGAACTAAGCAAAATAATAATTACCCCTGTAAACCCCAGTTTTCTCTACATAACGTGAGGTTTAGTGGGGTTTTCGTTCCATGGATTTGTTAACATGATGCCAAGTTTTACTTACAAGTTATCAGGTGGTTTTATCTCCAAGTACCCTGGTTTTCACCCCCTTTAAAAAAAGTAATCAGCTCAGAACGCTTAGACTATTACTGGAATACCTGTAAAACCAAACTCCAAATAGAAATGTATTCACAACTATATCACATTTATCTTAAGTTATGCCCCCATAGCCTGGTGGGTAAAATCAACATCTCTTAATCAATTAGGTCTCACTGCTGTGGGTTTGAGCCTCACTCGAGACAAATGTGAGACCCAAAGTCTGCAACGGAATGTCATGTGGTTTTTCTCTTGGTACCCATCTCTAATTAACCATTGGCATAAAATAAGTGAAATAATCCTGAAAGGGCCATAAAACCCAAAAAAAAAAAAAAAGTAAAGAAATAAAAAACTTAAAATTGGACAAGTGAATTTCAGTGATTGTTTATGGGAAATTATATACAGTAAAATTCTGCTATTATGACCACCTAAAATTGAGACTAATTCTGCTTTAAAAAGCTTATTTAGAAGGGGTCAGCTATTCTTTCTTTGTGTTTTCTACACACAGTGTCTCCTGGTCATGGACCATCTTTGGGACTGTTCAAAAGTGGTCTTAGAGACCACTTTTGAACAGTCCCAAAGGTGGTCTTAATAAAGTAATTTTACCATAATTATAGTATCTGAATCTTATCTGTATGTTTTGTATGCTTTGTAGGTTGTCAAGGTTACCAAGGTGCGGCAGGTGGAGTCAGAGTCCCTTAAGAAACAGTTCAAAGAAGGTCAAGAGGAGATAACTCAGTTGAAACAGACCATAGAAAGCCAGAAGGAAGAGTTACATAACACACAGATAGAAGTGAAATATCTCCAGAAAATTGTAAGTGGATGTTATGAGTGAGTGAGTGTTTTAGTTTTACATCCCACCAACAACTAAGGTCATACGGAGATGGGACCTCAGTTGAAAGACTCATCCGAAATCCGGGGGAGGAGCCCGGGATCGATCCAGCGACCCCCGGTCTACAAGGCGAGTAGCATAACCACTACACCACAGAGGCTTCTACAGGGCTTGAGATGTCATTTCATCTCAATGCCAGGTAAAAGTCCCACAAAATTGGAAGCAACGTCTCCAAAACAGTGTTGACTGGGACGTTAAACATCAAATCAAACAAACAAACAAAATTTACAGTTGAACTTCATGCCCCCCCCCACCTCCCATCAGGGCTTGGTGAAATAGATTGGGCTGCTTGGTGCTTTTGCACAGAGCTAAAACTGAGCAAACATGAGTGCTGGTAAACAGCTTAAACATCTAAGCCTGCCCAGGCAAAGTGGTGCGAGTCGGACAGTTTCTTAAACCAGAGTTCCCACTCTCACAAAACATTACATGAATCACGCAAAGAAAATAAAAATCACACATGTTTTTTTTTCTGTCGGGCGAAATTGCGCGCGTACGAAATTGACTGTGGCGAATCGGCCAATGTTTCCCTTCGGGCGAAATTGGCACGTTGGAAATTGACTAGGACGAATCGGCAGAAATAGATTTGGAAAAACCCGCAGACTTGAATCAAGCTTGACTAGCTAGTACAGCTTCCCGCTTCGCATCAGGAGCCAATACACAGGAAACTTTTTCCGTCTGCAAAAGGCATTACCGCAAAATGTCGCAGCCCGGCTTGGCGAAATTCGGGTTTAAAACAGGGTCTATAAAAACGAAGGATCTTCTTAGAAAGGCTAGAACAAACATGGGTAGGAACACTGTTAAACCCTAGTGTTTTTTTGGGTGGTAGGGCTTGAGATGTCATTTCATCACAATGTTGGGTATAAGTCCCACAAAATAAGAAGCAGCTTCTCCAAAATGACATAAATAGTGTAGACAGAGATGATAAGGGGAATGGGTACACTTTCAGGGGAGGCAACTTCTGCAAAAGTATTTTTGTCTCCCATGTCAATAGGGGTAAACTCCTGAGGGGCAAATTCTTTCCTTTAAGAGTTGACCCCTTTATCTGTGGAACAGGGCTTACAGAAAAGCAAACCCGCTGTCCCAAAAGTTGTCTTCTTTTGAAAAATGGTGGAAAAATATGTCAGGTGTTCCCATTCCCCTTAAACCACAACAAAAACAAATATAGTCAAAAGTCAATGGCTGGAACACTTTTGGGACCATAAAAATGTTCGATGTAGGGTTAGTTCGAGCCACTCAGTGTTATGAACGCTATGCATGCTGAGTATTTTTTTTTTTTGCAACAGAAAACATTTTGAAATAGTTGCTTATTTTCCAATTAAACAGTATTTGACACCTCTTGCAAATTGTCTCCTATGGAATGTCAAGTCCTGTTTTCTAGGAAAAATAAGAAAAATACCAACAATTTGTTTTCTGCTGAAATAGTGGAAAAATGTACCAGGTTTTCCCATTCCCCTTAAACCACAACACAAACAAATATAGTCAAATGTCAATGGCTGGAACACTTTTGGGACAATAAAATAAGTACAAGATAGGGTTAGGGTTAGTAACACTATGCATGCTGGGTATTTCTTTTTTTGCAGCAAACAACATTTTGAAATGATTTGCTAATTTTTCCAGAAAACAGGATTTGACATCTCATGCAAATTGTCTCCTATGGAGACAATTTGCATGAGATGTCTAGTCCTGTTTTCCTGGAAAAATAAGAAAAATACCAACAATTTGTCTTCTGCTGAAATAACCTTATCCTAGAGAGTGGCAAAGGTTAATCATAAGGATACATAACAGGGATAATATTTCCATTTTCTATAAGGTCAAGGTACATTGTGTGTACTCATTAGAATACACAAAAAATACCTGTTTAAGATGAAATAAAACATAAAAACAAACAAAATTATCCTGAATATATGGATATAGAGATTTGTTGGTTTTGATTTGAGCTTTTACATCCCTGTCAACACTATAGGTCTTTTTAGAGACATTGCTTCCAATTTCATTGGACATTTACCCGACATTGAGATGAAATGACAACTCAAGCCCTACTGCCAAATGAAATCAATAGGGTTTACAATCATGTATATGCATGGATGGTCCGACTAGCACCACTTTGCTTGTGCAGGCTTAGGTCCTCTGAGCAGTTTACCAGTACTCATGTGTGGTTGGTTTCGGCTCTACATGGAAGCTTCATACAGTCCATCTGTTTCTTAAAGCCACAATGGACGGGGATGGGGACGGATGGATATATAGAGCTATGAAAAGAATTAGACAGTCAAAGACAAGTTTGAATTTGCCATGGTAAACAAGCCATGCTGTTTGAGCCATTTAAGTTGAACTGAACACGTCTTTGTATTAATAATATACTTTAAACCTTCATTCTAATATACTGTACTTGAGTATGTAGCGCGACGTTTGATTGGATAACGTCAAAACTTTGACAGTATATCCTGCGATATACTGTCAGAAATCCGAGGTCATGCTGTAACGTCGCTTCTCATTGTGTTGCATTTGGTTTTATGCAGCTCACAACGCTTGATGCTTTGAGCAAAGTTGTACAATGTTTAACAAAACAACTGAATAAATGCATTACAATGGGGATAACTGTATTGAAAATAGTCATTTGGGGAGGTAAATTATCTGTTTTTATGGTCGCAAATTCCGTTTTAAGGCAACTTGCAGATTTACCTTGCCAAATGACAGTTTTCATTACAGTTATCTGCTTATACTGAAGTGACTTTTTTAGCTCACCTGAGCACAAAGTGCTCATGGTGAGCTATTGTGATCGGTCAATGACCGTCGTGCGTTGTGTGTCGTGTGGCGTCAACAATTTGCTTTAAATGCTAACTCCTTCTTAACCCTTCAGCCAATTTCAATAAAACTTCATAGGAATATTGCTTAGGTGACCCAAAAATAGTCAAAATTGTACCGCTCCGCTGAACAAGATGGCTGCCAGAGCTAAAAATAGAAAAGTCTTTAAACAACAACTTCTCCTGTACCTTAGGCCAATTTCATTCAAACTATATAGGAATGTTGCTTAGGTGACCATCTACCAAAATAGCTAAAATGGTTCCGCTCCAGTGAACAAAATGGCCGCCAGAGCTAAAAATAGAAAATTCTTTAAACGACAACTCCTCCTGTACCCTTGGGCCAAATTAATTCAAACTTCATAGGAATGTTGCTTATGTGACCCTCTACTAAAATAGATAAAATGGTATTGCTCTGATGAGCAAAATGGCTGTCATAGCTAAAAATAGAAAAACATCCTAAATTTGCTTCCAATGCAAACTCCTCCTCAACCCTTGGGCCAATTTGATTCAAACTTCACAGGAATGTTGCCCAAGTGACTCCCTACCAAAATAGCCAAAATCGTTCTGTTCTGACAAACAAGATGGCCACCAGAGCTAAAAATAGAAACAATCTTTAAACGACAACTCCTCCTGTGCTTTTGTGCCAATTTTTTTCAAACTTCATAGGAATGTTGCTTAGGTGACCATCTACAAAAATAGCAGAAAAGGTTCTACTCTGATGAGCAAACTGGCCGCCATAGCTAATAATAGAAAAAACATGGTAAGTTTGCTTCAAACACGAACTCCTCCTTAACTCTTGGGCCAATTTGATTCAAACTTCACAGGAATGTTATGTAGGTGAGTCCCTACCAAAATAGCTAAGATCATTCAGCTCTGACTAACAAGATGGCCACCAGAGCTAAAAAAAAACAGAAAAATTCTTCAAAGGAAAACTCCTCCTTTACCCTTGGGCTAATTTCATTCAAACTTCATAGGGATGTTGCTTAGATGACCCACTACCAAAATAGCTAAAACGTTTTTGCTCTGTTGAGTAAAATGGCCGCCATAGCTAAAAATAGAAAAAAACATTGTAAATTTGCGGCGAACGCCAACTCCTCCTCAACTCTAGGGCAAATTTGATTCAAACTTCACAGGAATGTTAGTTAGGTGACTCCCTTCCAAAATAGCTAAAATTGTTCAGCTCTGCGGACAAGATGACCGCCAGAGCTAAAAATAGAAACAATCTTTAAACGACAACTCTTCCTGTACCCTTGGGCCAATTTCATTCAAACTTCATAGGAATGTGGCTTAGGTGACCCTCTACCAAAATAGCTGAAATGGTTCTGCTCTGATGAGCAAAATGGCCACCACAGCTAAATATAGAAAAACATGGTAAATTTGCTTCAAACGCCAACTCCTCCTTACCCCTTGGGCTAATTTGATTCAAACTTCACAGGAATATTATGTAGGTAACTCCCTACCAAAATAGCTAAAATCATTCCGCTCTGACTAACATGATGGCCACCAGAGCTAAAAATAGAAAAATTCTTCAAACAACAACTCCTCCTCTACCCTTGGGCCAATTTCATTCAAACTTCATAGGAATGTTGCTTAGATGACCCTCTGCCAAAATAGCTTAAACGATTTGCTCTGATGAGCAAAATTACAGCCATAGCTAAAAATAGAAAAACATTGTAAATTTACGTCAAACATGAACTCCTCCTAAACGCTTGGACCAATTTGATTCAAACTTCACAGGAATGTTACTTAGGTGACTCCCTACCAAAATAGCTAAAATCTTTCCACTCTGACAAACAAGATGGCCGACAGAGCTAAAAATAGAAAAAAATCTTCGAATAACAACTCCTCCTGTACCCTTGGGCCAATTTCATTCAAGCTTCATAGGAATGTTGCTTAGATGACGCTCTACCATATTAGCTAAAATGATTCCGCTCCGATGAACAAAATGGTCACCAGAGCTAAAAATAGAAAAACACCATATATTTGCTTCAAACGCAAACTTCTCCTAAACTCTTAGGCCAATTTGATTTAAACTTCATCGGAATGTTGCACAGGTGACTCCCTACCAAAATAGTTAAAATCATTCCGCTCTGATAAACAAGATGGCCGCCTGGGCTAAAAATATCTTCAAACGACAACTCCTCCTATACCCTAGGGCCAATTACATTCAAACTTCATAGGAATGTTGCTTAGATGACTCTCTACCAAAATAGCTAAAATGGTCTCGCTCCGAAGAACAATATGGCCACTAGAGCTAAAAATAGAAAAACATTGTAAATTTGCTTCAAATGCTAACTCTTCCTAAACCCTTGGGTCAATTTGATTCAAACTTCAAAGGAATGTTGCCTAGGTGACACCCTACCAAAATAGTTAAGATTGTTCCACTCTGATTAACAAGATGGCCATCAGAGCTAAAAATAGAATGTACTGGAAACAATGACATTCGGGTGAGCGAATCTGGGCCCTCTTGTGATTCATACTTCACAGGAATGTTGCCAAGTTGACTCCCTACAAAAATAGCTAAAATCATTCTGCTCTGATGAACAAGTGGCCACCAGAGCTAAAAATAGAAAAAATCTTCAAGCAACAACTCTGGTACCCTTGGGCCAATTTCATTCAAACTTTGTAGGAATGTTGCTTAGATGACCCTCTACCAATATAGCTAAAATGATCCAGCTCCATTGAACAGTATGACTGCCAGAGCTAAAAATAGAAAACCTTGTAAATTTGCTTAAAACGTGAAAACCTCCTCAACCCTTGGGCCAATTTGATTTAAACTTCACAGGAATATTGCCTGGGTGACACTATACCAAAAAAGCTAAGATCGGTCTGCTCTGACGAACAAGATGGCCACCATAGCCAAAAATAGAATGTACTAGAGACACTGAGCCCTCTTGTCATCTCCATATTCCGACATATCTGTTGTTGTCACAAGGAGGCTTATGGAAACCCTTAAAAGAGACATAGGCAAACACTGCAGACCCAAATCAGATACTGCATAATGCAACATCTGATCCGGGTCTACACTCTTTGCTTACATATTCAGCCTGTATACAATGGTTTAAGAAGAAAACATGTAAGTTTAAAATTATAAATGTGAACCCTCGTCCTGCTGAGCCTGGGTATGTCTTATCTTTCAAACAATGAAGATCCAGATCAGATGGCTTCTGAAAAAGCCATCTGATCAGGATCTTCATTGTTTGTCATTCAGCTCATGAATTTGTTGCAATAATTTGCATCAAGTAATCTGATTGGTTGATAATCAGTAGTGGGTGTGGCATATATAAATATTCAGCAGGTCAAGGGTTAATTTTCTTTTGTATAGCTGGAGAAAACGGAGTCCGAGAAGGAAGAATCTGAAGCCTCATTGTGGAAAGATATGGAAAAATTAGTAGCCGAGCACCAGCTTACTCTAAATAAAACTAGAGACGACTTAGAAGCTGAGAAACAGCTGGCTGTTAATCATGTGAGTTTTTTCTCTTTCATGTATAGTAAAACCTGTCTTAGTGGCCACCTCTATTAAGCAAGCAACCTGTTTTAAGCAAGCATGCATTCAGTTCCCGAAAAAAGAAAATGCATTAAAATTCACCTGTGTTAAGCAAGCACCTGTCTTAAGCAAGCACTTTTTGATTATCCCAAAGGTGCTTCCTTGATACAGGTTGGACTGTACTTTAAATTCTACTCTCTTTAGTGGAGCGCTGTGGTGCAGTGGTAAAGCATCTTATTTGAGAATGAGAGGTAGCTGGTTTGATCCTCACAAGCGCCAAGTGTCATTTCCTTGAGCAAGAAACTTTATCCATATTGCTTAGTACTGGTTCCAACCCAGGAAAAGAGGGCCACATGGAAGAGTAGTACTAGTACTAAATGTGTTACCCTCTATAAATAAGAATGATTATGATTATTTATTATTATTTAATAACTCTCTTAATGCAACTCGCTTTAATTAATAAATAGATCAGCTGTAGTCTGTGATTTGTTGAGAAATAAATCACAGTTTGGAGGTAAGCTGAAAAGTAGATTAAATCACAAGTGCGTAGTGCGAGTAATTTGTCTACTTACGACTGACCATCAAATTGAACAATTAATGGCGTTATTACAATCTACAATTACAGGGTTCATTATAACACGGTTTTGGATATAACACAGATTCACGATGGATCCCCAAAATGTATAGATTATATAGAAAATGACCATAAATGGTCATTTTTCTGTATAATCTATACACTTTTGTTTGGATATAACGCGGTTGTTTAACCAAGGCTGTTTCTGTTTTGGACCCCATTAACCCATTTGGTACCAGAAACCCAAAAACGGTATCAATTTTTCAGCTTCAAGAACAATTACGAAAAGAGTCAACAGTCAACAGAGAAGCAGAACTAGAGCAAGTCTGCAGTGAACTGCGCAGCAAGTTTGAGCGAGACATGTCACAGCTCAAGGAAGATCTGTTGATAGCCAAACAAGCAGCTGTCACGAAAACAAGAGAAGAAATGAACAGGGAGAAAGAGGAAAGTTTAAGACAGCAGAAGATTGAAATAGAGTTGGAGCATGAAGCTGCTATGAAAGAGGTGATTTCTTTTATCTTTTTCTATCTCCAGATTAACTAGCCTTGGTAGCTCAGTCAGTTGCACGTCTTACTGGTGTTCAGGAGATTCCATACCTGATGGGATCGGCATCATAGTTTTGTGGAGATTGATCATAAAATCTTTTCCAGGGTCATTCTCTCCCTTCTGTTGATTCAAGAAGGGAAGTTGTTGGTTTCTGGTGAAAGAATGTGCACTGTACTGGTTAACTGCTTATGTATAAGCCTGCCCATGAAGTGTAGTTAGGTAAATGTCTGCTCAGAATCGCATTGAAGTCAAGGAGTGTAAAATAAGGGATAGGTTCTTGATTTCTTGTCAGAAACAGGTTTCTTGTTAGAAACACACTGTACATTTATGTTGTGGATACTAGTTAGAATCGCCTTGGCAAAATGCTTTGTGGAGAAATAATATTCCCTACATTATTCTCCAGCCATTTGGAGCTAATGGTGGTGTGTGTGATTTGAGGTTTAACGTCCCTGTCAACAATGTATATGTCATCATTACCTGGTAAATAAATGTGTCAACTTCTGTTGGGTTGATCTCTTCATTTCGTCTGCCTTTGCATCATGCAGTAGATTGCAGAGGTGAGCTACCTTTGCTGCTGTGGCACATTCTGAGGAGTCTAACCACCTCAGAGCAACTTCTATCCCCTTGATAGCTTCTGTGGCTTTCTTGCATCGAAAATGTTACAAAAGGACATGAATGCATGGCATGTGTAACAGTCAATAATGCTGGCTTGATTACTACTAACAATGACTGAAGGGTGGAAGAATCTGAAGAAAACAACCAAATAACTGCCAATATTTAGTGTGTTAGAATCAAAATAGATCAGGGGCCAGTTGTTCAAAGCATCGTTAGCTTAACGAGCTCGTTAGGGGTCATATTGTTAATTGTTCTAGCAAGTTTAATATTCAAAATTTGGTATTTTTGCCATAATAAATGATCAAAGTTTTAACAATACATTAACTAATGACGTTGTTATCTTTGAACAACTGGGCCCAGCTCTATAGTTAGCCTGTGATTTGTTGAGTAATAAATCACAGTTTGTCGGTCAGTTGTGAATAGACAAATCAAGCGCACTACGTGCTTGTGATTTGATCTATTTTACAACTGACCTCCAAACTGCGATTTATTACTCAACAAATCACATTGAGAGCTGATCTATTTCTGAAATAATTCGAACTACTTCTGTTTCAAACAAGTTTTCATAGTCCCAAAGGTATTTGAGATATTGAAGTTTGACTGTATATTGTCTTTTAGGTGCAAGAAAGATTGTTGCAAGAGAAACATCAAGCTGTGGAGATGACCAGGAATGAAGAACGACAAAAGACGAAGGATCTGGAGAACAAATATTCTATGATTGTTCAGAGACTTCAGGTCTTAAGCCCGGTACTGTCAGAGTTCGTCGAGTCATATATTCTGCTGCAGCGAGAGGTCAACAAATTCCCCAAGCTTATCAAGCAGACTGTGGCTAAGGTGAAAAAGGAGGTAAGAAACATGTCTTCTTGTTCTTTGGTTGAGATTGTGAAGCGATTCAGGATAATTACATTGCACTATTCATAGATATTCTAGCAAATCTTGGGTTTCAGCACTTTACTAACAGTTTTTGTAACAAATAGAATCTTCCTCCTTATTGTCGCGCCTGCTATTAGCATGGCGCGATATAGGCGCCCGGTTTTCCGTCCGTTCGTTCGTCCGTCCATCCGTCCGTTTGTCAAGGCGTCAACATTTGCGACCACCCTAGCGTTCACCCTGAGGTTCAAGTTTATTTCTCAAGAACTATAAGAGCTTCATTAATGATACTTGGTACAAACTTGTATCTGGGGATGACAACTTACATGCAAGCATCCATATTTGACCTTGACCTACATTTCATGGTTCACTGACTTTGTAAAATATTGCGACCACCCTAGCGTTCACCCTGAGGTTCAAGTTTATTTCTCAAGAACTATTAGAGCTTCATTAATGATATGTGGTACAAACTTGTATCTGGGGATGACAACTTACATGCAAGCATCCATATGTGATCTTGACCTACATTTCATGGTTCACTGACTTTGTAAAATATTGCGACCACCCTAGCGTTCACCCTGAGGTTCAAGTTTATTTGTCAAGAACTATAAGAGCTTTATTAATGATACTTAGTACAAACTTGTATCTGGGTATGGTAACTTAAATGCAAGCATCAATATTTGACCTTGACCTATATTTCATAGTTCACTGACTTTGTAAAATATTACCCTAGCGTTCACCCTAATGGTCAAGTTTATTTCTCAAGAACTACATTAATGACACTTGGTACAAGCTTGCATTTAAGAATGGAAACTTTTGTGCAAGCATCTGTGTTTGACCTTGACCTACATATCATGGTTGGGGGACTTTGCGCCACCACAGGCGCGACATAGCCTTCAGCGGAATTCTTGTATATATCAGGAGTCCATTTCAAAATTTAGGGGTGTCAGGTTGTGTTTTCTTCAAAATTTATTTTGAATACATCTGATCTGGGCCTGCACTCTTTGCCAGGGTACCTGTTTTGGGGTTTGCGGTAGAAAATTGGCTAACAGGCATCCTTGGCTTTTAACTCTTATCCTGCTGAACACAGCAACCTCTGCCTTTGTAAACAGTATAGATATGAAGCCATCTGATCAGGATCTACACTGTTTATCATGCAGTTTGTAAATTGAACAAATACAGTATGTCCAGTAATTTGATTGGTTGATAGTCAGAAAAAGGTGTGGCAACATTATTTTATTCAGCTGGGTAAGGGATAAACATTTGGTCCCCCCCCCCATCACCATCGAGGCTTGGAGAAATAGATTGGGCTGCATTATGCTTCCATGCAGAGCTGAAACCAACAGCACACAGTAACTGGTAAACCACTTAGAAAGTCTTAGCATGCCCAGGCAAAGTGGTGCGAGTGGGACTGTCCATACTTATAAACCCTATTAGTTTCATTGGGCGACAGGGCTTGAGATGTCATTTCATTTCAATGTCGGGTAAAAGTCCCGCAAATTTGGAAGCATCGGCTGCAAAATGACCTATACAGTGTTGATGGGGATTATAAACCTAAATCAACTAACCAACTCATTAGTAGCACCTCGCACCTCTGCAAGGTGCTTCTAATGAGTACCCACTACATATGCTTTCATGCAGAAATAAGAAATGAAAAATTATGCCAACTATTACTAACAGTCAGTAACTGTAATGTTCTGTTTTTCAGATGACAGCAGCAATCACTGGTATCAGCGAGTACAACAAAGATCTGGTCCAGAAGTACCAAAAAGAAATGAAACTCAGAAAGAAATACCACAATGAACTTGTGGAGCTGAAAGGTGAGTGAAACTAAGGAAGAAATACCACAATGAACTTGTGGAGCTGAAAGGTGAGTGAAACTAAGGAAGAAATACCACAATGAACTTGTGGAGCTGAAAGGTGAGTGAAACTAAGGAAGAAATACCACAATGAACTTGTGGAGCTGAAAGGTGAGTGAAACTAAGGAAGAAATACCACAATGAACTTGTGGAACTGAAAGGTGAGTGAAACTAAGGAAGAAATACCACAATGAACTTGTGGAGCTGAAAGGTGAGTGAAACTAAGGAAGAAATACCACAATGAACTTGTGGAGCTGAAAGGTGAGTGAAACTAAGGAAGAAATACCACAATGAACTTGTGGAACTGAAAGGTGAGTGAAACTAAGGAAGAAATACCACAATGAACTTGTGGAACTGAAAGGTGAGTGAAACTAAGGAAGAAATACCACAATGAACTTGTGGAACTGAAAGGTGAGTGAAACTAAGGAAGAAATACCACAATGAACTTGTGAAACCTGAAAGGTGAGTGAAACTAAGGAAGAAATACCACAATGAACTTGTGGAGCTGAAAGGTGAGTGAAGCTAAGGAAGAAATACCACAATGAACTTGTGGAGCTGAAAGGTGAGTGAAACTAAGAAAGGAATACCACAATGAGCTTGTGGAGCTAAAAGGTGAGTGAAACTAAGGAAGAAATACCACAATGAACTTGTGGAGCTGAAAGGTGAGTGAAACTAAGAAAGAAATACCACAATGAACTTGTGGAACTGAAAGGTGAGTGAAACTAAGGAAGAAATACCACAATGAACTTGTGGAGCTGAAAGATGAGTGAAACTAAGAAAGAAATACCACAATAAACTTGTGGAGCTGAAAGAAATACCACAATGAACTTGTGGAGCTGAAAGGTGAGTGAAACTAAGGAAGAAATACCACAATGAACTTGTGGAGCTGAAAGGTGAGTGAAACTAAGAAAGAAATACTACAATGAACTTGTGGAGCTGAAAGGTGAGTGAAACTAAGAAGGAAATACCACAATGAACTTGTGGAGCTGAAAGGTAGGTTTGTTTGTTTGTGTGTTTGTATTTGATGTTAATGGCCCAGTCAACACTATTTAGGTCATTTTTGAGCCAGCCAGTTTAACTATCCACACTTTTCCTGGGCAGGTTATAGCTATATGTAAGCATTAAAAAACCAGTACAGTATACATTCTTTTGCCAGTAACTGACAACTGCCCTTCTTGAATCAGCAGAAGGGAGAGAATGGCCATGGAAAAGATTTCATGATCAATCTCCACGAAAGAATGTTGCCGACCCTGGCAGGTATCGAACCCACGTCCTCCTGATCACCAGTCAGACACACATCCGACTGAGCTGTCGAGGCCCGCCTGAAAGATTAGTAGACAGTGTTTTTGGGGCATGGGTGCGTGGGCCATATTTGGGCTTGCTTGGGAGAGGGATTGGGCATGCTAGGCTAAACATCATTCTTGTGTAAATGCATAAACACCGATGTGCATGGCTGTTATATGCTGCTGTTTTTAATGAACTGTTCAGACAACCAAATCCAGTAGTTAAATCAACGGGCCAGGAGTCCTTGGCCTAATTGGAAAGAGTACTGATGCTTAATCATCAGGTCTCCCATCGTTGGTTCGAGCTGCAATTGGATCACATGTGAGTCGCCAAGTTATGCATCTGAAGATCAGGTTTTTTTCTCCGGGTACTCCAGCTTTTGTCCACCTCTGATTAACAACCTGCTCTAAATATATAAAATAATCTTGAAAGGGTCGTAAAGTCAAAAAAAAAAAAATTACAAATTCAAGTCAAATCTTGAAGTTTACATGCTGTTTAACAATTTTTTTTCCTTCTTAAGAACCATCAAGATGAGCCGGGATTTGTTAAATATGTAACTTTGTTCCCAGTGTAAACATCTTTAAGCTTTTTTTTACCAAAGGAATCTTCCCCCTTATATGTAATGGAGTCCATTTCAAAATTCCAAGCTTATTTGGAAATTGACTGAATTTTTTGTTGACAGTGTAGGCCTTGATCGGACGCACTGCTTTCTGCAGGGTCTGGACACTGCATTCTGCAGGGTCTGATTTGGGCCTGCACTGTTTGCAAATTATCCATTACAAAATGGGTTAAAATAAACATTAACCCGTGACCACCTGTACATGCCATCAAGACTGTAATTTGCAAGATAATCTGCTATCTTTGAGTAATATCGTGCTACTTACGAGCAAATTGTTTCCTTTAACCCTTTTTATACCAATTGGAATCTTCCTCCTTAAATACATGTACTGGGAGTCCATTCCAAAATTAAGGGGTGTCAGGTTGTGTTTTCTTCAAAAGTTACTTGGAAAATGTCTTTACTTTTCGCAAACAGTGTAGGCTGTGATCAGATGCCGCGTTCTGCGGCATCTGATCTGCGCCTGCACTGTTTTGGGGTTTCTGGTACCAAATGGGTTAAGTATAGACTGCTTTTTCAGAGGAGAAAGAGGAATTCTCAGAAATTGGCTCCCTTGTCAAAAGTGGCAGAAAATATGACAGGCTTAGTTATTGTCCTTAATAAATTTATCCACCCTTGACAAGCAGTGACAATCTATGTTTGGTGTATAAATAAGAAAAATATCACATATTTTCATCAGAAAAGTGACCGTTTTGAAGAGATGAAAGAATGCGCTGTCACATGGATGCCTTATGTTTCTGTCCATCCCTCACACTACTGTAGGATTCTTATCATATTCAGTTTACACTTAAATGTGTTTACAAGAAGTACAGTAAAATTCTGATATGAAGACCACCTTTGGGACTGTTCAAAAGTGGTCTGAAAGACCACTTTTGAACAGTCCCAAAGGTGGTCTCTGACCAGAGGACATTGTATACAGAAAACAAAGAAAGAAAAACTGAAACTTTCTAAATAAGCTTTTTACAGCAGAATTAATCTCACTTTTTTGTGGTCTTAATAGCGGAATTTTACTGTATATAATTGTACAGATAGCTGACCTATCCATTCATATTTGAATGTGAAAAATCTATAGCCAGGAAAGGGGCTGTAACTTGGGTTGGTATGTAGTTTTAATGGCCCTGCCAACACTATTACTGTCATGTCTTGCTGCTCAGTTTACATTACCATACTTGCACCCCTGCCCATCTGGGCTTGGAATAATAGATTGGGCTGCATGGTGCTTCCACACAGAGCTAAAAAAACTAAGCTTTTTTGGTCCAGTAAAACCGCTTAGAAGATCCAATTTTGCCCAGGAAAAATGGTACAAGTCTGTCCATCACTTAAATATGTTCTATAAAAGGGTTATCCTTTGGAAGCAAGGAATACACCACAGAAGTGAAAAATATGGAGTGTACATGTTTTCTGGGCCAGACTAGCTAGTTTCGGCCAATTAGGCCTCATCAGTGACCCTCAGATATTTTCAAAAATCCACAATGGAAACAATGATCCCAAAGGACAAGAAAATATAATCTACACTATGATGTAATTTCTTCGGGCGGTAGGGCTGAAGATGTCACTTTATTTTAATGTCCGGTAAAATTCCCACAAAATGGGAAACATCTCCAAAATGACCTAAATAGTGTTGGGGGGATGTAAAACCTGAACACAAACAAACAGAGCTCACCATTATGATGGGTTAAACAGTAGAGTTCATATTCTTTTGCCAGGAACTTGCAACTGCCCTTCTTGAATCAGCAGAAGGGGGAGAATGACAGTTGAAAATATTTCACAATCAGTCTTCATGAAGGAATGTTGCCCAACCCAAACTGCAACTTACCAATAGAAGAAATTCTGCCAAAATTATTGACAGTAATACATGCATTTAAGTCCTTTTGTAATGTTTTTGATACACGAAAATGATGTTTCACGGTCTAATGTCAAAGAATCTACAAGTGACATCATGAAATGGCGTCTTTTTGCTTCAGGCTCTTCTACCCTGTGATTTAAAGCAGACATTACGAGAAACATGCCTATACAAATACATTGTAAACTTTACCGCCGGAAAAACGAGAATATAAGATGAAAAATCAAATATTTTTCTTATTTTTGCTCAAAATTATAGTTTGTGGGTACAAGTTAAAACCGCCTCATGAAGGTAGTTCTAACGAGTATCCACAATCTATATTTTAGAGCAGAACTAAGAAAAATAAGGTTTACACCTATAAACTCCAGTTTTCCTACATAAAAGTGAGGTTCAACGGTGTCAAAACTATATAGGTGTGTTTTCATGATGGTCTAACATCAGAGAATAAACAAGTGATGTCAGTGAAATGGCGTCTTTTTGCTTCAAGCTCTTCTGCCGGGGTCTTTTTGCTTCAAGCTCTTCTGCCATGTGATTTAAAGCAGACATTACGAGAACATGCCTTTACGAGTACAAATATAGTGTAAATTTTACTGCCAAAAATCGAAAATTCTAAGATGAAAAATAGTGATATTTTTCTTATTTCTGCTCAAAACATGGATTGTGGGTACTCATTAGAATCTCCTCATCGAGGCGGTTCTAACAAGTACCCACAATCGATATATTTTACAGAAATAAGAAAAATAAGGTTTACCCTTGTAAACCTCAGTTTTACTGTATAAAAGTGGGGTTTCAGGGGCTTAAATAATAATATAGGCGCATGTTTTCGTGATGATAAACCACAGTTCCTTTCCATTGCTGTGTTAGAAATATTTATTTAACTTTTTTTTCAGGTAACATCCGAGTGTTCTGCCGTATTCGTCCAGTCATTAAAGAGGATGGTCAAGGTCAGCAGGCAGAACACATTGTACACCTGGACCAGGATGATGATGGTTTACTGTCTGTGTCAGCTAAAGGCAGAACACAGGTGTTTGAAGTTGACAAAGTCTTCGGAGAAGACAGCTCACAGGAGAAGGTAGGTACAGAGGGCTCAAGTTATACTGACATTTGAGCCGGCGCATAACCAAACATACAATAAGACCAGTGCGACCAGCAGAGACTCAACTCAACCTGCACTCCCATCCACTATGACAAGACCATATGCTTGTCTCTTAACATAGATATTAGCCTATAGAACAGCTGCTATAGAAGGTACATGCGATCAGCGACGACTCTGATCAGACTGCGCGAACGCGCAGGCTGATCTGAGTCTTCGCTGGTCGCTCAAGACTTCATGTAGATTTTGTCATGTGCTCACTCATTTGATGTATCGACAAAAATTGTGTTTATGATAACGACACTTTCAGTGGAATAAATATTCTGAATAAGGGGTAATCCTTTGGAAGCAAGGACCACAACATAGAACTGAGAACTATGGGGAGTGCAAGATTTTCTTGCACACCAGATAAGGAAATCCATAGTTTTAGTTTATGATAGAAATTCTGTTCCAACCGTGGTGTTTTAACCAAATTTGAATATTTTCGCGTGTTAGATAAATGCACTGGTTGAATACCACCTCATATGCGCTGTTGTTAAGGTTGACGTCATAGCAGGTTACGTTACGTTACTGAACTTCACTGTAGTGTAGTGTCATAACAATACAGCGGACGTCACTGCAGTAAGTGACTGCAGTATTAAAAATCCACGCTCTGAAATGGATGATATGCAAGAAAAAGACTCCTACATGGATGTGAGGGGTGGGTAGAAAAAAACTTTCCACGGGATCACTGTGTGCCGGCATCACTCGGCAAGCCTCGTGATGCAGAACAGTGATGCTCTTGACAGATTTTTCCATCCACCCCTCATGCCCATGTAAGATCTTTATATTCTGGGGCAGTCTTAGCCCAAGGGGAGACCAATTAATGGAGATCTTCAAAAACATTGTTTTTACACTACAAGAAACAAATGTAGTGACATTTGTTAGAATTGCCTCGCTGAGACAATTCTAACAAATGTTCACAACATTCTTTTTGTGCAGTAATTATGGGAATAAAAGTCACTTAGTTCATTACCTGTTATACCACTCCATATTGGAATGCTTTATCGGGACAAATCCTTTATATGGGCTAAATGTTGGGAGAACAAATAATGTCGTTATAAGGAGGGTATTCTGTAACTTATTTATGTGTGCCCTGATATGGTTAGGTTGTTTCATGTACAGTAAAATTCCTATAATAAGACTATCTTTGGGACTGTCCAAAAGTGGTCTTTTAAGACCACTTTTGAACAGTCCCAAAGGTGGTCTCTTGTAGAAGACAATGAGTGCAGAAAACACACAGAAAGAATGATTGAAAACTTATAAATATGCTTTTTAAATGAGAAAAAGTCGTAATTTTAGGTGGTGTTAATAGTGGAATTTCACCGTATGTGACAACAGTCTTAGAACGTAGACATATTTTATTACAATATCTTGACATTTGTAACAAGATACATGGCAAAATCTTGGGACAAGAGTTGAAATTTTCGAAATAGAAATTACTGAGATATTGTACTATCGAAGCAGTGAACATAAAGATTCTGATCAAGGGCCAGTTGTTCAAAACTAACGCGGTTGTTAGTTCTCATATCGTTAAAACTTTGATCATTTACTATGGCAAATATACTAATATTTTTGCTGAAAAAATGTGAGTAGCTTTTGCAAATGCAAAAGCTTCTCACATTTTTTCAGCAAAAATACCAAAATATTAGATATTGTACTTGCTAGAATAGTTGACGATTTTCCCACTAATGAGCCTGTTAAGCCAACGATGCTTTGAACAACTGGCCTCAGATTGTGCAGATGTACAGGCTGATCTTCACCTTTGTTGTTCGAAAATGACAAAAAAAAAATAATAATAATAAAAATAAATAATAATAAAAAAATAATAATAGTAAAATTCGGCTTTTAAGACCACCTAAAATTAAGACTAAATCTGCTTTTTAAAAGCGTATTGAGAAGGTTTCAGCATTATTTCTTTGCCTTTTCTGCACCTAGTGTCTCCTTTTAAGAGACCACCTTAGGGACTGTTCACCTTAGTGGTCTTAAAGACCACTTTTGAACAGTCCCAAAGGTGGTCTTAATATAGGAATTTTACTGTAATTTTCTCATGATGTGTATCTCCTGTTTTTAGGTGTTTGAGGAAGTGAAAGCTCTAGTCACGTCTTGTATAGATGGATACAATGTCTGTATATTTGCCTATGGTCAGACAGGGAGTGGGAAAACTTATACAATGGAGGTAGGTACACATTCACAGTATGGAAGCGGAAGTGAACGGCCATTTGCGATTGAACAGCACTTGCGATTTGTACAGTGGACGATCAGTCACTTGCGATATAACATTATCACATGGTACCTCAAGTATGTAAACACAGAAGCCATTAGCGTGAGTTTTTGGTCATTACTTTTATTTGTGTAAGTTGTCAATATATTTTCCACTTTACCGGAAATAATTTCGTTGGTATCATTGATCTTATCGGTGGACATAACAATGTTGATCAGTTGTCAAATGTTTCTCTGTTTCTGGCATACGTTACTAAAAGAGGTTTAAATGACGGATGAATATTTAGAGGCCACTTCTTTGAGTTTCTCTGACATCTTTAATAAACTATAAAGCCTACTGACAAAAAGGATGTTTACACTGATGTAAAATACGGCAGCTGAATCTTAACTTGTATTTCAATCACTTTTGATCATCTGAACGGTCACTTGACATTGGATTGAACGATCCCTTGCGATCTGTAATAATTGGAGTTGAACAGTCACTTGCCAAATTGATCATTGAAATTGAACAGTCACTTGTGATGGTGATTTCACAAATAACATTTTTGTGATTTAGGGTCATTCTAAGAAGTCTGATCAAATACTGACATCAAATAACAGGGTGTCCACGGTCAGGGAAAAAGTCAGGGAAAAATATATTTTTTCAAGGTCAGGGAATTGTCAGGGAATTTTGAAATTGGTCAGGGAATTTTGAAATTTTAGCAAAAGTCAGGGAAAAGTCAGGGAATTTTGAAAAAATATGTCCGTGAATGAAAAAAAAACCATCAAAAATAAAGGCTAAGGCAGTTTCTTCATGTTTGGCTTTTACCTTGCTAATAATAATTACAATAACAATAATGTCTTGTCCTCTTCTTAAGTATTGCATTTGGTAAATTATTCTTTGAGAAGAAACTAAAAGGTGGTAAGGGTTGGCAATAGGGGAGGCCAACAGATCTCTTTGATTTTGGTCATGCATTTCATTAGCTCACCTGAGCCGAAGGCTCATGTGAGGTATTAGTATGCCAATGCTCCGTTGTCCGTTCACATTTTCAAATAAGTATATCTTTAAAGCAAATAGGCCAATCATGATTAAATTTCATGTGAAGCTTTATCAGGTAGGGTGAAAAGAAGCAAAATGTTTTGGGGCAGATCTGATGGAAACTCTTGTTGCCATGGCCATATCTCCCATAGACTTACAGTGGGAAAAAAAATCTTCTACTCTGAAACCACAAGGCCCAGAGCTTAGATATTTAGTATATAGCAGCGTGAAGTGGTCCCCTACAAAAATCCTGCCAATCATACCCCTGTGGTCCAAATTGGCCACACCCTGGGTCTCCTTAGCTTCCATTGACTTATTATGTAAAAAAAAAAACACTTCAAAAATCTTCTTCTCCGAAACCATAAAACCCATAGCTAAGATATTTAGTATGAAGCAGCATAAAATGATCACCTACATAAATCCTGCCCCTGGGGTCAGAATTGGCCACACCCTGGCTCAGAAGCTTCCATAGACTTACAATGGAAAAACATTTAAAAATCTTCTTCTCTGAAACCACAAGGCCTAAGATATTTAGAATGTAGCAAGGAAAGGTGGTCCCAAGCTTACATAAATCCTGCCCCTGGGGGTCCAAATTGGCCATGCCCTGGGGCTCCTTAGCTCTCATAGATTTATAAAGGAAACAGCTTAAAAAAATTCTTCTCTGATACCATAAAGCCCATAGCTTAGATATTTACTATGTAGCCACGTGAAATGATCAGCTACATAAATCCTGCCAACCATGCCTCTGGGGTCAAAAGTGGTCATGCCCCGGGCTCATTAGCTCCCATGGACATAAATTAAAAATGGAAAACTCTTTGAGATTATAAGGCCCAGATCTTAGATATTTAGTATGTAGCAACGTCAAGTGCTCACCAACATAAATCCTGCCAATCATGCCCCTGGGGTCCAAAATAGCCATGCTCCATGGCTCATTAGCTCCCATGGACATGTAATGGGAAAAAAAAACTTCAAAATTCTTCTCTCAAATCATAAGGCTCTGAGCTTGGATATTTCATATGTAACAATGCTAAGTGTTCATCTATATAAATCCTACCAACCATGCCCCTGGGCTCCAAGTTGGCTACTCCCCAGGGCTCATTAGCTCCCACTTGACTTATCATAATAATAAAGCAAAAAACTTTAAAAATCTTCTTCTCTGAAACCATAAGGCCCAGAGCTTAGATATTCAGTATGTAATCAAACCAACCATGCCCCTAGGGTCCAAATTGACTATGCCATGGGGCCCATTAGCTCCTATAGAGGCCTCTGTGGTGTAATGTTTATGCAACCCCCCTGATAAACAAAGGATGACAGGATAGATCCAGGGCTTCTCCAGACTTCCAGATGAGTCTTTAAACTGAAATCCTGTCTCAGTATCACCTTAGCTGTTGGTGGAACGTAAAATTAAAACACACTCACTCATTAGCTCCTGTAGACTAATAATATGAAAAATTGAGAAATCTTCTTTTGACTCTATAAGGCCCTGAGATTAGATATTTAGTAATGTTGCAACATCAATTGGTCATCAGCATAAATCCTGACAGCCCTATAGTGTCCAAATTGGCTACTACCCTTGTGTCATTATCTCCCGCTGATTTATAATTGGAAGAATTTCAAAAAAATTCTGCCCTGAAACCATGAAACAAACAGCTTTCTAAAATGTTCCTCAAGTAAGTGTTTAGGCTCATTGAGCCTCTCGTTTCAAGGATTTCATTCAACAATACAAATGACTTATGTAAATACATGTACATGTATGTGTTTGGAAAAAAAGAAAAATAGAAAATAAATTCAAAGGGAAAATACAAACATAAAAAAACAAAACAAAAAAGCAAACAAAAACATATTTAAAGAGTAAGACAATTACAGATGGTATTGTAAAAGGAGGCAAGGGTTGGCTGTTGGGGAGAAGGAGGCCAACAGATATTAGAACTTAATGTGCAAAATATCAAAAACGGTCAGGGAAATTTGATTTTAGTCAGGGAAAAGTCAGGGAATTTTGCTTTACCCAAATTGTGGACACCCTGAATAACCAAAACACTTCCTTCTATTACCACTGCAGAAAAGTGTTCAGGACATTGCTACTGTTTCATCAGCATGGTGCGGAACTCTTTCCACTTCTGCATGTTCAAGTGATAACACACGCTTTATTTGATTTGAGGTGCTACCACCCAGTCAACACTATTCAGGTCATCTTGCAGAGGTTGCTTCCAATGTTGTGGCTTTTAACCGACACTGAGATGAAATGACATCTCAGCCCATACCACCCAAACAAACCAATAGGGTTTATATGCAGGGACGGACCGACTCACACCACTTTGCCAGGGCTGGCGACGCCCTTCTGAGCGGTTTTCCAGTACTCATGACTGAGTGCGATTGGTTTCAGCTCTGCCTGGAAGAACAGTGCATCCCAGTCTCCGATGGACACCTATAGGCTAAAGACCCGATTACAATTTTTCTTTGACATATTTCAGTAACCTTTAATTACTTTTTACATATCTCACAAAGCATTAAAATTTACTTCATTCATTGTGTGAATTGCAAAAAAAAAAGCTTACAAGTATTCTGTTATCGGACTCGGATTTTTTTTTTTCAATCAAAATGGTGTGCAAGTTATTCCTTGGCCTGCGTTTTCGCCAGATTTAAACCCAATCGAGCACCTTTGTGATCAGCTCGGAAAACGTGTGTACAGCCGACATCATCCGCGAATCAACCGTCAGCAGCTTGCCATGGCGGTACATGAAGAATGGGACAACATCACACAAGACCAGATACAGCGTTTAATTCGAAGCGTGAGGCGTCGATGCCAAGCAACACTGGATGGTATGGTGGACATACCCGGTATTACGATATGTGGTTTTGATTTGTGTGTGTGTGTGGACTTATTTGAGTCTCCAATGAAACGCACTCTGTAGTGAGTCTGTGGATAAGTTAGTGATATTCATTAAACTTGATCAAATGCTGCAAATATTGTGAATCGATTAAAATTTGAGGGTTGCGGTTTCATCGAATCCGAGTATATCTCAAAGGGTATTGGATATATGGTGACACAAGGCGGCCAACTGTTATCTTTGAAGGGGAGATAACTCAAATACAACAATACCAAGAGTTGTGTTTCTTTGTCATGACATGCCTTCTATAACTTGTATTCAATTGTGCCAAGAACCATCAGTGTATCTCAAAGATTATTGGAGTTACGGCCACTATAATGTTATATTGTCAGTGCACCCAGAGTTGTAATTCATGCGCATGACAGGCCCGCTTAACCTCATGTATATCTGTACCAAGTGACATCGCGGCCCCCCCCCCCCCCCCCCCCCCCCATCAGGGCTTGAAGAAAGATATGGGCTGCATGATGCTTCCATGCAGAGCTGGATCTGACCCGCACACAATTGCGTGTAGACCGCTTAGAGGATCTAAGCCTGCCCAGGCAAAGAGGTGCGCCTGAGTTGGACCGTCCATGCTTATAAATCCTGTTGGTTTCATTGGGCGACAGGGCTTGAGATGTCATTTCAGCTCAATGTCGGATAAAAGTCCCATAAAATTGGAAGCAACGTCTCCAAAATGACCTATACAGTGTTGATGGGGACGTTAAACCTTAAATCAAACAAACAAAAACTAAGTGACATCAATATGGCGCCTAGGTATTGGAGATATGGTGATCACAAGGTAGAGATTCTACTTTATTGGAAGGGGACATAACTAAAAACATCATGGCAACCAGAGTTGTGGTTCTTATGCATGACACGCCGGGTCAGCCTTGTGAACAATTGTGCCAGGTACCATCAATATATCTCAAAGGATATTGGGGTTATGACCATCACAATGTAGGGACCCCATTGTATTGGAGGGGGGGGGGGGGTAACTAAAAAAGACATGGTACCCAGAGGTGTTGTTCTTGCACATGACACGCCGTCTCAGCCTAGTGAACAATTGTGCCAGGCACCATCAATATGTCTCAAATGAGGAATTATGACCATTACAAAGTTGTCATTCTATTTTATTGGAAGGGGAACTACCTAAAAAACTATGGCAAATAGAGTTGTGGCACTTGCGCATGGCACACCGTCTCAGCCTTGTGAACAATCGATGAATCTTAAAGGGTTTTGGAGAAATGGCCATCACAAGGTTTCGTCTACGGAAGGACGGACGCCAGGCTGATCGCTTTATACCCCAAACCTATTCGGTCTGGGTATAATAAAAGATCGTTTGGTCATTGGAACAGCCTACCAGTGACGTCAGCAACAGAATTATGAGCTACCGCCGGAGATGCATTTTGCCGGTACTCTGGCCTTTGTAAAGACCACCAGGTCAGATATTCTAACTGGCACTGGCTATGGGACACGGTTTACAGGTCGAAACTGACCACCTTCCATAGCTACGAAGTGCAGCCTGTTATTTTTCTGACCGGTTATCGAAATGTCTGTAACTTACAGACCACTTTCCTTTTATTGCACCGTGCCTGAGATTAGAGTGGTGCATTGACCCCAATGTATCACTTTGTGCAAAAGCCTTTAAGAAAGTGGAACAACTAATCCTGGACATATTCTAGTGGTAGCCCGGGCCCCTTTGTGCTTATAGCGCCCGATTACCTTAAAAACCTGTCAACGTCAACGTGGGTGACTAATGGCTGTACTTCCGTGTTAAACCCTACGTCTATAATGTCTACTCCCATGGGCGCCTAATGACGAGTACTTGAGTCCATCAGTCACAGGAACGTCGTCTAGAAGGCGTTTTCTTGCATGTACCAGCAATTAAGTAATCTATGTTGTCCGGTCTCCGTGGGCTTGTAGATAAGAGCACTGACTCTTAATTATTACGTCTATCAAATCTATAGTTTGAAGCTCGCTCGGGTTATATGTGAGATTCCAGTTTTGCAACGGAAGGTCATGCGACTTTTCTTCGGGTACCCTGGTATTCTTGTCAAGGCCGTTAAAGAGCAACACAAATAAATAAATAAAAATAAACAGCAGTGTGTGTGTGCGCGCACGTGCGTGTGTGTGCTCTTTGTTTGTTTGTTTGTATTGGAGTTTAATGGACCCATCAACACTGTTTCAGGTCATTTTTGACCTGGTCATTTACCTATTCACAATTTTCCTGGGGAGGCTTATACGTAAGCGGTTAACCTGTACAGTGCACGTTCTTTCGCCAGAAACTGACAACTGCCCTTCTTGAATCAGCGGAAGGGAGATTGGTTGGTTGATTGGAGGTTTAATGTCCCCGTCAACACTGTAAAGGTCATTTTGGAGACGTTGCTTCCAATTTTGTGGGACTTTTACCCAACACTGAGATGAAATGGCAGCTCAAGCCCTGTCACCCAATGAAACCAATAGGGTTTATTAGCATGGACGGTTCGCCTCGCACCGCTGTTCCTGGACAGACTTAGATCCTCTAAGCGGTTTACCAGGACTAGTGTGCGGGCAGGATTCAGCTCTGCGTGGAAGCATCATGCAGCCCATATATTTCTTCAAGCCCCTATGGGCGGGGGCTAGCGGAAGGGAGAGAATGTCCGTAGAAAAGACATCATGATCAATTTGCACGACAGAATGTTATCGAACCCGCATCCTGATCACCAGTCAGACCTGCTTCTGTATTTTATCTATTTGCCAGAAAAGAGGAGATACTGTGATACGTCAGGACACAGTATGAGTGAGTAGCGTGGAGATGGGGAATATAGGTGCGATTAAGCGAATGTTTGTTTTTGTTTGATTTGATGTTTAATGTCCCCATCAACACTATGTAGGTCATTTTGGAAACGTTGCTTCCAATTTTAAGGGACTTTTACTCGACACTGAGATGAAATGACATCTCTAGCCCTGTCATCCAAAAAAACAAATATTGTTTACAAGCATGGACCGTCCGACTCGCACCGCATTGCCTGTGCAGGCTTAGATCCTCCAAGTGGTTTACCAGTACTCATGTGCAGGCCGGATTCAGCTCTGCGTGGAAGCATCATGCAGCTTAAGCGAATGACTTCAGTGACCGTTCAATCTAATCGCAATTGACCTGTACAATCAGAATACTTACAAAAGCAAGTGATCTGAACGGTTTGTTTTTCTCCAGTGTCATACTTTTAACAGTCCTTCTATCTGATTTGCATTTTTGACGATGTCTTTGATTTCTATTCAATCAGTGATACTATTGGAAGACTTAAATGCTAAATAACAAAGGAAATGCTTACTGGCACACGTTTGATGCGTATTTACAGGTGTGTCAACCGGTTATAGCATAACGATAAACTAAGTGATCAACAATCTAGCTCTTCTCATGCCATCCAAAAAATAGCATGTTTCTGCGGTTGGAATATGATAAAAACATCCATCTTACCATCAAGACATATAAATTGCTCATAAGCGTTATGTTCGCGGAACAAAAATGAAATTCCTTACCGTGTCGGCGAAAATATCATACCGCAAGTGACTGATCGTCCACTGTACAAATCGCAAGTGCTGTTCAATTGCAAATGGCCGTTCACTTCCGCTCCCATACTGTGACATTGCAGTGAAGTAATAATTTTTCTGTCATTACTGACAATGACCAGTCTTATCCATATCTGTGAAATGTTACAGTTTATGTGTACTAAGGTGGCTGATGAGACTAATTCTAGCCCTAAACTGCCAGTTACAGATAGAGCAACAGAGGTTTGAGGAAGACAGCTCTGTTCGTGATACTCCAGTTCTGGCTTTGCTCTGTACCCGTTCAGCTCAGCTTCACTTGATTCTTTTTGCCTCATATTCACTAGCACCCCTTTTAATGAGGCCTTGCCACTTTGCTCTGTCCTGTGCAATTTGTTCTGCACTGTTTGCTGAGGCATGTTCGCCCCAATACCTAGAATCATTACAGTATACACTTTGGTTTGGATATATACCGGTTGTTAAACAAACACAATTTCTGCTTGGACCCAGTATGTTCATAAGAGGTTATGGCTCAGTTTGTTTTGCTGATGTTTCATTATAAGACAGCTTACCTCTTAATGTGACTGTATTCTGATATGTTATTTCAGGGTACCCCGTCAAATCCTGGAATAAATCAGCGAGCTTTAGCCGAGCTTTTTGCGGAGACGGCAGCAAGAGGGGTTGACTGGACTTATTCCATTACTGTCAGTGTCATAGAAATATACAATGAGATGATCAGGTAAGATTTTTTTTATCTTCGGTAAAAGAAGATATGATACCGTAACGATCCTAAGTATTGGGACAGACAGGCCTAAGCAAACAGTGTAGACCCTGATCAGACTTCTCCTGGAGGAGCAGTCTGATCAGGGTCTACACAGTTTGCCATTCCATCTCCACACTTTTTGGACTCCTTGCTAGATCGCGAAACAAATCAGTTAAAATTTTAGGAGAATCACAGCAGGTCCTCAAGGTGTCCGAATTTTTTGGATTTTTTTCAGTAGTACTAACTCAGATATCAGTCAATCATTCACTCAGTCAGTCAATAAGAAGACGTGTTTGTTATTGTTTGAGTCCAATCATGAAAAAAGATTAACTTACATGGGTGTTCATGTATTATTTAATTTATTGAAGGAGTTGAGAAAAAGGGATAAAATGCAAGGCTTTGCAGAGCATTTTATCCCTTTTCCTCAATGAGTTTAATAAATTCAATAGTATAAGAGCACGAATGTAAGATTCTATTTATCATATGACATTTATTTCCCGATTTTAGTACAAAAATGTCAATGTTCCACGATATGTAAATGCCACATTGTTAAGGGAGCCGTATGTGTAATGTTATGGGACGTATCTAACTAATTGGCATATTTGATCCACTAGTG
Organism: Lucinisca nassula; assembly: GCA_963580285.1. Taxonomy (NCBI): domain Eukaryota; kingdom Metazoa; phylum Mollusca; class Bivalvia; order Lucinida; family Lucinidae; genus Lucinisca; species Lucinisca nassula. Next base: position 10,008,691 of record OY757017.1, on the reverse strand, counting down.
GATTATTGAATTTATTACATGAGGTTATTACATTCTTAATAGAAGCCTCCGTGGTCGAGTGGTTACGCTACTCGCCTTGTAAACCAGGGGTCGCAGGTTCGATCCCGGGCTTCTCCAGACTTTCGGATGAGTCTTTAAACCGAGGTCCCGTCTCCGTATGACCTTAGCTGTTGGTGGGACGTAAAACTGAAACACTCACTCATTACATTCTTAGATGCGATGTCACATGATAAAAATCAGTCTTGTGGGTTTGTGATTAGGTGAGACACAAATCAGCCTGCTCAGCTGTACATGGTCGGCCCCCTTCCCTCGGGGCTTGAAGAAATGGATGGGCTGCATGATGCTTCCATGCAGAGCTGAAACCGACCTCACATGAGTACTGGTAAACTGCTTAGAGGTTCTAAGCCTGCCCAGGCAAGCGGTGCGAGTCGGACCACCCTTGCTTATAAACCCTATTGGTTTCATTGGGCAATAGGGCTTGAGATGTCATTTCATCTCAATGTCGGTTAAAAGTCCCACAAAATTGCAACGTCTCAAATGACCTATACGGTGTTGATGGGGACGTTTAACCTCAAATCAAACAACTGAACTAATCAGCTGCCCATGACTGCCTTAGTAGCTCATTGTATGCATATCTTACTGGTAACAGGGGCCAGTTTTTCAAAGCATCGTTACCTCAACAAGCTCATTAGTGATCAAATTGTTAACTGTTCTAGCAAGTACAATGTCTAATATAGTTGTATTTTTGCTTAACCCTTATCTTGCTGAATATTCATTTAAGCCACACCCATTTCTGTCTATCAACCAATCAAATTACTTGATGTAATTTATTGCTACAAATTCATAAACTTCATGTCAAACAGTGTAGATCCTGATCAGATGGCTTCTTCAGAAGCCATCTGATCTGGATCTACACTGTTTCCAAAGATAGGGGTTGTCGTGAACAGCATGATAAGAGTTAAAAAATGTGAGCAGCTTTTGCAATGAAATCTTTTCTGTGTTCATTCTCTCCCTTTGGCTGATTCAAGAAAGGCAGTTGAAAATTTCTGGCAAAAGAAAGTGCACTGTGCTGGTTAACCACTTACATATAGGGCTGTCCAGGAAAAGTGTGCACAGGTAAACTGACTGGCTCGTTATGACCTAAGTAGTGTTGACAGCTGTTTTACTGAAAAAAAAAAAACCCACAAAACTCCAAAACAAAGACTAGCCAGTGCTTTGACTTGTAATCTTAGACCTAGATACGATGGGCATTATACTATCCCAGGTCAGAGAGCACAGATGCACAGGGTCATATTCACAAGTCTTGCAAACTGCCTGAAAGACAAAAACTTTTTGTGCCCCTGCCCATCGGGGCTTGGAGAAGTAGATTGAGGTGCATGGTGCTTCTGTGCAGAGCTGAAACTGAGCAAACTTGAGTACTGGTAAACTGCTCAGAAGGTGTAAGCCTGCCCAGGAGAAGTGGTGTGATTTGGAACATTCCTTAAACAGTAGCAGTTTCTTTGGCCGGTAGGGCAGGAGATGACATTTCATCTCAGTGTGGGGTAAAAGTTGCACAAAAACGGAATCAACGTCTCCAGAATGACATAAATAGTGTTGATGGGGACGTTTAACCTCAAATTAAACAAACAAGACTTTCAAACTGCCAGAAAGACAAAAAAATAATTTGGGCCCCTGCCCTTTGGGCATGGGAGAAATAGGTTTGACTGCATATTGTTTCTGTCCAGAGCTGAAACCAACTTGAGTACTGGTAAGCCTGCCCAGGAAAAGTGGTGCAAGGTGGACCGTTCCTTAAACCTAGTGGTTTCTTCTGCGGTAGGGCTAGAGAAATTTCATCTCAGTGTCAGGTAAAAGCCCCACAAAATTGGAAGCAACGTCTCCTGAATGAACAAAAGTGTGGACAGTGACGTAAAACCTCAACAGAAACAAAGAAAACAAACTATTGTTATTTTTCAGAGATCTGTTGAGTGAAGATACCTCATATAAGATGGAGGTGAAGATGAACCCAGAGGGTGGCGGTCTCCATATTCCAGGCCTGTCATATGTTAATGTGGATTCTGTTGAACATGTTAATGAGGTAGTACAAGATATTTTATCAGTTATCCCCTATATTAATTGCTTTGTAACATACTGACCTGATAAAGATATGCTATCTCAGGACCTGTGACCTTTATCAGGTCAACATGATATTGCACTTCTATAAACTGAACTACTGGAAAAAAATAGCAAAACTGGAGGAGTGTACAAGGAGATTTACTGATAAATAGAATAACAGATTCGTTGGGGCTTGAAGAAATAGATGGACTGCATGATGCTTTTACGCAGAGCTGAAACCGACCCGCACACGAGTACTGGTAAACCCCTTAAAGGATCTAAGCATACCCATGCAAAGCGGTGCGAGTCGGCCCGTCCATGCTTATAAACCCTATTGGTTTCATTGCGCGGCAGGGCTTGAGATGTCATTTCATCTCAACATTTGTTACTTCCTGAGAGAATAAGGGGTAACATGTGTTACTTCCTGAGAGAATAAGGGGTAACATGTGTTACTTCCTGAGAGATTAAGGGGTAACTTTTGTTACTTCCTGTTTACTTTTTGGCACATAAAGCCCCTTCAAAAAAGGTGTCTTCTCTTAACCCTTGTTCTGCTGAGCCCGAATATGTCGTATCTTTCAAACAATGAAGGTCCAGATCAGAAGATCAGATTCTGAAGAAGCCATCTGATCAGGATCTTCATTGTCATTCAGTTAAAGAATTTGTCACAATAATTTGCATCAAGTAATCTGATGGGTTAATAATCAGTGGTTGATGTGGCATATTTATATTCAGCAGGACAAGGGTTAAAGGAAGGAAGAAGCTCCTTAGGGCAATTCCAGAATTAGTCAGGGGGGGTGGGAGGCACTTTTTTAAAAACCCCACCACCCGTAAAATATAATTTTCCCTGACCCCCAGTACCCATGAATTTAAAAAAAATGAGAACCCCGCCACCCCCTATTTAAGAATAAATTCAATACCCCATCCACAGTCCATAAAAAATTTTTTTTACCCCCCACCAACCGTAAAAAAAAATGTATGTATAAAATTACCCCCCCCCCCCCCCCCCCCCCCCACACACAAAAAAAAAAATACAATGAATAAATAAAGAAATGTTAAAATGGTTAAAGGCCGGAGTGATTTGACTGTACTCAACAGCTGTATACTTTGTTTCCTTTTTAGAACATGTCATAGAAGAATATATAGGTTTTTCAAGCCTATAGTCACATCTGAATTAGTATAAAGAAGAGGGATGCTGCTCAGGGGTCCCTTCAAGAATGAGAAATATCTGCATGTCAGAAGAAATGAACTGTCCAGTTTCCTGACCAGTTGATTCTGGAGACTTACATCAAAGGGATAAATCGGGCTAGAAGGCAGACATTTTGCAAGAACCTCTGTCTAGTTCTGTACTGCATATGTGCAAATAGTGAAGGCTCTGGTGATACTGTACAAATGCACAAGCTCACAAGAGCCTTGGCTGGTGATATATGTGTTTAGTACCATTACTCATAGGAATGTCCATCAAGGTTTTTGTGTTTGGGTTGTATGTTTCAACAACTCTTAAGATCATATGTAGACTCATCCAAAAGTCTGGTAAGTTCAGTAATTGAACGGACAACTCTTACTTTATGAAGCGAGTACTCAACCACTACAACACATCATGGTTGTTGAAATCAGAGGGCCACATGAAGGATTAGTTTTTAATTTAATAGTGAAATTAAAAACAATTTAGACATCTGAAAATATGCTATGCTATTCTAAACTTTTTAAAAAATAGATTTGTACCTGGCAGTGTTGTTGCTTGTGTTTTTGTTAGTCACTTAAGGTGACATGGAACACCTGCAGGTTTGGTAGCTTTTTTTTTCTTAGTTTTCAAATAAGTAATACTTTTTCTATGTATGGGGCTACTGTTGCACAAAAAGACTGGGTAGGGTAAAGAAGTTGCAGATTCTTTCAAGCAAAAGAAACCTTTATAAAATTGGGGCCAACTTCAAGACAAGATTTACCTTCTCTGTTGGTGTTCTCACTCGCCTTGACAACTGTAAACCTTCAGATTTTTGCAATTTTCTCTACTTTTCTAAAGAAGAATTTCTACAGTGTCATATTAATGTTTCATGCAAGGTGTGATGGTTGTAGTCGATTAGAATACTAACTTTGAAGTAAATGATGACATAAATGTCGAACCTCGACGTAAATGTTGACAGATGGACGGACGGTCGGACGAACGAACGAACGGACGGAAAATCGGACGCCTATATCGCACCATGCTAAAAGCAGGTGCGACAAAAACAACAGGAAACAAATGACCAATATTAAACTACTTTAATAACCAAACCAAACTGTAAAATGTCAACACACATGGCTTATAAGCTTATAAGCCCTTAAGATGCCAATCACACCAATTGTTGTCTGCTTTGTTGTCTGCAGGTATAAAACTTTACAAGTCATTGCTGGAAACAGTGTGGACCCATATCAGACTGTTTTTCCTAGAAACAGTCTGACCAGGGTTCACACTGCTTGCCTGTACATGCAAAAATGTCTGAAAGGTTTGCAAGATGAAGCAGACAACAAAGACAACATTTAGGTACAGTTTTCAAAAAATCCTTCCTATAAAATACCCGTGTCTGGATGGGCCTTGGGTGTCATAGATTTGTACCCGACATGGCCCATATTGGAACTTAGCCCAGACACTGTCAAAACAAACAATCTGATAAAGTTTAATGAACATTCATTACAAAATATGAAGCCTCAATTATGTACACAATATTTTTCAATGATTTGACCTAGTAACCTAGTTTTTGAATCCACATGACCCATATTTGAATGTAACCTAGATAATAATCGTTCAAACAAACATTCTGTCAGATGAAGTTTCATGAAGATCGAATGGAAAATGAAGCTTCTATTGTGAAGGTTTTTCTATTAAGATTTGATTTAGTGACCTAGTTTTTGATCAGACAAGGCCCAGATTCCAACTTGGCCAAGACACTGACAAAACAAATTGTTTGACAAAGTTTTATGAACATTCATTGAGAAATGAAGCCACTATTGTGTAGACAATGTTTTTTAATGAACTGACCAAGTAACCTAGTTGTTCAACGGACATTTTCGAACTAACCTTGATATTTTGTGAACGAACATTCTAAGAGTTTCACAAAGATTCAATGGAAAATGGAGCCTCTATTGTGTACACAAGGTTTTTCTTCGATTTTACCTAATGACCTAGTTTTTAACCCGACATGAATCAGTTTCAATGGCCTAGACTTTATATAGATAAACATTCTGACAAAGTTTCATAAAGATTGGATCAAAACTGTGCCCTCTAGAGTGTATACAAGCAAAAGTTGACGGCCGATGTTGGGATTTATGACAGACATCACTGTATCCCAAAAGCACACCTATTTCTAAATAATTTAACAGAAATACTACTTTGTGATCCTCTGCCGAAATTGCAAAAATGTTCCGGGAGAACAAAATGGCCCTCAGAGATAAAAATTGAAAAACTTTGAAACAACATCTCCTCCTAATCTAATGGCCAGATTTCAAAATAATTTCCAAGAAATGTTCCTCTTATGACCTTTTATTAATATTCTGTTCTGCTGAACAAAATTGTTGCCAGAGTTAAAGATAAAAAAACATTTTTCTCCTAGTCAAATGGCTCAATTTCAAAGTATTTTCACAGTTTTTTTTCTAAGATTTGACCTAGTAACCTAGTTTTTGACCTGACCTTCAAACTTAGCCTGGATATGAGCCTAGGCACAGCAATGCCCAAAATTTACCTGTAAAGTAGAAGTAAAACAAAGATCAGGAATCGATACAATTAACTCACACACCCCACCAAAGACACCACAGGGAAGGAAACACAAACACGAAACGACCAGACCATAATGGAAACCCAAACAGAGGAAGGCCAAAAGGACAGCTACTTTCCCACAAAATGGCCTAACGGCCATCCAAAACAAAAAGACACATGTGATACAATAAGTACGAACAATAACATAAATAAACCGCCACAGAAGAACCGCCTTGGAACGGTCAGTGGAATGAATTCCACTGGGGGGCTTAAATCGATTTTACGTGGCCACAATCCTCGCCCTTACCTCTGTAGCGGTATAGACATTAATTTTGTTTAGTCCGCATGAAGGCTTCCTAACTCATCAATGTAACATCTCCAAGAACATACAAATAAAAAAAAACCACAGAGATGAAACAAGGTTGAGGACTCAACAGCATACACCAACAGAAATGCTGGAGCAAAAGAAAACCAACAGTTAGACTCCGAGAAACCCAGGAATACTTCCATGTAAATGACAAACACATCTCTGCCTTTAAATGCATGGGTGAAAGTTGCCAGAAATCCAAATACTGAAAAATTGGCTGGGGGTCAAGGGGGCCGCCTAGGCCCCTTGTGAGTCCAGGGCAATGCCCTGGTGGGAGCCCAGGGGGCAAAGCCCCCGGAAGCTCCTTGATTTTAGCAATTCAGAACCCCCTAAAACCCCTAAAAATTGACAAATTTTTTCTGCATGAAAAAACTAAGTCCACACCTAAAAAAAAATTGAGCAGGGGTTCCCCCCACTAGGCGCTGGCCAGCTTTGTTCACCCCCCGCCCATAATAATCCCGGCCTTCAAAAGAGTTGGGCAAAGACAGAGTGAAGAAGAAGTGGGTGGGGTGTCTGAAATGCAAAGTAAACAAAGTTTCCAGAACACCTTCTTCTTCAATTGATAGAACTTTTGGAAAATTGATAAATGTAATTAAATGCCACATACCTTAAACGCCCCTTTTTGTGCCTCCAATCCAACAAATTTATCATAAATATAATAATGATGGCTGATTTTTCCACTCGTTTTCCTAGCGTGTTCACAATAAATGCCTGTCCTTTACTGTCTATCTATCCATCTATCTTCTAATACTGAGTCGGTCATACTTAGCCATTACCTCAGAGTCATACTTGGTCATTACCGGGGAGTCTTTTTTCGGAAAATCGTCACCCCCCCCCCCCCCCCCCCCCCCCCACCCCCAAAATTTTCTCCTCGGATCTGCATGAATCACAAGATCGTCAAAATCGGACCTCCGATCCGCGGTTATACGCGTTTCCGCGGAACTATCACATCCCTGAATTATAAAAGATGCGTGAAACCTCTCGTGGGGCGAAACCTCATAGTGGCGAAACTCTTGGTGGCAAAACCTCCGATGGCGAACTTGTTTGGTGGCGAATCCTCTGTAAACGCTGTGTTTCACCCAAAGTTCTGTGTTTTACCCAAAAACATGTAAGCAAACATTCGGAATCATTCGGGCGTTTCACCGCCGTTAAAAAAGAGAGAAGTTGAATTTCTACCCGTAATTAATTAATTACCGTTAGAGTAGTTTTCTACCCATAATGATTTAATTGTGGGTTTGACAATGACCCCCACCAGGCATGGAATTCAATTTTCTCTGGACCCCCCCACCCGTGAAATACAATATTCACCCGACCCCACCACCCGTACAAAAAAATATCGGGTGCCGCCCGCCCTCCCCCCATGGCTAATTATGGAACCTCCCTTAGTGTTAGGGAGACAAAAATATTTTTGAATGACCTCCCCTGATGTGTATCCATTAACTGAGTTCTTAATATTTTTTTCAGTGTTTTGCCTTTGGACAACAGAATAGAGCTACTGCTGCAACGAACATGAACGAGCACTCGTCACGGTCACATGCTCTGCTCTGTGTCACAGTGGAGGGGGTGAACAAAACAACACAGGCCAAAACTATAGGTATTTGCTCGGCAGCACACTTAGCCCTTAAAACACAAAGCGAAAAAACAGAAGATGACATTCAACTTGGGTTTAATTATTTTTTTAGAAAAATCAGGTTTGATATTTTGTGTGAATGTTTGCCAAGCAGGCAGTTCACTGACTGTCTAGACTTATTTTCTCTAAAACTCTTGAATAATATTTGAAAATAGCATCCACTGTATTTTGTGTTTGGCACCTTTGCTGTTTACTTCTGAAGTTCTAGACCCCTGCCCATCGGGACTTGGAGATTGGGCTGCATGGTGCTTCCACACAGAGCTGAAACTGACCGCACATGAGTGCTGGTAAAGTACTTAGAAGGTCTTAAGCCTGCCCAGGCAAAGTAGTGCAAGTCGGACCGTCCCTGTATATAAACCCTATTTGTTTGTTTGGGCAGTAGGGCTTGAGATGTTATTTCATCTCAGTGCCAGGTAAAAGTCCCACAAACTTGGAAGCAGCATATAAAAAATAACATAAATAGTGTTGACAGGGAAGTAAAACATCAATGCAAACAAAACTCCAGAAGTTCCAAGTTAAGTATGTGGATGCTGGTTCGTTTGTGTCACATATGACAAGCCCTTGAAGACCACCTTTGGGACTGTTAAATAGTACGAGGACTGTTCAAATATGAATGCAACTAAGCACATAAAAATGATTCCGTGATAGATTTTGATGAAAAATTTATTTTGTCCCCTCAAAATATTCCCTTTAAACGGATATACAAACTTTCAGTTTTCTGATCCAATCATTGAATGCATTTTGGTAGTCTTTTCGAGGTATACTATGAAGGCACTGGAATATTGCAGAACCGAGGTGTTTGCGCTGTACAAATTTTCAACCAGAAAGGCATTTTTTCAGCCGTGGGAACAAAAAAAAAGTCACACGGGGCAAGGTCAGGGAAATACGGTGGGGTAAGGGAGTTCAACAACCTTTTCCTGCTTCAGATAGTCTTGCACAATGAACGCCTTGTGCGATGACGCATTGTCATGTAGCAATCTGACATTGGCCAAACCAGTTGCGGGTCTTCGTTCTTTGAAAGATTTCTTCAATTTTCGAAGAACTGTATTCTTGTAAAACTTTGCATTTACAGATTTGCCTTTAGGCACAGCAACCTGAATAGCAGGGCCCTGATTTGAAATGAATATGACATACATTACCTTCTTGACGCTCATGGTCCGCTTTGCAATGCATGGTCTTTTGCAATACTTTATTGCCCATATTTTGTTCTGAATCTTTCGTTTTGGCTAAAAAAAGTGAACCCATGTCTCGTCACCTGTGACGACATTAGCGAAAGACCGTGCATTGTAATTTGGAAACTTTTTAAGCAACTTCTTGGCGCACTGAACGTGTGTCTTTTTCTGCTCATCTGTCAACAGATGGGGAATCCATCTAGCACAGGTCTTTCTCATTTTCAAATCCCGTTTCAGAATTGTATGAGCTGCTCCTAATGAGATGCCAACCATACTAGCTATTTGCCTAGTGGTGTATCGTGCATCGGTAGCAACTATTTCTTTCACTCTAGCAACCATCTTGGCAGATGTTGCTCTTTTTGGCCGACGATCATGTGGTGCATCGTCTGTTGAGCCTAGCCCAGATCTGAATTTCTTACACCAACGAAAAACTGTCGGAAAAGACATTTCATTATGCCCATAAACCGAACATATTTCATCAAAAATGTATTTGCACAGTATACCAAGAATACAATGATTCTTAATATAGGACCGTATTTCAACGGCGTACTCTGACCTTCTTCCAACCATGTTTTGTATTAGTATACAAGAGTAGACAGTGTTTATCGAACGATATACATGGCTAAAGTGGACAGATTTTAACAGGTTTGGTATCAATGTATAGGTAAAATGATTTTCTACACTGTGATATTTATTTCCAGGTGATTTTCGCATTAGTGCATGAGAAAACGTTCTACTTGCATTCATATTTGAACAGTCCTTGTATTGTTTTTTTACCAAAGATGGTCTCTTACTTATGGACACTGGGTGTAGAAAACATAGAGAAGGATTAATTGAATATGATCTATGAAAGGGTAAACATCCATATGTGCTTTTAAAAACAGAATTGAATTAGTCTCAATTTTAGAAGGTCTTTGTAGTGGAATTTGACTGCACATAGATTTATTGTGTATCATGATCTATATTCAAACATACATATTTTATTTTCTGATTTTGATGGTCTTTTTCATTTCACAGGAAAGTTAAATCTTGTTGATCTTGCGGGATCAGAGAGAGTTAGTCGGTCCAAAGCTGATGGTGCGAGATTAAAAGAAGCACAGAACATTAATAAATCCCTGTCTTGCCTCGGAGATGTGATACATGCCTTGAGATCTAAACAGAATTATGTCCCCTACAGGAACTCAAAGCTCACCTACTTGTTGCAAGATTCTTTAGGTAAGTAGGGTAAATTAATTCATTTTTATGGCTAGAAGTTTTTGTTTGTTGCCTTTTTAGAATGAGTATACCGTATTTACTTCATTACAAAAATTCGCCTTTACAAATGCATTGTAATCTTTATCGCCGAAAAAAAAAACCACGAAAATTTTGAGATGAAAAATTGTGATATTTTCCTTATTTCTGCTAAAAATATAGATTTTGGGTTCTCGTTAGAACCACCTCATCAAGGTGATGAGGTGGTTCTAACGAGTACTCACAATCAATATTTTTGGTTCTCGTCCTCTCAGAAAATGCATTTTTGACGTCCTTATGGGGTATGCTGTTTATACACTGGAATAGCGCACTACCCAAGGCATGTCGGCTTTCAAAACAACTTTCTCGCAGACATGTTTAATACATGGGTTGAGCTAGAAATAACATATTTTAGCTGTTTATCTACAAATAATGTATAAATATAAACATTAATATTAGTATGATGAAGACAGTGAGTGGAGCTAAAATGGTATGAACCGCAAACGTGTGTGGAGCTTAAAATCCATGATGCTCGAAGTGAACAGAGCTGAAATGGCATGATTTGAAAAAAAAAAAAGTGGATGGAGTTAAAAAATTCATGATGCACAAAGTGGGTGGAGTTAAAATGGCATAAATAGCAAAAATGGGTGGAGCTTAAAATCCATGATGCACAAAGTGGGCAGAGCTAAAATGGCATGATTTGCAAATGTGGGCATAGCTTTTAATATCCATGATGCACTAGTGTGTTGAGCTAGAATGGCATGAACTGAAAAAGTAGGCAGTGCTTAAAATCCATGATGCACAAAGCAGCTCCGCCCATTGGGTCAATCTAAAATGGCATGATTGTGAAAGTGGGTGGAGCTAAAAATAATCTGACACCGTCCAGTCCAACAGATTTTAAAGATTTATTTTTTCTGCAGGAGGAGATAGTAAGACCCTAATGATTACCCAAGTGGCCCCTGTCAGAAAGAATGAAGGGGAAACAATCTGTTCCCTAAACTTTGCCCAGAGGGTCCGCAGTGTTGAACTTGGTGCCGCTACAAGAAGGTTGGAGAATGGAGATCTGATAGAGGTACATACCTTTTCTGTTTATTTTAATACTTAGAATGCCAGTGACAACTTCAGCAGACAATTTCAAAACTTTTTGCCTTATTTTTTTTAGGGTCAATAAGACTTGACATTTTCTACAGATTGCCTGTTTTCGATTCTTGTTGTCTCTAAAAATAATGAAAGATAAACTTAAATGTCTACTGCTGCACATATTTCCTTAGTCAAGGTCAATCAAGAGTCATTTCTTGCTGTCGAGTCCTCACCGTTGTCTCACCTCTGTGGTTCTTTGATTTTTTGTGTTCACGGAAATGTTGCACTGATGAGTTAGGAGGGCTTCATGCGGACTGAACAAATTATTTGTCTAAATCGCGACAGAAGTAAGGGCGAGGATTGTGGCCACGTAACATCGATTTAAGCCCCCCAGTGGAAATCTTTCCACTGACCGTTCCAAGGCGGTTCTTCTGTGGCGATTTATTTATGTTGTTGTTTGTTACTTACTGTGTGTATCACTTGTGTCTTTTTATTTTGGATGGCCATATGGCCATTTTGTGGGAAAGTAACTGTCCTTATGGCCTTTCTTTGTTTAGGTTTCCATTATGGTCTTGTCGCTTAATGTTTGTAGTTCTTTCCCTTTGGTGTCTTTGATGGGTGGAGTAAGTTAATTGTATCAATTCCTGATCTTTGTTTTTCTTCTACTTCACAATATGATTAACCCATTTTATTCCGGAAACCCCCCAAAATGGTAACTGGCAAACCGAGCAGGCCCAGATCAGATGCCGCAAAGTGCGGCATCTGATCTGGGTCTGCGCTGTTTACAAAGGGTTAAGCTATTTTCTAGATATATTTCTTAAAAAAAAAAAAAAAAAAATGGACTGCAGCTATATATGAGGCAGAAAATTCCATTCAGAACAAAATGGTTTAAGACTTGTGTGGCGGCGGTAAAACGTCTCCCTGCCCTATATCATAGTGTAGATTATATTTTCTTGTCCTTTGGGATCATTGATTCCATTGTGGAATTTTGAAAATATCTGAGGGTCACTGATGAGGCCTAATTGGCCGAAACTAGCTAGTCTGGCACAGAAAACTTGTACACTCCATATTTTTCAGTTCTGTGGTGTTTTCCTTGCTTCCAAAGGATAACCCTTTTATAGAACATATTTGTCTGTTGAACCTAACTGATTTGTTTGTTGATACTACCTGAGTTTGCACACTGAATGTCTTCGCACAGATCACAAATTTCGAAGATTTTTACACCGAAACTGCAGTATAAATAGTAGACAACATAGACCCAAATCAGACTTCTCATTGCTGCTGTTGGAGCAGTCTGATCATGGTTTACACTATTGAGCCATTGATTTTCTATGGAAATTAGTTATTTTTCTACAATCATTCTCTCCCTTCTGATTTTGGGAGACCAGTTGTTAGTTTCAGTTCACAAACTGCTTGACAAACAGTGTAGATCCTGATCAGATGGCTTCTACAGAAGCCATCTGGCTTTTACAGAAGCCATCTGATCTGGATCTATACTGTTTGCAAAGGTAAAGGTTTTCATGTTCAGAAAGATGAGAGTTAACCATTAAGGCTGCAAAATTGGGCTTTTCAGACTTTGAAAAGCTTGGTCAGTATTAGGCCTGATTATCATTTTCTCCGGGTTATTTTGTGCTCAGATTTCATTATTGATGCATGGCATATTTTTCATTATTGTTAAGAATCACTCACCACTCATCTTTTTGTTTAAGTTTACATGTTCTTTGAATGCTTGACAATCACAAAACCAGAGTAGCCCCCCCCCCCCACTCCCACCCCCCAACTTACAAAACATTCCAAATAAGATGTAATGGATGGTAGCAATATTCTATCTATAAAAGGTTTTTGTCTTTTGCAGAATGGAGGCAGGAGAATTTAGGCATATTCATTTGATTTAACCCATTGCATGCAGGAAACCCCTACAGGGATACCTTGGCAAACAGTGCAGGCCCAGATCGGACGCTGCAGAATGTGGCGTCTGATCATGGCCTGCACTATTTGCTAACAGAATTTTCCATCAAAAATAGAATAAAAATGCAAAATTAGGCCTGACACCTCTTATATGACAAATGGACTTGTCCAACATATAGCAATGGAAGAGTCCACTAGCATACAGTGGGTTAATTAATGCAAAAATTTGTAGGTCAGTACGGGTCCAGTTGTTCAGAGCTAATGAAGGTAAAAAAATTATATATTTGCTGACAAAAATGTGAGCAGCTTTTGCAATGCAAAAGCTACTCACATTTTTTCAGCAAAAATATTTTTTGCTGACAAAAATGTGAGTAGCTTTTGCAATGCAAAAGCTACTCACATTTTTTTTTCAGCAAAAATGCTACTGTATTAGATATTGTACTTGCTAGAACAAGGAAATTTTTTATCTCTGACGAGTTTGTTAAGCTGACGTTGCATTGAACAACTGGGCCCTTCATGCATTTTATGATAATTTTTAAACACAGTAAACATTGTATATTAAGACCACCTTTGGGACTGTTCAAAAGTGGTCTTTAAGGCCACTTTTGAACAGTCCCAAAGGTGGTCTCTTACAAGAGGACAGTGGGTGTAGAAAACACAAGGAAAGAAAAATTGAAACTTTTTAAATGTGATTTTTAAAGAAATTATTAAGAATTATTGGTTATAATTTTAGCTGGTCTTTTATAGTGGCATGTCACCGTACTTCTTTCCAGATATGAACAGTTGTTCTTGCATGAATATCTATGTGCATGGCTGTTTGAAGCCATTGTCAAATGGACAGAAAGCCATGCTCAAACAGCAAAAACCATGTTCAAATCATGAAATTTGCGTGGTGTTTGAACATGGATTTTGAACTTTTGATATCACAAGACTTGCCTGGCTTTGTTTACATTATGTTGAGGGACGCAACGTTATTGCCCTGAACGTAGCGCTTTAGGGTTCTTTGATGACGTCAGATGGTTACTGCATAACAACGTCATTGTAAACAACATTCTGAACTGGCCACCATGTTGGTTCGTTGGTCGCATTTGAAGAGTTTGTATGCAGTTTATGTGGAGTTTTTGGGCGTTTTCGTCAAAATTTGGTGTCGGAATCTTAAGTTATGCAAGAACAATGATCATCCATGGTTATTTCATTGCATTAACATTGCCGGGTCACTCGGAAGGTATTTGAACATTCAGCCTGGCGGCCTCATGATCAAACAGCTTCCTCGGGACCCGGCAAACTTTAATGCATGAAAAACCATGATCCTGATTGAGGCCTCTCTGATTGGCTTACAAAACATGAAAAGAACACCAATTTATAAGGGTATTTTCTTTTGGCAAAAGATCAGTTGTTTGTCATTGTCATGCATCTTTTTGATCTCATTTTCATTTGCAGCCTACGACAAAACAAGCCCGTCGTGCACCACTAAAATTATCACCTCATGTTCATTCACAGAGTAAGATCATTGCTGTGTCATCCTGCATGCTTCATTAGGCAAAAAAAAAGCTATTGTTTCTGGAAACACGACAGACTGTTTCATTTTGCCCTGGACACAAAGTGTTTTTACAGACTTGCCATCCCAAATATATGGCTACTTTGGGTCCAGGAATTAGATGTTTTAAAGCATTCAGTACCAGAAGGGGTACCTTGACAAACTGTTCAGGCCCAGATCATACCCCGCAGAATGCAGCATCTGATCAGGGCCTATACTATTTGCAAACAGTTCAGCTATTTTCCAAATAAAATTTTTAGAAAACACAACCTGACAGCCCTAAATTTTGGAATAGACTCCTGCTATATGTAAGGAGGAAGATTCCATTTGGTACAAAAAGGGTTAATTTGCATGAGCCATCCGTCATAAAACACTATGTATTGAACAATACGAATTTCACATTGCAAAAATATGGCTGCATGGTTTTTAGCGATAATCTGCAAAATGCTCTCACGCTCCCTGTATTCACAAGCATTTTGCATGCTGAGCCCATTTCAATTTGCAAAAAACTCTTAACCCATATAATGCCAATCACGACAATTGTCGTCTGCTTTGCCGTCTGCTTGTTACCTTAAAAGTAATTTTTTGCAAACAGTGTGGGGCCCAGATAAGACTGCTCCAGTCTGATCTGGTCCCACACTGTTTGCCTGCATGCAAAAAATATTTTTAAAAAGTTGGCCAAAAAAAAAAATTCAGAAGATAACATTTTCAGATGTAGTTTTTCTTGGCGTCTTAAAGGTTAAAAAGTTTCTGTAAGTTCATAGCCATGTTGGGTTTGTGTAAAAAAAAAAAAAATAATAAAAAAAAAGTGACCTATAGACCTAGACAAAATTTGAGATGTTTCTGGAAACAATACCTTTCTTTTTTGGCCTTAGTTAGATATTACATGTCAGCATTATTGTGTAAAGCTTGTCAGCATTATTGTGTAAAGCTTGTCAGCATTATAGTGTAAAGCATTTACATGTAAAGCATTATAGTGTAAAATGTTACAGTATAAACCAACTTCTTTTTGCTGCATCAAACTTCTGCCTTGGCCCCCGCCCATCGGGGCTTGGAGAAATATATGGGCTGCATGATGCTTCCATGCAGAGCTGAAACCGACCACACATGAGTACTGGTAAACCGCTTAGAGGATCTAACCCTGTGCGAGTCAGACAGTCCATGTTTATAAACCCTATTGGTTTCATTGGACTACATGGCTTGAGATATCATTTCATCTCAATGTTGGTTAAAAGTCCCACATAATTGGAAGCAATGTCTCCAAAATGACCTATACAGTGTTGACAGGGACGTTAAACCTCAAATCAAACAAAATCATACTTCTGCCAGTGTTAAACTTCTTAATGTTGATTTTTTTATCCTTTATCCTGCTGGCGGAGATAATCTCCACTTTTGCAAACTGTGTAGATCCAGATCAGATGGCTGGAAGCCATTTGATAAGGATCTACACTGTTTGTCATTCAGTTTGCAAGTTTGGATGAACAGGTCACAGGGAAGATCCTCATCAGGTTCATAAACACTTTTTCATTTACATTGATCATGACATGTTTCCTGTTATCATTTTTTTCCCTTCATCTGGTTCAAGAAGGGCAGTTGACAGTTTCTGGCAAAAGAATGTCCTTTGTGCTTGATAACCGTTGACTAGCTAACCACATATTCTTGGCAGGCTTATACATAAGCGGTTAACCAGTACAGTGCATGTTCTTTCACCAGAAACTGACAACAGACCTTGAATCGGTGGAAGAAAGAGAATGATCATAAGAACGATTTCATGATCAGTCACCACGAAAGAATGTTTCCAACCCCGGCAGGTATTGAACCCGCTACCTGGTCAATAGTCTAGACAGGCATCTGACCAAGCTGTCAAGTCCGGCTTTCTAGCAGTTGTTCTCATGGGTAAAAGGAAACTGGTTTATATTTTATAGCTTTGTCCACACAATCAGCATAGCTCTAGATAAGGTGCTTTTTTCATCAGAATATACTGGCAGTATTCTTATCTCTGCATGAAACATTTACCATATTTGCATTATTTGCTGGCTCCCAGCTTGCATATTGTCAATATTGGAAAAACAGGTAATCAGACCCCCCTGACCTTGAAAGGTCAGGGGGGTCTGGTTACCTGTTTTTTCCAACACTGATAACCTTCAGACTAGGAACCAGCAGATAATGCAAATAAGGTGAATAAGTCATTGAGGTGCTTCTATAAGTACCAACAACGTATGTTTTCATGCAGAAATGAGAAAAATAATATCTGGATACCCTCTCTTATCGGGAGCTATGAATCAGTCTTGTTGAGTTGCACTGATAGTTTTGATAAATTTGATCGATAGATTGATTGTTTCCGGTTTAACAACACATCAACCCCTGTGTGTCATTTTAATAGAGGAGATGAAAGTGAGGGACAGAGGAAAACAGTAAAATGAATGGAAGTGTAGAAACAGAAGAAATAACAACACTCCCTCTCATCTTAAATGCTGCAACAACAGCAGACCTGGCCTAACTGTAGAGCCAATACATGTAGCACTTGGATGCCCCAGTGACCCAAGATACATGTCAACTTTGGCTCTCCCATCCACCTGGCCCCATGGATAAATTTGACACTGGCAAATTGGACAAGACTGATTTTGTTGACCAGTTGTTCTAGTTCATGTTTAGCTGTCTGTTTCATTTCCATGTTGTTGCTTTGGTTTTTATGCCATGCCATTCAAAGAATGGTGGAAGGGCATATAGCATTGCCCCTGTCCGTCTGTTCGTTTGTCCGTTCATTTGTTCTTCCATCCGAAACTTAAACGCAGTCAATAACTTTCTTATTTCTGGATGGAGTTTGAAATTACTTTGTAGAAGTGTTAATCATCATGAGACGATGTGTCACGTGCAAAACGCAGGTCCGTACTTCCAAGGTCATACTTAGCGGTCAAAGGTAAAAAAAAGGGTCCGAAACTTAAACGCAGTCAGTAACTTTCTTATTACTGGATGGATTTTGAAATTACTTTGTAGAAATGTTAACCATCATGAGAGGATCTGTCACGTGCAAAACCCAGGTCCATACCTCCAAGGTCAAGGTCATACTTAGAGGTCAAAAAAAGGGTCCGAAACTTAAATGCAGTCAATAACTTTCTAATTTCTGGATGGATTTTGAAATTACTTTGTAGAAATGTTAATCATCATGAGACGATGTGTCACGTGCAAAACCCAGGTCCGTACCGCCAAGGTCAAAGTCATACTTAGAGGTCAAAGGTCAAAAAAGGGGTCCGAAACTTAAACTCAGTCAATAACTTTCTTATTTCTGGATGGATTTTGAAATTACTGGGCAGAAACGTTGGCCATCGTCAACATTCTTTCATGGAGATTGATCATGAAATCTTTTCTACGGTCATTCTCACCCTTTCCCTGATTCAAACAGGGCAGTTGTCAGTTTCTGGTGAAAGAATGTGCACTGTACTGGTTAACCGCTTACGTATAAGCCTGCCCAGGAAAATTGTTTATAGGTAAATTGACCGGCTCAAAAATGACCTAAAATAGTATTTACTGGGCCGTTAAACTCCAATACAAACAAACAATACTAACACATAGTTACTGACACTTAACGTCATGACACCCTCTGTGACAACACTTTGTTTTCTTTTGCATTTCTTTGGCAACAAAATACCGGCCCCGATAGCTCAGTTGGTAGAGTGTCCGCTCCGGGGAACAGGAGGTCACGGGTTCGATCCTGGGCCGCGACATACCAAAGTCATTAAGAATGGTACTAGCTGCTCCTCGCTTGGCACTCAGATTTACGGGGTAGAGCTAGGACTGGTCGACCCAGTGTCAGGATAATGTGACTGGGTGTAGTATCATGTAATGTGTCTGGGACATGAAACTTCAGTGAGGCAGCACTATAAAAGTGAGCATTGAGCTCCCTGTCCCAACCAGACACCGTTGTGATATGACTAAAAAATTGTTGACAGCGACGTTAAACCTGAATACACACACACACATTGGCAACAAAATCCAGTTTCAAATCATTATAAGATAAACAGAATCTTATCTTAAACTCATGGTCATTTCATATGAAATTTATGAAACAAGCATAGGCTCGTTTTCATAAATTTCATATGAAATGACCACAAGTGTGAGACAAGTGTGAGATTATAAGAAACTTATATGGGTGTGAGGGGTGGATGGAAAAATCCGTCCCGAGGGACACTGTCCGGCATCACGAGGCTTGCCGAGTGATGCCGGACAGTGATCAAGAGGGTCGGATTTTTCTATCCACCCCTCACACCCATATTGGATTCTTTTTCTTGCATACCTTCCATTTCTTAGCGTGGATTTTTAATGCTGCAGTCACTTCGGTTGCCAACGTCCGCCATATTGTGTTGACACTGCAGGAATGTGACGTCAACCTTAATGATGGGGCATACGAGGCCGTAATCAACCAGTGCATTTATCCAACACGCGATTATATTCGATTTGGGGTAGGAACACCAGGGTCAGAACATAAATTTCTATCCCAGGGTAAATCACGGATTTCCTTGTCTGGTGTGCAAGAAACTCTGTGTACCAGTTTATGGGGTTGAAAGGGTTAATTAATGTTGTTAGTTGTTTTGGAAAAAAATGTGCACTGCACTGGTCAACGGCTTATGTTTGCCCAGGAAAATTGCTGTTGGGTAAACTGTCCAGCTTTATATGAACTAAATAGTTTTGACTGGGCTTTGAACTCTTATTCTGCTGTTAACGACAACCTTTTCTTTGCAAACAGTGTAGATCCTGATCAGATGGCTTCTTCAGAAGCCATCTGATCAGGATCTACACTGTTTGACATTCAGTTTATGGATTTGTAGGAATAAATTACATCAAGTAATCTGATTGGTTCAAAGTCAGAAATGGGTGTGGCTAAACTGAATATTCAGCAAAAGAAGGGTTAAACTGCAGACAAACAAAATTGGTTTTTGATAATTTTGTAGAATTTAACGGTGGAGCAGGTAGGTCTAGTTTAACAACTGTTAACTCATCAAGCTCTAGCAGACAGCTAAGATTTTTGTGTCTTTTCAAAGGAAAATAGGGCTTGACATTACAGTCAAAACTGTATTAAGCAAGCAACTGTGGGATAATC
The DNA here is from genome assembly GCA_963580285.1 of Lucinisca nassula. Classification (NCBI taxonomy): domain Eukaryota; kingdom Metazoa; phylum Mollusca; class Bivalvia; order Lucinida; family Lucinidae; genus Lucinisca; species Lucinisca nassula. The sequence continues at coordinate 9,988,848 of OY757017.1, read as the reverse complement.
AAAATTTGCTTGCTTAAGACAGGTGCTTGCTTAACACAGGTGGGTTTTCATGCATTTGCCTTTTTGGGAACTGAAAGCCTGCTTGCTTAAGACAGGTTGCTTGCTTAATATAGGTGGCCACTAAGACAGGTTAGACTGTATACACGAATCATCTGTTAGAGGACAGCATTTTCCAGGCATTCTTTGTTTTTCAGTGATAAATTGGGCTTGACATTACATGAGCCCCGCCAAGCGAATTTGTGTCTTCGAGCATTCCGTCATGACAAATATTAACTGAACATGCCCAGCCATTCAGAGGGGCCAGGGATATGGCTTTCTGTCTGAAAGTTCCTCTTGATTCACTGCTTGTATGAGCGAGCAGCGAAGGTTCTGGCGAGACTGCGTGGATGCGCAGGCTCACCTGAACCTTGCCTGTTCGCATAGGCGATAAGTACCAAAATCGCTTGACTGGGCCCACATGGCAATCATCTTCTGGGCAGATGATTTGCATGTTATGTCATGCATTATTTTATCCGAAAAGTAAGAAAAAATATTTCTTCCCAAAAGATGAGACTTAAATGTCAAGCCTTTTTTCTCTGGAAAAGAAATCTGATAAAAAAAATGACCATCCGCTCTAGAATTTTTGATAGTGCTTGACGGGTCAATGCATGCTTTGTGCTGTGCAGTAGAGTGTTTAGTTGCTTATATGCACACAAAGTTGTTATTTATTACATATATACATGTACATGTATTATAATCTTTCAGTTACGGGCCTCCGTGGCCTAGTGGATAAGAGCACTGACTCTTAGTCATTAGGTCTCTCACCGCCGTAGGTTCGAGCCTCGCTCGGGCCACGTGTGAGACGCCAAGTTCTGCAACGGAAGGTCAGGTGGTTTTTCTCCGGGTACTCCGGTTTTCGCCCACCTCTGATTAACGATCGGCTCGATATGAGTGAAATAATCTTGAAAGGGCCGTAAAACCCAAACCAAAAAAAAAAAAAAAAAAAAAAAAAATCTTTCAGTTAATTTATTTTGTGGTTTTAACTTCTGTTAAAGAGCAACCTTGTTTTCATTATTTCTGCTCTAAAATATAGAATGTGGGTACTCGTTAGAACCGCCTCGAGGAGGCGGTTCTAACGTTTATCCACAATCTGTATTTTGAGCAGAAATAAGAAAAATATCAAATTTTTTTCCTCTAAAAATTTTCGTTTCTACAGGGATCAAATTTAAAATGTATTTTGTATAGGCGTGTTCTCGTAATTGCCTGAGCATAAGCGCAGTCTCGCCAGAGCCATTGCAGCTAAAGGCTTTTATAAATTTAGCATTCTACAATGTATTTTGCTTGTATGGATTGAGGTTTTACACCCACATCAGAGATGTTTGGACCAATGTCATTTCAATCTACAGTCATGTTATACAATTTAACTTAATGTAATATTGTCAGTATCATTATTTGCATCATAAAAATAAATATTCCACTTAAAAAAGAGCAAACAAAGCTGAAAAAATTATATATAGAGGATCTCACATGAGTGCCGTTTATGTATAGTTGAATTTGTTCAACCAGTTAAGGAAAAGGGATAAAAGTGAGTTTCTGCCGAGCTTTAATGCGTTTTTGTCAATGAGTTTAATAAATTCAATAATACATGAGCACAAATGCAAGATTCTGCTTATCCTATGACATTTAAAAGATATCATACATGATTTTTCTACAAAAATAAATATTCCGTCATTAGTAAAGGCTGCATCATTAAGGACGTCATTCATGTGTAACGTTATGGAACGTATCTAATTAATACATGGCATTATTACATTTTCAGATGCGACGTTATTTGATAAAATAAGATTTACAAAGTTGAACCCTTGTCTTGTTAAACCTTTGTACATAGTATAACCCTTCGCCCACGCCCATCGGGGCTTGAATAAATAGATTGGGCTGCATGATGCTTCCATGCAGAGCTGAAAGTGACCACACATGAGCACAGGTAAACAGATTAGAAGGACTAAGCCTGCCAAGGTAAAGTGGTGTGAGTCAGACCGTCCATTGAATATAACCTTTTGGTTTCATTGGGGGGCAGGGCTTGAGATGTCATTTCATCTCAATGTCGGGTAAAAGTCCCACAAAATTTGAAACAGCGTCTCCAGAATGACCTAAATAGTGTTGATGGGGACATTAAACTTTAAAAAAAAAAAATTAAAAAATCGCAAAATAGGCACCTTATAAAGTCATGTATCTTTTGCTATGTATCATATAGTTGGTTAATTTATAGGTGAATTTATAGGAATAAATTACATCAAGTGATTTGATTGGTTGAAACACAAAAGTGGGTGTGGTAAAATTAATTTGATTCAGTATGACAAAGTTTAAAGAAACTGTTAACCCTTATCTTGCTGTTCACGACAACCCCTATCTTTGTAAACAGTGTAGATCCAGATCAGATGGCTTTAAGTTTATGAATTTGTAGCAATAAATTACATCAAGTATTTTGATTGGTTGATAGACAGAAATGGGTGTGGCTTAAATGAATATTCAGCAAGAGAAGGGTTAATAACAATTTTGAAGATGAAATAAGCTGCATCATGCAAAACTGTTTTATTGGACACCTGCACCCAGCAAAGACTCACATCCGCCTGCACAGCCACGCATTCTGATCAGTTTTCTGTGTGTGCTATAAAAAATTAGATGCCAAATGACAAAATCCTTCTTCAAGCAGGCGGGGAGGGATATGTTGTAACTTAGTCGGTGTGGAGGCTGAGCTAAGTTTGCTGAACGCATGTTAGAATACAAAGCTAAATTTTGCCTTTGGAAACAAAGAACACATAAGAGAACGAAAACCGGAGACTCGGTTTTATTGTGTCTCTTCATATACAGCAATGTAGTTTGTAGGCTGCATCGCCCCCGCCCGTAGGGGCTTGAAGAAATATATGGACTGCATGATGCTTCCTCGCAGAGCTGAATCCGGCCCGCACACTAGTACTGGTAAACTGCTTAGAGGATCTAAGCCTGTCTAGGAACCGGGGTGCGAGGTGGACCGTCCATGCTAATAAACCCTATTGGTTTCATTGGGCGACAGGGCTTGAGATGTCATTTCATCTCAATGTCGGGTAAAAGTCCCACAAAATTGGTAGCAACATCTCCAAAATGACCTTTACGGTGTTGACGGGGACGTTAAACCTTCAATCAAACAAAATCAAATTGTAGGCTGCATACGCCGCCCTAGCACCAGCTTGAGCGATATTCGATTTTCAAAGTAACCAGAATGAGCTCAATGTTCCCAAAGGAAAAGATATAATAGCACGGGGAGACTTTTTTGCTTGTAGCAGCTCAGTTGACAGACCACATTGATACTTATGTGATAGGTTGTTCACCTCTATCTATCACCTGAGGCACCATAAGAGTTATTAACCTTTATCTTGCTGTTCACGACAACCCCTATCTTTGCAAACAGTGTAGATCCAGATCAGATGGCTAATGAAGAAGCCATCTGATCAGGATCTTCACTGTTTGGCATTCAGTTTATGAATTTGTAGCAATAAATTACATCAAATAATTTGATTGGTTGATAGACAGAAATGGGTGTGGCTTAAATGAGTATTCAGCAAGATAAGGGTTAAACCTCACCATACTGAATATTTCAATATACAACACTGCTCCCCAAATTTCAGCCATGTGTATTGCATGATTTCAATTTCTTGCACACCAGACAAGGAAATTCGTGATTTTACCCTGGGATAGAAAATTATGTTCTGGCCCTGATGCTCCTACCCAAAATCGAATATAATCGCGTGTTTGATAAATGCACTGGTTGATTACGACCTCATATGCGCCGTCTTGAAGGTTGACATCACAGCAAGTTATGTGATGTCCTTAAACATTCCTGCAGTGTCATCACAATATGGCGTATGTTGCTAACCCAAGTGACTGCAGCATTAAAAATCCGCGCCAAGAAATGGAAGGTATGCAAGAAAAAGAATCCTATAAGGGTTTGAGGGGTGGATGGAAAAATCCGTCCCTCAGGATCACTGTCCAGCATCATGAGGTAAGCCTCGTGATGCCAGACAGTGACCCTTGGGACAGATTTTTCCATCCACCCCTCACACCCATATAAGATTCTTATACTTTTACCATGGATTCGGAAGCTTAAATGGAAAACAGTATAGATTTTGATTAGCTATCTTCCGAGAAGACAGCTCAGATTTGGATCTATACTGTTTTAAAGAAAGGATAAATCCAGGTTCAGCCTGGTGAGGGTTAACCCTTATCCAGCTGTTCACGATAGCCCCTACCTTTGCAAACAGTGTAGATCCAGATCAGTGTGTGTGTGTGAATTCGGGTTTAACGTCGCTTTCAACAATTTTTCAGTCATATCACGACGGTGTCTGGTTGCGACAGGGAGCTCAATGCTCACTTTTATAGTGCTGCCCCACTGAAGTATCATGTCCTAGACACATTACTTGATACCACACCCAGTCACATTATCCTGACACTGGGTCAACCAGTCCTAGCTCTACCCAGTAAATCTGAGTGCCAAGCGAGGAGCAGCTAGTACCATTTTTAACGACTTTGGTATGTCGCGGCCCGGGATCGAACCCGTGACCTCCCGTTCCCCGGAGCGGACACTCTACCAACTGAGCTATCGGGGCTGGTAGATCCATATCAGATGGCTTGAGCTGGATCTACACTGTTTGTCATGCAGTTTGTGAACTTAGCAAATATATTATATCAAGTAATTTGATTTGTTGATAATTAGCAATGGGTGTGGCTTAATTAATTTATGCAGCAGGATAAGGGTTAATAGGGAAAATACATGTAATTCCAGCTGGAATATAAACCTTGTTTCAGTAGAGTTACTGCTTGCTTTTATTTAGCTTCTGTTTTGCTTGATCATATTAACCATTTTTGTACCAAATGGAATCTTCCACCTTATATACTGCAGGAGTGCATTTCGAAATTTAGGAGGTGTTAGGTTGTGTTTTCTTGAAAATTTATTCAAGAAATGGCTTAACTTTTTGCAAACAGTATAGGCCCTGATCAGATGCCGCATTCTGCGGCGTCTGATCTGGGCCTGCACTGTTTGCCAAGGTACCCCTTTACGGGTTTCTGGTACTGAATGTGTTAATTTTGCCAAACATTTTTCTTTTGGGCTTCAAGCTTTGTACTTTACATATTACTTGTAATAAGTGCAGAATTTCTTCCATAATATTTTGCTATTACAGTAGAACTTCGATGGCTCATTTACCATGGATGAGTCGAACCCATTCTTGAGTCCCTAGGGAATTTCTGTACATAAGAAATAGAGAGGGTAAAGCAGGATATTTTCGTCTTTTATCTTGCAAATGTATGTTGTGTGTACTCATTAGAATCGCCTCGATGAGGCGATTCTAATGAGTGCACACAACATACATTTTCATTATAGAATACCGAATATATGTCTAATAGTATCTCGTTATGCCTCCTGACAGTAACCTCAGTGGCTTGAACTACCCGTCTCGAACAGATTTTCGGGGTCCCAAAGGTGTTCGAGCCATTGAAGTTTGACTGTATAAAGAATTTGTGGCTTTAAAGAATCCCAATAATTAATAGTAGAGGTAATAAAGGTTTTTGTCCCCTTAATTACTCTGAGAAACAAATGTTGTGGACTTTATTAGAATTGCCTCTAACAAATATACACAGAAACAAAGGTTGTGGTCATTTGTTGGAATCACCTCACATGAGACGATTCTTACAAATATCCATAACATCTTTTGTGGTTTTTAAGTATAAAATGCAATATTTTTAAACATCTCCATTAACCCTTATCTTGCTGAATATTCATTTAAGCCACACCCATTTCTGTCTATCAACCAATCAAATTACTTTATGTAATTTATTGCTACAAATTCGTAAACTGAATGCCAAACTGTGTAGATTCTTCAGAAGCCATCTGATCTGGATCTACACTGTTTGCAAAGATTGGGGTTGTCGTGAACAGCAAGTTAGGGGTTAATACGCCTCATCTTGAGCTGAGGATTTGTCCCATTAGAACTGTTGTTATAATGAGCTTTGTCTTTTGTATTGAAAGTCGATATAATGAGAGTTGACAGGGTAAGGTAAAACCCTAAATTTGGCAGTGAATATGATTTTGCAAGTCGGCTTTCAAGAAAGAAATACTATAAATAAAGCACCTGAGCCAGCACAGGCGAAAAAGGTGTGTGTCTTGGTTTTGAATTGCAAAACGACTCGGCAAGATCCGCGATTCTACACGCATTCTCGAAGCCTTGCCTGATTAACTTGATATCAAAAGACACGAACCTGGTATTCTCTATGTATGAGGCCACCTCACAGTCTTTTCTTGCATGTCTTACGGTGAGCAGCAAATGCTCTGGGGTGAGTGCTTATGCGCAGACCAGCCTGAGCCTTTCCTGCTCAGCTATGTGATAAGTACCCTATTCTCATGAGGGACGCCAATCTCCCTCATCTGAAAGGCAGATCTCTTTCACGGTTATCATGTTTGTTTGTTTGATTTGAGGTTTAACATACCCGTCAACACTGTAAAGGTCATTTTGGAGACGTTGCTTCCAATTTTGTGGGACTTTTACCCGACATTGAGATGAAATGACATCTTAAGCCCTGTCGCCCAATGAAACCAATAGGGTTTATTAGCATGGACGGTCTGTCTCGCACCGCGGTTCCTGGACAGGCAGCTGAGGCTTAGATCCTCTAAGCCGTTTACCAGTACTCGTGTGCGGATCGGTTTCAGCTCTGCATGGAAGCATCATGCAGCCCATTTATTTCTTCAAGCCCCAATGGGCGGGGGCCATATCACATGTATGTTATTGCTGGCTCAGGACATTTGTGTTCTACTTAACCCTTATCTTGCTGAATATTCATTTAAGCCACACCCATTTCTGTCTATCAACCAATCAAATTACTTTATGTAATTTATTGCTACAAATTCATAAACTGAGTTTGCAAAGATAGGGGTTGTCGTGAATAGCAAGATAAGGGTTACCGGTAAGTGTAATATTGGCAGTATTCATTATTTGCGTCATAAAAAATAATGATTCTGCCTAAAAAAAAGATTTTGCATGAGCTGTCAAAGATTTTGGCTGCTTTTGAAAGCTTTTATGTTTTGGTTACCATTCGTATTCCACTTGTAGAAAAGGTTTGTCAGGGTATATATGTTATTTTTTCATTTTTCATTCTGTCCATTCATCTGTTTGTCCATTCATCCATCACTTTGTCCATTTAAAGTTTCATTTTCTTTATTGACATGTCTCCAAAAATACATGAATTCTGGTACCGGCATAAGCAGTTATGGTTGGCATGTTTCATCTGTTCAAAGTATCATTAGCTATAACAAACTAATTAGTGATTGAAATGTTGTTAGCCCTTATTCCCTGAAAACGACTACCTCTGTCTTTGCCAGTACGAAAACACGCCTATACAAATACATTACCACCTTTATCGCCGAAAAAATGTTTATTTGATGATGAAATATTGTGATATTTTTCTTATTTCTGCTCAAAATATAGATTGTGGGCACTCGTTAGAACCGCCTCATCGAGGCGGTTCTAACGAGTACCCACAATCTATATTTTAGAGCAGAAATAAGAAAAATTAGGTATACCCCCGGAAACCCCAGTTTTACTATATAAAAGTGGGGTTCAAGGGGGTCAAAATTATAGGCGAGGTTTTGTGATGAAACAGCATAGATTCAGATCAGATGGCTTCTGATCAGGATCTGCACTGTTTTTATGCAGAGTCTGAATGGAACAAATGCATATTAAGTAATTTGATTGGTGGAAAGTCAGGAATGTGTGTGGCTAAATGAATTTTTCCAGCAGGATAAGGGAATATTTAATGCATGAATATGTGAATTTTTCAGCAAAATTATTTGTATATAGTCGAACTTCAATGGCTCGAACACCTTTGGGACCTAGAAAATCTGTTTGAGACAGGGGTAGTTCGAGCCACAGGTTACTGTCAGGAGGCATAAAGAGATACTTTTAAACATCTTTTCGATTGTCTGTAATGAAAATGTATGCTGTGTATACTCATTAGAATCACCTCGAGGCGATTCTAATGAGTACACACAGCATACATTTGCAAGATAAAAGACTGAAATCTCCTTAATTACCCCCACTATTTCTTATGTAGAGGATTTCGCTAGGGGCTGAAGAATGGGTTCGACACATACATGGTAAACGAGCCATCAGTGTTCGAGCCATCGAAGTTCTACTGTATTTGCCATTCTAAATGTGTAAAATCCACATGCTTAGTGTGGAATGCCAGTTAGTTTGCACATGGCATGATGATAGTGATTTTGGTTAGTGGTCCATAGTAGTATTCAGCACTTTGCCAAAGTCTGTGATTGACTTTTCATCATAGACAATACCTGAGCAAGCAAGTTACCTTGTCTTGCAATGAATCCTACAGTAGAACTTCGATGGCTCGAACACCGATGGCTTGTTTACCATGGTTGAGTCGAACCCGTTCTTGAGTCTCTAGGGAATTTCAGTACGTAACAAATAGAGAGTGTAGAAATTAGGATATTTTCGTCTTTTATCTTGCAAATGTATGCTGTGTGTACTCATTAGAATCGCCTCAATGAGGCGATTCTAATGAGTACACACAGCATACATTTTTCATTATAGAACACATAAAAAGATGTCCTGAAGTATGTCGTTATGCCTCCTGGTAGTAGCCCTCAGTGGCTCGAACTACCCCTGTCTCGAACAGATTTTCATGGTCCCAAAGGTGTTCAAGCCATTGAAGTTCGACTGTATTTCCTTTCCAATTTACACCTTTTGTGAGGCCATCCCCCTTAAAGATAAATTTAACCCTTATCCTGCTGAACAAGACAGCCCCATACCTTTGTAAACAGTGAAGATCCAGATCAGATGGCTTCTTAAAGCCATCTGATCTAGATCTACACTGTTTGTTATGCAGTTTATGAATTGAGCAATGACATTATACCAATTTAAGTAATCTAATTGGTTGTGAGTCAGCAGTGGGTGTGACTAAATTTATTCAGCAGGATAAGGGTTAAAATGTACAAGAATAGCCTTTAGCCTAAAATTATATTTAGAACTATTTCTGTCTGGGCTGTTACCCTAAGGTTAAGGTCACAGACAGATTATAAGTCACTTATAGGTGTGATATCCCGTCCCTGACAGGTCTTTGAAAGATAGACTATGACATATATCTCTTTTATTTCAGACTGACCCAAGTTCCCCTGCTAGATCAACACCCCAGCGTCCAGCAGCAATCAAACCAGGGACACCATCTGCAGGATTTAAGCCAGGGACACCCTCTGCAGGATTTAAACCAGGGACACCCTCTTCCAGCACCAAACTTACTCCCGGAAGACAAGTACGGAAGAAATGAAATTCAACTGTGATGAAACGTGTAGTAGAAGTAGAAGTAAAGAAGATTGATTACACCTGGCTTATTTCCCATGTTTATTTAACAAGGGAGACAACTTCAGGCCTCATATTTTTCAGGCATATGCAGGATTTCAGGCTTTTAGGGCTTGATTGTTTCTTGATTTTTTCTTGATTTCAGGCTTTTTAGATTTTGATTTTTCCTCCTATATCTGTTTAAAATGACTATTGAACACTTATCCTCTGAATTAAATTATTTTCTTACACCCATTTCTGCCTATTCACCAATCAAGTTACTTGATATAATATATTTGCTCAGTTCACAAACTGCATGACAAACAGTGTATCTCCTGATCAGATGGCTTCTTCAGAAGCCATCTGATCTGGATCTACACTGTTTGCAAAGTTAATGGTTGTCATGTACAGCAGGATGAGGGTTAAGGCTGCAAAATCAGGGCTTTCCGGCTTTGAAAAGCTTGGTCAGTATGAGGCCTGAACTTTTGGGACTTCCTGTTAGCTTTCCTGTAAGCTCAGCCCCTCTGAAAAAGGGGACTGCCCTTAGAGGAAAGAATTTGATCCAATCCTTTAACCCATAAAATACTGATCACGACAGTTGTCGTCTGCTTTGTCATCTGCCGGTTACTTTAAAATTAGTTTTTGCAAACAGGGTGGACCCAGATCAGACTCCTCTAGGAGTAGTCTGATATAGGTCCACACTGTTTGCCTGTATGAAAAAAAAAATTTCTAAAACGTTTCTTAGAGGAAAGAATTTGATCCAATCCTTTAACCCATAAAATGCTGATCATGACAATTGTCGTCTGCTTTGTCCTCTGCCGGTTACTTTAAAATTAGTTTTGGCAAACAGGGTGGACCCAGACCAGACTGCTCTAGGAGCAGTCTGATCTGGGTCCACACAGTTTGCCTGTATGAAAAAAACATTTCTAAAACATTTGAACGTTTGCAAGAAGATTCAGCAGACGACATAAGCAGACGACATTTTCAGATTTAGTTTTTTTTTTTCGACGTTTTAAGTGTTAAACCTTCAAAACCCATCAGCTGCTACATAAATTCTTGGAGCAGACGACAATTTGATTTCTAAAAATATTTTTCATGGTAAATAAGGCTTGGCATTACATGTGAATTGTCTGCTTGAGCAGACGATTCACATGTAATGTCAAGCCTTTTATACTATGAAAAATAATATTTTTCACAGTAAATAAGTCTTGATATTACTGTAATGGATAGCCTTATTCGGTATGAAAAATAAGAAAATACACTTGGAAAATGCCGTCTGCTTGTCGTGACTTGCAGCCAAAGGGTTATGAGAAGACCCCTGTTGACATGAGAGACAATGATGCATCTAAAAGAGTTGTGTCCCCTGAAGTGAGTGAGTGAGTTTTAATTTTACGTCCCACCAACAGCTTAGGTCATACGGAAACGGGACCTCGGTTTAAAGACTCATCCGAAAGTCTGGAGAAGCCCGGGATCGATCCTGCGATCCCTGGTTTACAAGGCGAGTAGCGTAACCACTGCACCACGGAGGCTTCTATTGTGTCCCCTGAAGATGTCTTCTGACCCCTTAAGGAGAATCGGAACACCTGGCTGATTTTTTCCATTTCAAAGAGAGACAACTTTCTGGACTTCCTGTTTGCCTTTCAATAAGCCCTGTCCATCTGAAAAAGGGGTCTACTCTTAAAGGAAAGAATTTGCTCCTCAGGAGCAAATTCTTTTTTTTAAGAGTTGACCCCTATTGACATAGGAGACAAAAATACTTTTCCAGAAGTTGCCTCCCCTTAAGATGTTTCCATTCCCCTTAAGCAAGGAATTTCTTGTGCAGGACTTAAGGTGAAGGGCAACACCTAGGGGATTGTTCTACCAAATTCTAAGGAATATAACTTTTGTATTTGTTTGCTTTCTGGTACAACCGACATCTGAAATGGGGTCTTGTCTTGACCCATTTTGTGCTGAACAGAATCTCAGGTCTTACATAAAGCCAGAGTATATTTTGAAAGTTAGAGGTGTCAGATTAAGATTTGAGATTGTAATTTCTGAACGTTTTATTGCTTTTTGCAAGCAGTGCAGGCCCTGATCAGTCAATGTGTTCTGCAGTGTCTGATGTTGGCCTGTTGAAACTTGGTGGGAGGCATTGAGGTGACAAAATTGCTGAAATTGTTGCATTTTGATAGCCAAGATGGCCTCCATCTTGAAATTCTGCAGAAGATATCAGCATCCGCCACTTTGCACCAGCATCATATCCTGCAGAATCCTTTGTGGGATTGAGCTGTTCAGAAACTTAATAAGAGGCATCAAGGCAAATGTGCATTCAGATTTGCTAAAGGCAATCTGATCTGATAGCCAAGATGGCTGCCATAGCACAATGTAACCTATCATGATCAGCCTCAGGGCTTGAAGAAATATATGGGCTGCATGATGCTTCCACGCAGAGCTGAAACCAACTGCACACGAGTACTGGTAAACCGCTTAGAAGGTCTTCAGAAGCCTGCCCAGGCAAAGGGGTGTGAGTCAGTCCATCCATGCTTACAAACCCTATTTGTTTCATTGGGCGACAGGGCTTGAGATGTCATTTCATCTCAGTGTCGGGTAAAAGTCCCACAAAATTGGAAGCAACATCTCCAAAATGACCTTTACAGTGTTGACGGGGACGTTAAACCTCAAATCAAACAAACAAAATCACCCAGGTGAGTCCACTTGGGCTTTCGTACACAGTAGCAAATTTGTTTCCATAAAGAATAGAACCCTTTCAACAAAGTTAGAATTTGGAAACAAAGTGTTGTGTCTCTTTGCGCTGTGTCAGTCCACTACACAGCTGTTCCCCCACAATGATGGAAAAACAATCTGCGATGGAGTCTGTAGGAATTAACCCTTATGCTACTGAATACAATGATCCCTATCTTTGCAAAAAGTGTAGATCCAGATCAGATGGCTTCTGTTTTTCATTCAGTTTGTGAATTGAACATATACCATGTATAAAGTGATTTGATTGGTTGATAGTCAGAAATGGGTGTGGCAAATTAATTTATGCAGCAGGATGAGGGTCAAAGTGAACAAACTCCTATGTAATTCAACAGATGCACTGACAATCTTTGTCACTGCTGTTCAGAGCATCTTGAAGGTACAGTTTTCTAGTGGTGCTGCTCATGTTTGTTTTGTTTGATTTGAGGTTTAAAGTCCCCGTCAACACTGTATAGGTCATTTTGGAGACGTTGCTTTCAATTTTGTGGGACTTTTACCCAACATTGAGATGAAATTGCATCTCAAGCCCTGTCGTCCAATGAAACAAATAGGGTTTTTAAGCATGGATGGTCCTACTCACACCGTTTTGCCTGGGACGGCTTAGATCATCTGTACTTGCGTGCGGTCGGTTTCAGCTCTGCGTGGAAGCATCACACAGCCCATTTATTTCTTCAAGCCCCCATGGGCAGGGGGTCTGGTGCAGCTCATGTATAATAGTAACAATTTATATAGGTCTAAATAAATTTCAATTAACCCTTATGCTGCTGAATAAATTAATTAAGCCACACCCATCTCTGGCTTACAACCAGTAGAATAACTCACTACATGTATGAAGTATTTGTTCAGTTCACAGACAGAATGGCAAACAGTGTAGATCCTGATCAGAAGGCTTCTTCAGAAGCCATCTGATCTGGATCTACACTGTTTCCATAGGTAGGGGGTTGTCATTTTCAATAGGATAAGGATTTGGAGTATCCAGTTGTATAAAACTAATTATTGTCGCGCCTGCTATTAGCATGGCGCGATATAGGCGCCCGGTTTTCCGTCCGTTTGTCCGTTCGTTCGTCTGTCCGTCCGTTTGTCAAGGCGTCAACATTTGCGACCACCCTAGCGTTCACCCTGAGGTTCAAGTTTATTTCTCAAGAACTATAAGAGCTTCATTAATGATACTTGGTACAAACCTTTATCTGGGGATGACAACTTACATGCAAGCATCCATATTTGACCTTGACCTACATTTCATGGTTCACTGACTTTGTAAAATATTGCGACCACCCTAGCGTTTACCCTGATGTTCAAGTTTATTTCTCAAGAGCTGTTAGAGCTTCATTAATGATACTTGGTACAAACTTGTATCAGGGTATGGTAACTTAAATGCAAGCATCCATATTTGACATTGACCTATATTTCATGGTTCACTGACTTTGTAAAATAAATGTGACCACCCTAGCGTTCACCCTAATGGTCAAGTTTATTTCTCAAGAACTATAGGAGCTACATTGATGATACTTGGTACAAGCTTGCATTTAAGAATGGAAACTTTGTGCAAGCATCTATGTTTGACCTTGACCTACATATCATGGTTGGGTGACTTTGCACCCCCACAGGCGCGACATAGCCTTCGGCGGAATTCTTGTGTTATTAGTTAAAAATTGTTAAAACTTTGATCATTTAATATGGAAAAAAATACTTATGTTTTTGTTGAAAAAAAGAGAAAAGCTATTGTACTTGCTATCTAGCTATTGATAAGCTAAACATGCTTTGGTCAACTGGATACAGATGTTTTATGCCTAACCATTACCCTGCTGAATATTTAATTTAGCCTCCCCCTTTGTTAATTATCAACCAATCAAATTACTGTATTCAATGTATTTGTTCAATAAGTTTAAAATACTGTGATTAACATGTGATATTAATCCACTGATTAACATGTGATATTAATCCACATAATCATGGCAAAAGGCATAGGACAGGTCCTTTTTGTCGCGCCTGCTATTAGCATGGCGCGATATAGGCGCCCGGTTTTCCGTCCGTTCGTTAATCCGTCCGTTCGTCAAGGCGTCAACATTTGCGACCACCCTATCGTTCACCCTAATGGTCAAGTTTATTTCTCAAGAACTATAAAAGCTTCATTATTTATACTTGGTACAAACTTGTGTCTGGGGATGACAACTTGCATGCAAGCATCCATATTTGACCTTGACCTACATTTCATGGTTCACTGACTTTGTAAAATATTGCGACCACCCTAGCGTTCACCCTAATGGTCAAGTTTATTTCTCAAGAACTATTAGAGCTTCATTAATGATACTTCATACAAACTTGTGTCTGGGGATGGCAACTTACATGCAAGCATCCATATTTGACCTGACCTACATTTCATGGTTCACTGACTTTGTAAAATATTGCGAACACCCTAGCGTTCACCCTAATGGTCAAGTTGATTTCTCAAGAACTATAAGAGCTTCTTTAATGTTACTTGGTACAAACTTGAATCTGAGGATGGCAACTTCAATGCAAGCATCCATATTTGACCTTGACCTAATTTTCATGGTTCACTGACTTTGTAAAATATTGCGACCACCCTAGCGTTCACCCTACTGGTCAAGTTAATTTCTCAAGAACCATAAGAGTTTCATTAATGATACTTGGTACAAACTTATATCTCGGGATGGCAATTTAAATGCAAGCATCCATATTTGACCTTGACCTACATTTCATGGTTCACTGACTTTGTAAAATATTTCCACCACCCTAGCATTCACCCTAATGCTAAAGTTCATTTCAGAATTATTTGAACTTCATTAATGATACTTAGTACAAGCCTTTTATGCAAGCATCTATGTTTGATCTTGGCCTAGATGTCATGGTTCAGTGACTTTGCACCCCCACAGGCGCGACATAGCCTTCGGCGGAATTCTTGTCAAATTATTGAGCTGTCAGGTGCGTTTTGTTTGTGCGAAGTTTTAAGAAAAATTCCTGTACTTTAAGCAAATGAGGTATACCTAGACCAGATGCCACATTCTGTTCTGTGGCATCTGATCTGGATCTACACTGTTTGCCTGTGTCCAAAACATGGGATGCAATGTATATGGGTTAACCCTTTTTATACCAAATGGAATCTTCCTCCTTATATATGGCAGGAGTCCATTTCGAAATTTAGGCTCTTCCTCTGAACTTTGAGCTGCGCGTGTTCCTGCATGGAAACCTGCATAGGCATGCTCCATTTGCAGCCTTAGTCAAATGGCTAACTATCAAGCGGCGCAAAGAAAGAGCACTATTGAATCACTTATCTCTCTTGAGCAAAGCATAGAAATCACGATTTGCAGTTGTATTGGCACTGATTTCTACACATTTTCAGCTCAACTGGCCTTTTCAATTTCAAAAATAGCTAGTGCTTCACTTTCTTCACAAGGCACCAGCAGTCCAACGCCATTTGCTCTTGTTGGACAAACTGCTATGATTTGCCGTCCAGAAGCACTTGCCTTATGTCTTGTTGTGGAGCTATGGAGTGTTGTCCACTCTACCATGGCGGACATAAAAGCCTTAACAAATTAACGGACGAACAAACGAAATTTAGGCCCTAAATTTTAGGGATGACAGGTTGTATTATCCTTAAAATAGATTCGGAAAATAGCTGAACTTTTTGCAATTTTGTAGGCCCAGATCACACGCCGCGTTCTGTGGTTTCCAATACAAAATGATTTAGAATTAAATAGATAGTTATGGTTTACATCTATGAGATCCATTGTTATGGGTCCAAAGGAGGCCACACTGTCTTAGCATATATTGCTTCATCTCCATATAAATACAGAAAATTCCTCTAATAAGACCACCTTTGTGACTGTTTAAAAGTCGTCTTCAAGACCACTTTTGAACAGTCCCAAGTGTCGTCTGTTACCAGACCAAGCAATCAAGAAACAATAACTGAAATCTACCAAATAAGGTACAAAGCAGAATTAGTCTTAATTTTAGGTGGTCTTAATAGCGGAATTAAATTGTATATAGTCCTAATGAAAAAGAGTTTACTTGAAAGCTGAGAGGCTTATCATATAGCAGGGACTGCCCCACACTCAGTTATGGAGATTAAGCATTTCAAAGGGATGTAAGTTCTTCCAGACTAGTGATCAGGAAGTCCAGTGCTTATAGTGTTAAGACTGCATTTTCAAAGTACAGTAAAATTCCTATATTAAAACCACCTTTGGGGCTGTTCAAAAGTGGTCTTTAAGACCACTTTTCAACAGTCCCAAAGGTGGACTCTTACCAGTGAACAATGTATGCAGAAAACACAAAGAAAGAATATAACGAGCTCGTTAGTTGTCATATTGTTAACTGGTCTAGGAAGTACAATATCTAAATTTTGGGCATTTTTGCTGAAAAAAAATGTGAGCAGCTTTTGCATTTGCAAAAGCTGCTCACATTTTCTTCAGCAAAAATATTAGCAAATTTGCCTTATATAATGATCAAAGTTTCAACGATATGTTAACTAATGATGTTGTTTGTTTTGAACAACTGGCCGCTGTTGTTCAAAACTAATGACATCATTAGTTAACAAATCGTTAAAACTTTGATCATTTAATATGGCAAATATATTAATAATTTTTCTGCAAAACTATCAAAATTTTAGGCATTGTACTTGCCAGAACAGTTAACAATTTGACCACTAACGGGCTCATTAAGCTAACGAGACATTGAACAACTTGAACCAGATAATTCACATGAAATGTGTTTTTATGCCCCCGCATCGTATGATGCCGGACGCATATAGTTTTTCGGTTTTCCGTACGTGCGTCCGTGGGTACGTGCGTACGGTTTCCGAATGTACGAAAGTGTGTACGTACGTACGTACGTAATCCTGTTAGACTCAGGTTAAGGTTTTTGTACAAGGTAGAACTTGAGCTCATATTTTCCAAACCATACAATAGATTTGGTTTATATTTAGTATGATGATAGATATAGGTCCAAAGTTTTATTCAGCAATACCCCCACCCATACCCTAGACCTCAAGGTCAAGGTCGTGGACTTTGAAATTTTTAACGTTTAAGACCCAGGTTAAGGTATTTGTACCAGGTAGAACTTGAGCTCATATTTTCCAAACCGTGTAATGAATTTGGTTCATATTCAGTATGATGATAGATATAGGACTGAAGTTTTATTCAGCAATACCCCCACCCATACCCATGACCTCAAGGTCAAGGTCATGGACTTGAAATTTTTAATGTTTAAGACCCAGGTTAAGGTATTTGTACCAGGTAGAACTTGAGCTCATATTTTCATAACCATACAATGGATTTGGTTTATATTTAGTATGATGATAGATATAGGTCCAAAGTTTTATTCAGCAATACCCCCACCCATACCCTAGACTTCAAGGTCAAGGTCGTGGACTTTGAAATTTTTAACGTTTAAGACCCAGGTTAAGGTATTTGTACCAGGTAGAACTTGAGCTCATATTTTCCAAACCGTGTAATGAATTTGGTTCATATTCAGTATAATGATAGATATAGGACTGAAGTTTTATTCAGCAATACCCCCACCCATACCCATGACCTCAAGGTCAAGGTCATGGACTTGAAATTTTTAATGTTTAAGACCCAGGTTAAGGTATTTGTACAAGGTAGAACTTGAGCTCATATTTTCCAAACCATACAATAGATTTGGTTTATATTTACTATGATGATACATATAGGTCCAATGGTTTATTCAGCAATACCCCCACCCATACCCATGACCTCAAGGTCAAGGTCATAGAATTAGAAAATTTTTAATGTTTAAGACTTTGGTTAAGGAATTTGTACCACCAATTTCAATAAACTTCACACAAATGTTCCTTATAAAAATATCTCGTGCAGGGTCGACTTTTAAGGTCATAACCTCAAGGTCAAGGTCACAGAGGTTATTTTTAGAAAAACTTTGTCATTGCTCTAGCGCCTACATTTCTTCACTGATTTCAATATAAGTTCACACAAATGTTCCTTATGGCAATATCTTGAGCGAGTTCGACTTTCAAGGTCATTTCCTCAAGGTCAAGGTCACAGTGGCTATTTTTAGAAAAACTTTGTCATTGCTCTAGCGCCTACATTTCTTCACCAATTTCAATATAACTTCATACAAATGTTCCTTATGACAATATCTCAAGCTATTTTGACTTTCAAGTTCAAGGTCACTGTGGCTATTTTTAGAAAAACTTTGTCTTCGCTCTAGCGCTTACATTTCTTGACTAATTTCAATATAACTTCACACAAATGTTCCTTATGACAATATCTCTAGCGAGTTCCACTTTCAAGGTCAAGGTCACTGTGGCTATTTTTAGAAAAACTTTGTCACCCCTCTAGCGCTTACATTTCTTCACCGATTTCAAAATAACTTCACACAAATGTTCCTTATGACAATATCTCGAGAGATTTCGACTTTTAATGTCAAGTTCACTATTGGTGGAACGCCGAAACTCGCACAGATTGGTATTTGCACCACTTAAAGATTAATGTGCTAAGCGGGGGCATCTGTGTACTTTGGACACATTTCTAGTTCAGACATGATTCACATGAAATGTCAAGTGTGAAAAAAGTTGATGTAGAATTACCTTTTTGCACTAAATGCATTTTTTTTTTGTGTGTGTGTGTGTGCGTGCGTGAGGTTTGACATCCCCGCCAACACTATTTAGATCATTTTGGAGCCATTTGTTCCGATTCTGTGGACATTGACATGAAATGACATCTCAAGCCCTACCGCCCAAAGAAACCGCTACGACTTAAGGAGTGGCACTTTTCCTGGGCAGGCTTAAACCTTCTAAGCGGTTTACCAGTACTCAAGTTCGGTCTGTTTCAGCTCTGCGCAGAAGCACCATGCAGCCCAATCTATTCCAAGGCCCGATGGGCGGGTACACCTTGATGCGTTTATACTTGATTCTGTGAATCAAAATTTATTTACTTTTCAAAGATTGGATTCAGGATGTGCAGTTACAGAAATCTTTTTGTTGTATTATGTTCTTCAAGAAATTGTTGTTCTTCACTTTAAGGGGTATGGGAACACTTTCATGGGAGGCAACTCCTGCAGAAGTATTTTTGTCTCCTATGTCAATAGGGGTCAACTCTTAAAGGAAAGAATTTGCTCCTGAGGAGCAAATTCTTTCCTTTAAAAGTAGACCCCTCTTTTTCAGTGGGACAGGTCTTATAAAAATGAGATCAGGAAGTCCCAAAAGTTGTCTGCCTTTGAAAAATGCATGTCTTATAGATAAGAGATCAGGAAGTCCCAAAAGTTGTCTGCCTTTGAAAAATGGCAGAAAAATCTGACAGGTGTTCCCATTCCCCTTAAATATTTAGCTCACCTGGAAGTCAGAATGAGTTGAAACTTGATGGGAGATATCGAGGTGACATGGAGATTCAGAATTGCTAAAATCACTATGTTTACAATATCCAAGATGGCCGCCATCTTGATAGGCATTCTTCAAACGAGACCTCTGCCAGAACTGATTGTCCGAATGAGCTGAAACCTGATGTGAGTCATCTGGGTAACATGGGTATTCAGAATTGTTAATTGTTCCCTTCTGATATCCAAGATGGCCACCATGGTTATAATGACGTCTCCTTGCAAATGGGAAGTCAAAATGAGGGGAAACTTGATGGAAGGCATTGAGTCAGCATGGAGATCCAGAATTGTTAAAATTGTTCTGTTTTGATATCCTAGATGTCCACCATGGGCATTCTTTAAAAAATACCTCCTCCTAAACTAAAAGTCTGACAAAGCTGAAACTTGATGGCAGGCATCGGGGTGATCGATATGGAGATTTAGAATTGACAAAAATCGTTGCATTTTGACATCCAAGACTGCTGCCATGATGGCCATCTTGAAAATCTTTAAACAACTGTTCCTCCCAACTCAAAAGTCTGATTGAGCTGAAACTTGATCGGAGGCGGGGGTGGAGGGGGTGAGGGATGCATGGAGATTCCAATTTACATGTTATCATGTTTGCCTCGTCCAGGTGAGCTATTTCAGGCCCAGTTGGGTCTCTTGTTTCTGTTACTTTTGACTTTTTATGCTCATGATTTTTCTTTCCATTTCTGGAATAGGAAATGGAGGGTTTTTGTGGCTAAGTTTAACATGTATATTTTATTTGAAAAATTAACCCTTGTCCTGCTGAACAAAATTCATTTGCTACTCCTAATCTGACTATCACACAATCAAAAAACAACTTGATATAATGTATTCATTCTATACACAAACTGAATGATAAACAGTGAAGATCCTATCTATCTATCTTCATATACTGAGTCTGTCATACTTGACCATTATCTCAGTTGGATGGTGTGCTAAATTTAGAATTTAGCGAAAAAAAAAAAAAAAACTCACTGGATGAGTTTTTAACCCTTACCTTGCTGTTCACAACAACCCCTATATTTGCAACAGTGTAGACCCAGATCAGGTGGCCTCTGAAGAAGCCACCTGATCAGGATCTACACTGTTTGGCATTCAGTTTATGAATTTGTAGCAATAAATTACATCAAGTAATTTGATTGGTTGATAGACAGACATGGGTGTGGCTTAAATGAATATTCAGCAAGATAACGGTTAAAACTATTTTCAATCTGCTTTCAGAGTTGTACTAAAACCATACCTGTGATACCTCCATCATCAGGAGGTGAGTGAGTGAGTTTTTGTTTTACGTCCCACCAACAGCTAAGGTCATACGGAGACGGGACCTCGGTTTAAAGACTCATCCGAAAGTCTGGAGAAGCCCGGGAATCATCAGGAGGTAGACTCCGTCATTTTGATGCTAATTTTTGCCCAATTTATGTTAAATTTTAGTAAAATTTTGGAGTGTCCCTCATTTGAACTGAGAATTTCCCTATATATTCTTTACATCTCCCTTATCCAAATGGTAAATCTCCCTCATACAGTCAAAACAAATATCACAGGTATGTAAAACGCATACCTCCGAGTCCCAATCTACACAAGACATAGGTTGTGGGTACTCGTTAGAACTACCATAGGGGCTTGAAGAAATATATGGGCTGCATGATGCTTCCACGCAGAGCTGAATCCAGCCCGCACACTAGTACTGGTAAACCACTTATAGGATCTAAGCCTGTCCAGGAACCGCGATGCGAGGTGGACCGTCCATGCTAATAAACCCTAGTGGTTTCATTGGACGACAGGGCTTGAGATGTCAGTTCATCTCAATGTCGGGTAAAAGTCCCACAAAATTGGAAGCAACGTCTCCAAAATGACCTTTACAGTGTTGACGGGGACGTTAAACCTCCAATCAAACAAAACAAAAGAACTACCTCACTGAGGCGGTTCTAACGAGCACCTTTGGCCTATGTTTGGGGTAAAAATAAGAAAAATATCACAGATTTATATGAGAAAAATGTCCGTTTTTGAGGTATGAAAAAATGCACTATGCCTCGTGGATGTTTTATTGTAAATGAAATCTAGGGATGTCTCCAGTAAAGCTATTTCTAGAAATATTTAGAAATAGAAGTCATTCAGAAAATGGCTGAATTTTTTTTGTTGAAAATTTGGAAGCTCCAGATCAGACAATACATTTTGTGACGTCTGATCTGGGCCTGTTCTGTTTGCGCAGGTTTCCCATATACATTACGAAAACATGCCTATTTAAATATCACCTGACACCATAAAAATGAAAAATTTTAAAATAAAAAAATGATTCCGCTCAAAACAGAGATTGTGGGCACATGTTAGAACCGCATCTATGAGGCTGTTCTAACGAATACCCACAATCTATGTTTCTGCGCAGAAATTGATCACCATTAAAATGAAAATTTTCTGATAAAAACATTTTGATATTTTTCATACACCTGTGGACACAAATCCGTTCAAACTTTGATGAGCTTCATTTCATTTTGATCTGACGTTTCATTCAATATTTCCTTACGTCCTGTCAGTCAACTGCAAGACAGAAATAAATTAAAAACACAAGTGTTGTGTATTTCATTGTAGACCCTGCACTGCCCAATCAGAATACATCTCAAATGCCAATCAGATCTGAAAATGGAAAAAAAGTGCTTGCCACAATAAGGCCAGTCAATGTATATTGCTTGATCCAGTTTTAGACTACTTTGATGAATGACATTTGCTTGCCAAACTAACTTGATGCAAAGAGATTCATTGAAAGGTACTTCATAGGAGTTTGAACGCTTTTGTATCCACAGGTGTAATTCTGCTCAAAACAAAGATTGTGGGCACACGTTAGAACCGCATCGATGAGGGGGTTCTAATGAATACCCATAATCTATGTTTCTGAGCAGAAATAAGAAAAACAATATACACCCCTTTATACCCTAGTTTTAATATATAAAAGTAGTGTTCAAGGGGGTCAAAATAATAAAGGCGTGTTTTTGTGATGAATTTGTTAAGAAAAGAATATCAAAATGGTGGAGGTTGTTAATCAAAATTCATTTAATTCAGCATTTTTCCTAACACATGTATCTTGTTAAACATGTCTTATCGTATAATGTGATTGTTTAGCAATGTCACAGATAAAAAAAAGTGTTGATTGGTCATTTTTTATTTGATTGTAAGGATATTAAGGGGAATCTGAACACCTGGCAGATTTTTCTGCCATTTTTCAAAGGGAGACAACTTTTTGAACTTCCTGTTTGCTTTTCTATAAGCCATGTCACGCTTAAAAAGGGGTCCACTCTTAAAGGAAAGAATTTGCTCCTCAGGAGCAAATTCTTTTCTTTAAGAGTTGACCCCTATTGTCATGGGAGACAAAAATACTTTTGTAGGAGTTGCCTCCCCTGAAGGAGTTCCCATTCCCCTTAATTACATGGACTTGTTAATGTGCTGCTTTTTAGCTCACCTGTCACGTAGTGACAAGGTGAGTGTTACATGTGGGTTTACGGCGTCCCGCAAACCCCCATGCTGACAAGACAACCGAGCGTGATCTCTGACAGGTGTACGGGCAGCTGTGAGGTAAGGCACAAGAAAGATGTTAGATGAATGACATGAATTATTTACAGTATCTACATACAACACTTACTAACATAAAACATCACAATTTGTTGCTTCTGTAGCCAACTCACGACGTCCGCTCCGAAGGCAAAACACTGTTCTGTGCTCGGAACGGGTGACGTGAATACCTACAGAAGCAAACAACAAAAACAAAAAAAGAAATAACACAAGACGCGACTGGCCAGTTTATAACTTAGGGTGAATCCCCCACTCGCGTGACACTTCCTCTCGCGAACTAGTAAAACTAGTCTATCAAACATAGTTGATAATCCTAGGATTAGCGATCACGTTTGCTGATCAGACGTTTAGTGATCGTCCAAATAACCTGCAGGTAAGTTGACCTCTTCCATGGTCTCACATTTGTTTACAACGAACAATGATTTAGAAGATTCTGCTTCTATCCTGGTAGGCGCTGATTACGGCGGTCTGTCCGCCCTTGCTGGACCCTAACGCCTAGCGTCGTACCAGTACCTGCTGCTATGAAGCAGGGAGCAGCAGGTCACACATTGTTGTGCCTGCAAATTACGATAACGGGACTAGAAACGAGTCACAAAACATACATGCTATATCATGATCCCCCTCCCGGAGAAGTAAGAATATGTTCATGCATACACCGTTATTGCGCATGCGCCGACCAGACATACAGGCTGATTAGTGCATGCGACAAATAACCGTACAGCAGAACTCAACTAGACTGTGCATCAAATTATCAGCACCCAGCGCTTGACACAATAATACTCAAAGTTCATGTTTCCTTACTGAGCACTACAGAAATCAATTAATGCTCACTACTACTGAGCATGATACTCATCAAATTTGTGCTCACTACATTATCACAAGTAAGAGGCAATTGAACAGACCACGCCTTTGCGCTACCTGGCCAGCTGCCAATTACAGGAAACATAACAATCTCTATTTCATATCCTTCTCCGCGACACGGCTCACAAATATAGCTATTCACAAATTCAATACATTAATAACAGATAGAAACTACAACAGAAGATTTTCATCTATAATCCACAACATTTGTTAGTGTCTCATAAGGGCCAACACTGTTTGCCGTAAATTCACTCTGTATTTGGTAGGCACCCCGTCGCAACCGTCCTCGCGACGCCGATGACGCAGCTGACGTCATCCCCGCCGCTCAGGCCGTTATGACGTGTGGCGACCAAACACTCCCACTTATCATCATCACGTTCTTTACATGTACATACATGCACAAACTGAGTTATCAGACAAAACGGCATCATTACAAAATGAACTCGTAATTCTTCTTGAACAAAATTATTTCTAATCAACGTGAACATGCTTGTAAAATAAAATTCATTACGGTTCATCATCACGGATAACCCAACAGGCTCTTGTATGAGTTTGCCCTGATGATGAAGGTGTGGTTAAACCCGTCTTAAGTTTACGTCCCCTCTACACCTAATATCATATTGGGACGGAACCACGGTTTTCTAACCACAGCTAGTCAAAAGTCATGGATCAAACAAGTGACCCGGCGTTATTAATTACATTCTACAAAAGGGGTCTAAAAGCCTAAATGAATCTAGAATGAGCGGGTGTCCAAACTTTACGTCTCACCAACATCTAGGGTCAGCATGAGACAGGACCTCACTTAGAAAGACTCATTCTACTACTGGAGAAGCCTGGGATCGATCCTGCGACGTCTAGCTGGCAAAGCTAGTAGCCTAATCACTACAGGCCTCAACAGTGAATTCAGAATAGGCTTCAGAAAGTTGGGGTATACTAGAAGTAAACCCCTCCAAAACCTACAAGCATGTTCATACAAAAATAATACTAAACATAGATTTAACATACCTTTCAATATACTTTCTATTTCCCCGTCACAATGTTGTGTTCACTCTTTACAACTTGACCTGCTGCTAAAGTGTCCGCTTTTTTCAGGGTTTATATATCTATGAATACTACCGGAAAATCATGCCTACTCTTATTACCTTGCTCAATTCGTGGCGAGGTGGAGATACCGGCCACAAACAAAGCCAGATAGCAAAAATCGAGCAGATAATGGATTTGCGTTCAAATAGTATATTTC
The DNA here is from genome assembly GCA_963580285.1 of Lucinisca nassula. Lineage (NCBI taxonomy): Eukaryota > Metazoa > Mollusca > Bivalvia > Lucinida > Lucinidae > Lucinisca > Lucinisca nassula. Next base: position 9,963,714 of record OY757017.1, on the reverse strand, counting down.
CCATAGGAAAAATTGATGAAACGACCCTATAATCAATGACATGACTCCTGTCAAAACGAACACCCACACAACACGTGACGGGAATAAAAATCATATATGGCACAATTTGGCGGTTGGCGATTTTTAGGCAAATTCTATAGGACTCGGCCTTTTAGCGGCCCCCTGTATTGTAAAAACAGCTCTCTATAAACCACTCATGCATACATCGTATGATATGTGCATGACTTGTTCATGGAGCCGCATAGTTTGCGTACCATATTTCACCTAAAATATTTCACTCGCACCGCCCTACCATATATCTACTAAAATAATTTAGATGTGCATAAGCACCAGAGAGGTTTCCTATTCCATCTCGTAACAGTGAGCTTTTGGGATCACTTTTTGTCCGTCGTGCGTGTGTGCGTGCATGCGTCCATAAACTTTTTCTTCAAACAACATCTCCACCTAACCACTGATCAGATTTTGACCAAACTTCACAGGAATGATCCTTAGGTGGTCCCCTTTCAAAGTTGTTCAAATGGTTCCGGTCCGTTGCACATATAGGTCACAGGAGCCAAAAATAGATTTTTTTCATCGAAAACTTAAAAAATCTTCTTCTCTGAAACCGCAAGGCCCAGGACATTGATATTTGGTATGAAGCTTCATCTAGTGGACCCCTTCCAAGATTATTGTGCTGGGGCTGAAAATGCCCCCGCACCGGGGCCCTTTGGTTTTACATGGGCCTATATAGGGAAAATCTTTAAAAATCTTCTTCTCTGAAACCGCAAGGCCCAGGACATTGATATTTGGTATGAAGCTTCATCTAGTGGACCCCTACAGATCAAGAGATTGTTCAAATTAAAGTGCGGAAGCTAAAAATGCCCCCGCACCGGGGCCCTTTGGTTTTACATGGGCTTATATAGGGAAAATCTTTAAAAATCTTCTTCTCTGAAACCACAAGGCCCGGGTCTTTGATATTTGGTGTGAAGCTTCAACTAGTGGACCCCTACCAAGATTGTTCAAATTATAGTGCTGGGGCCAAAAATGCCCCCGCTCCGGGGCTCTTTGGTTTTACGTAGACTTATATAGGGAAAATCTTGAAAAATCTTCTTCTCTGAAACCACAAGGCTTAGGTCTTTGATATTTGTTATGAAGCTTCAGCTAGTGGACCTCTACCAAGATTGTTCAAATTATAGCCTTGGGGCCAAAAATGCCCCCGCTCTGGGGCCCTTTGGTTTTACATAGACTTATTTAGGGAAAATCTTAATTTACACAGACTTCTTTATGCAGGGTAAACCTTTAAAATCTTCTTCTCTGAAACCAGAAAGCCCAGGTCTTTCATATTCGATATGAAGCTTCATCGTGTGGACCTCTACCAAGATTGTTCAAATTATAGCCCTTGGGCCAAAATTGACCCCGCCCGGGGCCCACTTATTATACATTGGATCTGGTGAGCGAACCAGGGCCCTTTGGGCCCTCTTGTTAAAACTATCGGGGATGGTTGGGTGAGGCGGAGGTAATGTGTATCTTGCATCACTGGAGCGCCCAACTGATACGGGCTAACAGTTGGACAAGGCCTGTTGTCTTTGCTGCAGATAAGGATGGAGGGGGAATGTTGTTATTGCTTTAGTTTCTATGCTTCCATACATTTTCTTCTGTCTTCCCTGTCCCTCACTTTCATCTCTACTATCTGTTTTCTCCCTTTCTCTGGGAGATGACACAGAATGACCCACAAGAGTTGATGTGTCGTTAAACTCCAAAAGCAATACAAAATAATTGTTTAGTGGATGTTTCCAACTGTCTGAGTGAAAAGTTAACAAAAAAAGAAAAAGAAGAAAAACATTCAAATCAGCTGTACAAGTCCAGTCATCACGTGAACAAGTCCATGAAATATACATGCCCGTTAGCCCAAGTTATTTAGAGAAAACTGGCGTTGACAGGGAAATACATTATTATTGTCTTCGTTTTGCTCCAAGACATAGGTTGTGGGTACTCGTTAGAACCGCCTCAATGAGGCGGTTCTAACGAGCACCTACAACCTATGTTTTGACTATAAATAAGAAAATTTACTATAAATTTTCATCAGAAAAGTAACCATTTTGAGCTATGAAAGAATGCATTATGCACTAAGGATTTGTTATAGAAATGTGAATCACAAACTGCCATTACGAAAACATGCCTATGCAAATACATTGTTTTATTTTTCGCCCCAAAACGTAATTTTTAACATGAAAAATTGTGATATTTTTTTTTCTTATTTCTGCTCAAAATATAGATTGTGGGTACTCGTTAGAACCGCCTCGAGTACCCACAATCTATATTTTAGAGCAGAAATAAGAAAAATAATGTTTACCCCAGTAAACCCCAGTTATTCTATATAAAAGTGGGGTTCAAGGGGGTCAAAATTATATAGGCGTGATTTCGTGATACATAGGACCCTTTTTAATTCCTGCACATAAGTCAATTTAGAACAATGGGCCACAGTTTTCATCCATAAACATGCCTATATGATTTTGACTTCCTTAAACCCCACTTTTATATAGTAAAACTGGGCTTGAAAGGGTCTACATTATATTTCTTATTTCTGCTCAAAATCATAGATTGTGGGTACACGTTAGAACTGCATCGGCAAGGTGGTTCTAACAAGTACCAACAATCTATGTGTTGTGCGATTGTGGGTACCCGTTAGAACCACCTCGGGAGGCAGTTCTAACGAGTACCAACAATCTATGTTTTGTGCTGAAATGTGAAAAAAATCAGAATTTTTTATCTGAAAATTTTTACTTTTTGGTTGTAAAATTTTCAATATATTTGAATAGGCATGTTTTCGTAATGTGAAACTTCTAGCATACCCAGCTCTCTTGAGCATGACATTTGTGGTGCTCATAAATACTAAAATACAAACAGATGAGCCAATTTTCCTGCTCATGTATGCATTAGCAAAGAATGTTATTGGTCCTGCTCATATATTTTATAAAATGCCAACCCATCACAAACACTAATGTACATCCTTATAAATCCACAATTTTTTTATGGAGAAAAGTGGGGTTTACTTCACTTATTTCACAAAGCATCATGACAACAAGTCTGTGAAATGAACACTCCTCTCTAAACTCCAGTTTGTATAGCAAAAACTGGGGTTTACAGGGGTATACATTATTTTGCACATTTCTGCTATTAGACAAATGTCATAGGCAGATCTAACGAGCACCCACAACCTATGTTTAATGTGTAAATAAGAAAAAATATCACACATTTTCATCGGAAAAGTAGCCATTTTGGATGTACGAAAGAATGCACCATGTCACACCAATGTGTTATCATAATGGTTGTGGGTACTCCCCAGAGCCCCCTCAATTAGGGAGTTCTAACAGGCACCCACAAAACATAGACTGAGGATCCTCATTAGAACTACCTCATTGAGGTGGTTCTAACGATCACCCACAATCTATATTTGCAACAGAAATAAAAGCATCACAAATTTTTATCAGCAAATTGTCATTATTGGAGAAATGAAAGAGTGACCTCTGTCAGATGAGTATGTTATCATAATGGATATACAGAGGACTCTCGTTATAACGACTGTATAGTAAAACCTGTCCTAGTGGCCACCTCTATTAAGCAAGCAACCTGTATTAAGCAAGCAGCCATTTGGTTCCCGAAAAAGGCAAATGTGTTAAATTTCACCTGTATTAAGCAAGCACCTGTCTTAAGCAAGCAAATTTTTGTTAGCCCTTAGGTGCTTGCTTAATACAGGTTGGACTGTATTTGTTCTCTAATATTGTGCCGTCATAAAGAATTTTCCGTTGTAAAGAATAAATATGGATAATGACAGGTAACAAAGAGTTTTTTTCCTCTTCATTACTCCAAGAAACAAATGTTATAGACATTTGTTTTAATCGCCTCTATGAGGCGATTCTAACAAATATCTATAACATTTCTTTCTTGGAGTATCAGAATGCAAGAATCTTTTATGAGTATGAAATCGATATGGGTGTTTCCAACCCGAAGGAAACCAATGCCAATGGCAACCGATACTAATCTTTGCGCTAAGGATTCATTCTGTTGAAATTTGTTTCATAACAAAATTTGTCGTTATAATGAATGTCGATATAAAGAGGGTTGACTGTATTGTTGGCATTTTAAAAATTTATGAGCAGGATAAATTTTGTTTTTGATGTGAGAGTTAAGCAGGAGAAATGTTTTATATCCTGGTTGCCTGCTCACCTCAATTGACTGACATACACTCAAAACACATACACTCAAAACAGAAGTGCAATCAATCATGTGTTCTTATTCTGAGAAAAAAAATCAAATACAAAATTCATTCACATAGATTTTGTTGTTTTTACGATCCAGAAAATTAGGGGATAACTGTATTCAAAATTGTAATTTGGGGTGGTAAATCGGAGGTAATATGGTCGGAAATTTTGTTTTACGGTGATTCGTTAGCAGAGCCATTAAATGTAATTTGTGACTCCAAAACCAATGATTTACCTCCCTAAATGTCAATTTTCAATATTCACATTTGGTTGTTATGTTAAAATTGCTACTATTTTGCACAAGGTGGCAAGGGCAAGTCAATGAATAGCGACGTGATGACGTCGGGTTTCTGACACTTTACTGTCACAAGTTTTTGACGTTATCCAGTTGTAACATACACGAGCGGAATAAAATTCCTCGGTCAGATTACAAAATCTTGTAACACTATTTTACAGATTTTACAGAAAATGTTAAAATCTGTATAACTTTGTAAGTAATGGAAATATGATACTTATTAGATTAATAATACAAGCTGAAACCTATCTGACCCATTTACAAGTGTTCTTTTTTTAACTTAAAAATGTAGAATAAGAGTTGTAATGACCTTTATCACAATAAATCTCTGAAGTTGTAGTAAGATGTCTTATGAGAAAATAATGGCCCTATCTGGCTGGCACCCATGGCCATCAGGGCTTGGAGAAATAGATTAGGCTGCATGGTGCTTCCGAGCAGAGCTGAAACTGACCAAACTTGAGTACTGGTAAACTGCTTAAAAAGGTCTAAACCTGCCAGTGAAAGTGGTGTGAGTGGGACTGCTCCTTAAACCCTAGTGGTTTCTTTGGGCAGTTGGGCTTGAGATGTCTTTTCATCTCAGTGTCGGGTTATGGTCTGACAAATCTGAAGCAACATCTCCATAATAACCTAAATAATGTTGACAGGGATATAAAACAACACCAGCCTGCAAGCAAACAAGCAATCTGGTCGGCTCCAACGTATTAGATTTTGTTATTTGCTCATAAGGCTGTTCTAAAACCTCATATCTCAACACTTTTAGAGTCAAAAACTATCCTTTCTGATTGGTCATGAAGTAGAAGCTTTTGTCACAAGGTGTACTTGAGCAGAATGGAATCAAATTGAAAAGCAATTTTTGTTACAAAAAGTGCAGTTGCGAGATCTTGTAATAAGACTAACAATATATTAGATGCCATGGGCTTAGTTGTTTAAAAGCCTTGTTAGCTTTACAAACTAATGGTTTGTGGTTTATTTTTGTTATGGTTTGTCTTTGAGTTTGTGTTTCGCTTATATTATTTTGTTTTGGATAGCCAAAATGGCCATTTTGTAGGAAAGTAACTGTCCTTTTGGCTTTCCGCAATTGATGTTTCCATTAGGGTGTAGTTGTTTCATGTTTGTGCGCTTTCCCTTTGGTGTCTCTGATGGGAGCTGTGGGTTAATTGTATCGATTCCTGATCAATGCCTTCACTTCTATTTTGTTCATTATCAAAATGTTAACTGTTCTAGCAAGTATTTTCATTTGAGGTTTCATGTTTCCCTCTTTAATTACACACCGGTGGGTCAGGCTTCAGATTCTTTGACGGTTCCAGCGAAAAGTCTTACTGAGAATTATGTCTCCCCCGAAAATTTTTTTTTCGGAGAGACATATTGTTTTTCCCCCCGGGTGTCTGTCTGTCCGTCTGTCACACATCCGTGTCCGCTCTATAACTTGAAAACCGTTAGAGCTATCTTCACGAAACTTTGTATAAATATTAATCAGCATTAGAGGACGTGTAGTGGGCAAGAACTATAACTCTCGCATTTATACTTTTTGAATTATCTCCCTTGGAAGTTTGTCGGTATATATATATGTATGGGAAAATCGTGTCCGGTCAATAACTTTCTTATTTTCTGATGGATTTTAAAATTACTTGGCAGAAATATTAACAACCATAAGACGATGTGTGGTGCGCATGAGGCAGGTCGGTACCTCAAAGGTCAAGGTCATACTTAGAGGTCAAAGGTCAAAAAAGGGGCCTTTTTTCGTATTTGGTCAATAACTTTCTTATTTTGAGATGGATTTTAAAATTACTTGGCATTATTATTAACAACCATGAGAGGATGTGTGGTGCGCATGAGGCAGGTCGGTACCTTAAAGGTCAAGGTCATACTTACAGGTCAAAGGTCAAAAAAGGGGCCTTTTTAGCTCACATGTCACTTAGTGACAAGGTGAGCTTTTGTGATCACATTTTGTTCGGCGTCTGTCCGTGCGTGCGTCCGTGGGTAGCATCTTCATTTATGTTTCGATTTTAACCAGACTTGCACACAACTTGTACCACCATGAGATCTAGGTTCTTTTCTTGAACCAGCCATATCCCATCATGTGTAAGGGAGTTACGGTTCCTGAAAGGGCAAAAATTGCCTATTTTGGTCTTGTCTGCATGATAGCATCTTCATTTACGATTTGATTTCAACCAGACCTGCACACAACTTGTACCACCATGAGATTTGGGTTCCTTTCTTGAACCAGCCATATCCCATCATGTGTTACAGAGTTACAGCCCCTGAAAGGGCAAAAATTGGCTTTTTTGGTCTTGTCTGCATGATAGATGTTTCATTTATGATTTGATTTTAACTAAACTTGCACACAATTTGTACCACCACAAATTCTCGGTGAAGTTCGAATATGGGTCATGTCGGGTCAAAAAGTAGGTCAGTAGGTCAAATCAGAAAAAAAACCTTGTGAAGACGAGAGGCCACAGTTTTGGTTCGATCATCATCAAACTTGCCAAGAATGATCATCTTGACAATATCTCAGTCAAGTTCGAATATGGGTGTTGTCGGGTCAAAAAGTAGGTCAGTAGGTCAAATCATAGAAAAACCTTCTGAACACACTAGAGGCCACAATTTATGTCCAATCATCATCAAACTTGCTCAGAATGATCATCTTGATAATATCTTGGTCACATTTGAATATGAGTCATGTCGGGTCAAAAAGTAGGTCAGTAGGTAAAATCATAGAAAAACCTTGTGAATACACTAGAGGCCGCAGTTTTGGTCCAATCATTATCAAACTTGCCTAGAATGATCATCTTGACAATATCTCGGTCAAGTTTGAATACGGGTCATGTTGGGTCAAAAAGTAGGTCAGTAGGTCAAATCATAGAAAAAGCTTGTGAACACATTAGAGGCCACAGTTTAGGTCCGATCATCATCAGACTTGCCCAGAATGATTATTTTGACACTATCTCGGTCAAGTTCGAATATTGGTTATGTCGGGCCACAAAGTAGGTCAGTAGGTCAAATCATAGAAAAACCTTGTCAATACACTAGAGGCCACAGTTTTGAACTGATCATCATGAAACTTGCTCAGAATGATCGTCTTGACAATATCTCGGTCAGGTTCGAATATGGGTCATGTGGGGTCAAAAAGTAGGTCAGTAGGTCAAATGCTAGAAAAACCTTCTGAACACACTAGAGGCCACAGTTTAGGTCCGATCATCATCAAACTTGCCCAGAATTATCATCTTGACAATATCCGGGTCAAGTTTGAATATGGGTCATGTCGGGTCAAAAAGTAGGTCAGTAGGTCAAATCATAGAAAAAGCTTGTGAACACACTAGAGGCCACAGTTTTGGTCCGATCATCATCAAACTTGCCCAGAATGATCATCTTGACAATATCTCGGTCAAGTTCAAATATTGGTCATGTTGGGTCAAAAAGTAGGTCAGTAGTTCAAATCATATGATAACCCTCTGAACACAATGACGGGTACAGTTTTGGTCCGATCGTCATCAAACTTGCTGAAAATGATCATTTGACAATATCTCGGGCAAGTTTGAATATGGGTCATGTCTGGTCAGTATGTAGGCCAGTAGGTCAGATTGTTGAAAAACCTTGTGAACACACTAGAGGCCCAAGTTTTGGTCCGAGCATCATCAAACTTGCTCAGAATGATCATCTTGATAATATTTCTCAAGTTTTAATATGGGTCATGTCGGGTCAAAAAGTAGGTGAGGAGGTCAAATCATAGAAAAACGTTTTGAATACTCTAAGAGGCCACCGTTTTAGTCAAATCATCATAAAACTTGCTCAGAATGATCATCTGGACAATATCTCAGTTAAGTTCAAATATGGGCCATGTCAAATCAAAAAGTAGATCAGTAGGTTATTTTGTCATAACTTTTGAACCGTTTGAGATAGAGCCTTCATATTTGGCATGTAGGTTCCTTCTGACAAGGGCTTCCCACTCATAAAGATTTGACCTGTGACCTGCTTTATCATACCTTTTGAACCATATGAGATAGAGCCCTTCATATTTGGCATGCATGTTCCTTGTGACATGGTTTTCTCAGCCATTCAAAACCTTGACCTTTGACCTACTTTGTCATAACTTTTAAAGCATTTGAGATACAGCCTTCATATTTAGCATGTAGGTTCCTTGCCACAATGTTGCTTAGAGGATCCTCTACCAAAAAGGCTAAAACAATCCCACTCGGATGAACAAAATGGCCACCGGAGGTAAAAAAAGAAAAAAATTGTAAATTTGGTTCAAACGGAAACTCCCCCTAAACCCTTAGGCCAATTTGATTCAAAGTGCCCAGGAATGTTGCCTAGGTTACTCCCTACCAAATAAGCTAAAATCACTCTGCTGATGAACAAGATGGCCACAAGAGCTAAAAATAGAATGTACTCGAGACAGTGGCACACAGGTGAGCGAACCAGGGCCCTCTGGGCCCTCTTGTTTTCGTATTTGGTCAATAACTTTTTTATTTTGAGATGGAAAGCCCCCCAGTGGAAATCTTCCACTGACCGTTCCGAGGTGGCTCTTCTGTGGCGATTTGTTTGTGTTGTTGTTTGTTGCTTGCTGTGTGAGTCGCTTGTGTCTTTTGGTTTTGGATGGCCATATGGCCATTTTGTGGGAAGGTGACTGTCCTTATGGCCTTCGTTTGTTTAGGTTTCCATTGTGGTCTGGTCGCTTAATGTTTGTATTTCTTTCCCTTTGGTGTCTTTTATTGTATCAATTCCTGATCTTTGTTTTACTTCTACTTTAAAATTACTTGGCATAATTATTAACAACCGTGAGACGATGTGTGGTGCACATGAGGCAGGTCTGTACCTCAAAGGTCAAGGTCATACCTAGAGGTCAAAGGTCAAAAAAAGGGGCCTTTTTTGGTATTTGGGCAATAACTTTCTTATTTTGAGATGGATTTTGAAATCACTCGGCAGAAATGTTAACCAATATAAGAAAATGTGTTGCGTGCATGACCCAGGTTGGTACCTCAAAGGTCAAGGTCATACTTAGAGGTCAAAGGTAAAAAAGGGGCCTTTTTTCGGGTTTTGTCAATAACTTGCTTATTTTTCAGATAGAATTTGAAGTTACTAGGCAAAAATGTTAACTATCATGAGACGATGTGTTGCATGCATGATTTAGTTTGGTACCTACAATGTCAAGGTCGTACATAGAGGTCAATAGTTAAAAAGTGGCCTTTTTTCGTGTTTGGTCAATAACTTTCTTTTTTTAAGATGGATTTTCAAATTGCTAGGCAGAAATGTTAACCACCATGAGATGATGTGTTGCAGGCATGAGCCAGTTTGGTATCTGAAAGGTCAAGGTCATACATACAGGTTAAAGGTAAAAAAAGGGGCCTTTTTTTGTGTTCTGTCAATAACTTTCTTATTTTTAGATGGATTTTGAAATTACTTGGCAGAAATGTTAACCACCATGAGACGATGTGTTGTGTGCATGACCCAAGTTGGTACCTCAAATGTCAAGGATAAAAGGTCAAAGGACAAGAGGTCAAAGAACAAAAAGGGGCCTTTTTTAGTGTTCAGTCAATAACTTTCTTTTTCCTGGATAGATCGTGAAATTACTTGGCAGAAATGTTAACCATTATGAGATGATGTGGTGCACGCTAGACCGAGGTCGGTACCTCCAAGATCAAGGTCATACTAAGAGGTCAGAGGTAAAAAAAGTTAGTTTTTTTTTGTGTCCGGTCATTAACTTATTTATTTCTGGATGGACTTTATAAAGTAACAATGCAGAAATGTTCACCGTCATTAGACCATGAGTCATGTGCAAGACCAAGGTCCATACCTCCAATGTCAAGGTCATACCTAGAGGTCAAAGCTTAAAAAAAGGGACAGTCAATAACTTCCTTATTCTTTGATGGATTATGAAATTACTTGGCAGAAATGTTAACCATCATGAGACTATGTGTTGTACCTCAAAGGTCAAGGCCATACTTAGAGGTCAAAGGTAAAAAAGTGCTTTTTTTGTTTATGGCCAATAACTTTTTTTATTTTTCTATGAAAATTTTTAAAGTTACTATGCAGAAATGTTCATCTTCATTAGATGATGTGTTGCACACAAGACCCAGCTCAGTACCTCCAATGTCAAGGTTATACTTAGCAGTCAAAAACGGGGGAGACGTCTGTGTTTTTGTAGAAAAACAAATTCTAGTTAGAATTTAATTTTATGTAATGTTGGTTGGTGCCTGATGCTCTGTCTCTGGTTGGGCCCATCAGAGTCTAACTGTTGGTTTTCTTTTGCTCTAGCATTTCAGTTGTTTCTTCTGTGGAATCCTCACCATTGTTTCATCTCTGTGGTTGTTTGATTTTCAGAGATGTTGCACTGATCAGTTAGGAGGCCTTCAAACAGACTGAACAAATTATTTGTCCAAATCATGACCGAAGTAAGGGCGAGGATTGCGTGTGTAAAATCGATTTAAGCCCCCCAGTGGAACTCGTTTCACTGACCGTTCCAAGGCAGTTCTTATGTCACGGTTTAATTTTGTTATGGTTTGTCTTTTGAGTGTGTGTATCGCTTATATTTTTAGCTTACCTGACCGAAGGTCATGGTGAGCTTTTGTGACTGTGAGATGTCCGGCGGCGTCGTGCGTCCTTCTTCGTGCATGAGTAAAATTTTCTTGTTAACACTCTAGAGGCCACAGTTTTGATCCAATCATCATCAAACTTTGTCAGAATGATCATCATGACAATATGTCGGTCAAGTTTGAATATGGGTCATGTCGGGTCAAAGAGTAGGTCACCAGGTCAAATCAAAGGAAAACCTTGTTAACACACTAGAGGCCAAAATTTTGGTCCAATCGTCCTCAAACTGCTCAGGATGATCATCTTGATAATACCTTGGTCAAGTTTGGAAAAGGGTCATGTCAGGTCAAAAAGTAGGTCAGTAGATCAAACCACAGAAAACCCTTGTTAGCACTCTAGAGGCCACAGTTTTGGTCCAATCATCCTCAAACTTGCTCAGAATGATCATCCTGACAATACCTCGGTTAAGTTCGAATATGGGTCATGTCGGGTCAAAAAGTAGGTCGGTAGGTCAAATCATAGAAAAACCTTGTTAACGCTCTACAGGCCACAGTTTTGGTCCAATCTTCCTCAAACTTGGTCAGAATGTTCATCCTGACAATATCTTGGCCAAGTTTGAATTTGGATCATTTCAGGTCAACAAGTAGGTCAGTAGGTCAGATCATAGAAAAACCTTGTTAACACTCTAAAGGCCACAGTTTTGGTCCAGTCATCCTTAAACTTGCTCAGAATGATCATCCTGACAATATCTCGGTCAAGTTCGATTATGGGTCATTTCGGGTCAAAAAGTAGGTCACCAGGTCAAACCACAGAAAAAACCTTGTTAGCACTCTAGAGGCCACAGTTTAAGTCCAATCATCCCAAAACATGCTCAGAATGATGATCCTGACAATATCTCGGTCAAGTTCGAATATGGGTCATCTCGGGTCAAAAAGTAGGTCAGTAGGTCAAATCATAGAAAAACCTTGTTAACACTCTAGAGGCCACAGTTTTGGTCCAGTCATCCTCAAACTTGCTCAGAATGATCATCCTGACAATATCTCGGTCATGCTCGAATATGGGTCATTTCGGGTCAAAAGTAGGTCAGTAGGTCAAACCACAGAAAAACCTTGTTAGCACTCTAGAGGCCACAGTTTTGGTCCAATCATCCCCAAACTTGCTCAGAATGATCATCCTGACAATATCTCGGTCAAGTTTGATTATGGGTCATGTCGGCCAAAAAAATAGGTCAGTAGGTCAAATCATAGAAAAACCTTGTTAACACTCTAGAGGCCACAGTTTTGGTCCAATCATCCTCAAACTTGCTCAAAAATGACCATCCTGACAATATCTCGGTCAAGTTTGAACATGTGTCATGTCGGGTCAAAAATAGGTCAGTGGCTCAAATCATAGAAACACCTTGTTAACACTCTAGAGGCCACAGTTTTGGTCAAATAATCATCAAACTTGCTCAGAATGATTATCTCTACAATATCTAGGTCAAATTCGAATATGGGCCATGTTGGGTCAAAAGTAGGTCAAATCATAGAAAAACCTTGTTTACACTCTAGAGACTGCAATTTTAGTCTAATTATCATCAAACTTGTTCAGAATGATCATCTTGACAATATCTAGGTCAAATTCGAATATGGGTCATGTGGGGTCAAAAAGTAGGTCAGTAGGTTAAATCATAGAAAAACCTTGTTAACACTCTAGAGGCCACAGTTTTAGTCCAATCATCATCAAACTTGCTCAGAATTGTTCTCTTTTTGTAATACCTTGGTCAGGAGGGGTATTTTATTTGATAGAAAATGCTGTTAGCAAACAGTGCAGACCCTGATCAGATGCCACGTTCTGCGATGTCTGATCTGGGCCTATGCTGTTTGCCAGACTACCCCTTAGGGGTTTTCCCGCCTTTAGGGGTTATTTTAACTTCAAACAAATATTCTGTATGATAATACAGTATCTCAAGCAATTCAGACTTTCAGGGTGTTTGGATCATGGTCAAAGTTCTTTTGGCTATTTTTAGAAAAAACATTGTCATCACTCGACCTACTTTTATTTCATAATTTCCACACCATAAGCATGCTACAGATTAGAAATGATTGAAATCAACCTTCAGGCTGCTGAAATATAAATGCTGTCAGACATGAAGGGGCGGACCTTTCATCTCAATGTCGGGTAAAAGTCCCACAAAATTGGAAGCAACGTCTCCAAAATGACCTAAATAGTATAAACCTCAAATCAAACAAAAAGAATTGGTTAAATCATACTTGAGACTGCATTTTTGGTTCAAGCTTCATGAAACTTGCCAAGAATGTTTGCCTTTATAAAATTTTGAATATGTTTGAATATGGGTCATGTGGGATCAAAGACAAGGTGATGAATAGACTCAGGTGAGCAATACAGGACCATCATGGTCCTCTTGTTTGTTTTGGACAGCCAATTGGCCATTTTGTGGGAAAGTAACTGCCCTTTTGGCTTTCCGCTATTGATGTTTTCATTAGGGTCTACTTGTTTCATGTTCTTGCCCTTTAGTGTCTCGGATGGGAGCTGTGGGTTAATTGTATTGATTCCTGAATGTTGCCTTCACTTCTATTTTTATATCCCCTTCAACATTATTTAGGTCTTTTTGGAGATGTTGCTCCCGATTTTGTGGGACTTTTACCTGACAATGAGATGAAATGACATCTCAAGCCCATTGGCCTGAAGGGAGAGACGGTCGGATGCACAACTTTTACTGAGCACACTTAGACCTAAGTAGTTCACCAGTACTCACATGTGAAGACGGTTTCACCATGCAGCTCAGTCTATTTCTGCAAGCCCCAATGAGCGGGATGCGCTAGCAAGTAACTTTATGCATTCATGATACTGCCATCTCACAGGAATTCTTATGAAAACATGCCTATACTAATACATTATAAACTTTACCTCCGAAAAATCAATTTTTTTTAGATGTAAAATTGTTATATTTTTAGCTCACCTGTCACTATGTGACAAGGTGAGCTTTTGTGATCACATTTTGTCCATCGTCTGGCGTGTGTGTGTCGGTCCGTGCGTGCTTGTAAACAATTTCAAATAGGTATATCTCTAATACCCCATGGCCAATCTTGATCAAATTTCACGAGAAGCATCATCAGGTAGGGGGAAAGGCTGCATAAGGTTATTGGGCTGATCAGATTGAAATTCTGTCATGGCAACATGTAACTCCCATAGACTTACAACAGGAAATATTTAAAAAATCTTCTTCTCTGAAACCCTAGGGCCCAGAGCTTAGATATTAAGCTTGTAACAATGTCAAGTGGTCACCTATATAAAACCTGCCAATCATACCCCTGGGGTCCAAATTGGCCACACCCGGGGCCCCTTAGCTCCCATAGACTTTTAATGGAAAAAAAAGATTCAAAAATCTTCGACTCTGAAACCACAGGGCCCAGAGCTTAGATATTTAGCATGTAGCAACGGCAAGTGATCACCTACATAAATCCTGCCAATCATGCCCCTGGGGTCCAAATGGGCCACACCCCGGGGCCCCTTAGCTCCCATAGACTAATAATGGAAAAAAAAGCTTCAAAAATCTTCTCTGAAATTGTGAACCACAGAACTTAGTTATTTAGAATCTAGCAACTTAAAATAGTCACCTACATAAATCCTGCTAGCCCTGCCTCTGGGGTCAAAATTGGCTACCCCGAGCTCATCAGCTCCTATAGACTTATAATGGAAAAAACTTCAAAAATCTTCTTCTATGAAACCATAAAGCCCAGAGCTTAGATATTTTGTATGTAGCAACGTCAAGTGGTCACCGACATAAATCCTGCCAATTATGACCCTGGGATCCAAATTGGCCACACCCCAGGGCTCTTTAGCTCCCATAGACTTACAACTGGAAAAAACTTAAAAAAATCTTCATCTCTGAAACCATAGGGCCCAGAGCTTAAATATATAGCATGTAGCAACGTCAAGTGGCCATATAGGTGGTTATTAAGTAGTTAGTATGTAGCGTATGTAGTATATACCACACCCCAGGGCTCTTTAGCTCCCATAGACTTACAACTGGAAAAACTTTAAAAAATCTTCATCTCTGAAACCATAGGGCCCAGAGCTTAAATATATAGCATGTAGCAACGTCAAGTGGCCATATAGGTGGTTAGTAAGTGGTTAGTATATAGCGACATGAAATGGTCACCGTAATAAATCCTGCCTCTATGCCCCTTAGGTTAAAATTTGCCACGCCCATGGGTCCATTACCTACCATAGACTTAAAATGCACAACTTAAAATGAAAAACAAACTTCAAAAATCTTCTTCTCTGAAACCAAAAGGCCGAAGGCTTAGGTATTTAGCATGTATCAACGTCGAGTGGTTGCCTACATGAATCATGCCAGTCATGTCCCTAGGGTTCAAATTGGCCAAATCCCGTGACCCCTTAACTCCAATAAACTAATAATGGAAAATAAGCTTCACTAATCTTCTTTTCTGAAACCATGAAGTACAGACCTTAGATATTTAGTATATAGCAACATAAAATTGTCACCTACATAAATCATGCCAACGATATCCTTTGGGTCAAAATTTGCCATGCCCCAGGGCTCATTAGCTCCTATAGACTTATACTGGAAAAAAACTTCAAAAATCTTCTTCTCCGAAACCATGAGGCCCAAAGCTTAGATATTTACTATGTAGCAATGTTAACTGGTCTCCTACATAACTCCGGCCAACCATGCCACTGGAGACCAAAACGGCCATTCCCCAGGGCCCCTTAACTCCAATAGACTTTAAAAGGATTAACTTCAAAAATCTTCTTTTCTGAAACCACGGGGCCCTGATATTTAGCTCAATAGAGCCGAAGGCTCCTGGGACCTTATAGAATAGGCAGTTGTCCGTCGTCGTCGTCGTATGTCGTACGTCATTTGTCGTCTGGCGTCAACATTTTAAAACATCTTCTCCTCTGAAGCCACTGGGCTGATTGGGCCCAAATTTCATCTGTAGCATCCTTGGGCTGGAGATTGCAAGTTTGTTTTTTTTATATATAAAAATCGGCTTTTTAGTTTGGTTGCAATTGCAACTTAGTTTCCATAGACATATAATGGGGAAAATTGAAAAATGGCATTTACTGCCAAGTCACTGCGGATATTTTGACAAAACTTTTATAGAAATGTTTCTTGAGTAAACTTCTCTCAGCCATATGCTTTTATGCCAACCTGACGGGTTTTCCCTGGTTGTGCCGGGGCCATGTCCCACCCCCTCCACATCATAAAAGGCCATATATTTCAGAAACTATTCAGATCCCTACCCCTAAACTATAGATATTCTTGTTCCTTATGATTAGAAGCATTCAGTGATATCAACCTTGGGGTCCCCCCTGATGCGCCGGGGCCATGCCCCAACCCATCCAGTTCTTTAAACGCTCAATATCTCGGAAACCTTACAGATCCCAACCTCTAAACCATATATTTTCTTGTTCTTTAGGATAAGACACATTCAGTAAAAACCAATCTAGGGGTCCCCCGGGTGCGCTGGGACCCCTCCACTTCATAAAAGGCCATTTATCTCAGAAACCATTTAGATTCCCACCCCCAAACCATATATAATCTTGTTCCTTATGATAAGACGCATTGAGTGACACCAACCTGAGGGTCCCCCATTCCAGATGCGCCGGGCCCATGCCCCATCCCCTCCACTTCATAAAAGGCCCAATATAGCTGAAACATTACAGATCCCCACCCCTAAACCATATGTGTTCTTGTTCCTTATGATAAGACACATTCAGTGACACCAACCTAGGGGTCTGCTGGGGTGCACCGGGGCTATAATCCACCCCCTCCACTTCATAAAAGGTCATATATCTCAGAAACCATTCAGATCCTCACCCCTAAACCATACATATTCTTGTTCCTTATGATAAGACACATTCATTGACACCAACTTAGGGTCCCCCGTGATGTACCGGGGCCATGCCCCACCCCTCCACTTCATAAAGGGCCACATATCTTAGAAACCATTCAATTTCCCTTAACCCCTTAACCATATATATTCTTGTTCCTTATGATAAGACGCATTCAGTGACACCAACCTGGGGGTCCCCCGGGATGTGCTGGGGCCATGCCCCATCCCCTCCACTTCATAAAAGGCCCAATATCACTGAAACCTTACTGATCCCCACCCCTAAACCATATATGTTCTTGTTCCTTATGATAAGACACATTCAGTGACCCCAACCTGAGGGTCCCACCCCAGGTGCGCCGGGGCCATGCCCCATCCCCTCCACTTCATAAAAGGTCCAATATCACTGAAACCTTACAGATCCCCACCCCTTAACCATATATGTTCTTGTTCCTTATGATAAGACATATTCAGTGACCCCAACCTGAGGGTCCCACCCCAGATGCGCCGGGGCCATGCCCCATCCCCTCCACTTCATAAAAGGTCCAATATCACTGAAACCTTACAGATCCCCACCACTAAACCATATTTATTCTTGTTCCTTATGATAAGACATATTCAGTGACAGCAACCTAGGGGTCTGCCGGGGTGCGCCAGGGCCATACTCCACTCTCTCCACTTTACCACTCAGATCCCTACCTCGTAATCATATATATTGTTGTTCCCGGGGTGGGGGGTCCACAGGAGACGTTTCTTTCCCCTCCACTTCATCAAGGGGCCTCATATAAGATTTGATCGGTAGATTTAAATCATGTGTGTGTGTGTGAATTCGGGTTTAACGTCGCTTTCAACAATTTTTCAGTCATATCACGACGGTGTCTGGTTGCGACAGGGAGCTCAATGCTCACGTTTATAGTGCTGCCTCACTGAAGTATCATGTCCCAGACACATTACATGATACCACACCCAGTCACATTATCCTGACATTGGATCGGCCAGTCCTAGCTCTACCCCGTAAATCTGAGTGCCAAGCGAGGAGCAACTAGTACCATTTTAACGACTTTGGTATGTCGCGGCCCGGGATCGAACCCGAGACCTCCCGTTCCCCGGAGCGGACACTCTACCAGATTTAAATCATATCATGTTAAAATACATTGCTGCCAGTGGGCAGTGTCCACTGGAGCTCTGGTGAGCATAGTGGCCCATGGGCCTCTTGCTGATTGATTTGAGGTTAAACATCCCCGTTAACACCGTGTAGGTCATTTTGGAGGCGTTGCTTCCAGATTTGTGGGACTTTTAAACTATATTGAGCTGAAATGACATCTTAAGCTCTGCCACCCAATGAAACAAATAGGGTTTAAATCCATAGACGGTTCAACTGGCACCACTTTTCCTGGGCAGACTTAGAACCTCTAAGCTGTTTACCAGTACTCATCTGGGTTAGGCTCATGCATGCGTGGAAGCACCATGTAGCCCAATCTATTTCTTCAAGCTCCGATGGGCATTCTAAACATCACTAATGATTTTCTGGTACACAGGTGAGCGCTACAGGGCCAGTTGGTCCTCTTGTTCTTATTTCAGCTCAAAATATAGATGGTGGGTGCTCGTTAGAACCGCCTCATCGAGGCGGTTCTAACGAGTACACAAAATCTATATTTTAGAGCAGAAATGTAAAAAATAAGGTTTACCCCTGTAAACCCAAGTTTTACTATATTTACTAAAGTGGGGTTCAAGGGGGTCAAAATAACATAGGCATGTTTTCTTGATGAGGCAAGCACTCATGCTCAAAGAAGAAGGAAAGATAGATATTAGTAAAAGGAAGGGATACCAAGTTGATGGGGAATGGTACAGTCTGCCAACTTTATTGAATGCAGGGATTGGTTTACTCCCTAATGGCCAGGGATTAGCATAATCTCTATTTTTGCTGAAATATGAGTGTAGCTTATGCAGATGCTACTCTTTTTTCTTTTTTTTTTCCAATTATTAAGTTTTAACATAACGTTAACTAATGACTATTAGCTTTGACAACTGGGTCTTGAAAGTTGGAATACAAGAATAATTATACTCCCAGCATACTTGTATGCCAGGGGGTATATAGTTTTCGCTTTTCTGTTCATCCATTCGTTTATTCATTCAAACTGTCTCATTCATTTGTCTTTCCGTCACAGGGTCAAAGGGTTTGAGTTAAAGTTTATAAGACCTTAATTTAAAGACTTTTCAGGTCATTTTGGAGACGTTGCTTCAAATTTTGTGGGACTTTTACCCGACACTGAGATAAAACGACTTCTCAAGCCCTGCCGTCCAATGAAACCGATATGGTTAATATGCACGGACGGTATGACTCGCACCACTTTGCCTGGGCAGGCTTTGACCTTCTAAGTAGTTTTAGTACCAGTACTCATTTGCAGTCGGTATCAGCTCTGCGTGGAAGCATCATGCAGCCCAATCTATTTCTTCAAGCTCCGCTGCGTGGGGGGGGGGGGGGGGGGGGGGCCGTATAGTTTCTAGAACCGCCACACTTTACATAATGCTTCTTTACATGCCAACTCACATTCACCTTGACCTTGTAACTGACATATGTCATGCTCCATTGACTCATAACCCTTGACCCAGGTGACCTATTTTTCACGCTCCACTGACTTGTCAGATTATACAACGGCCCTTGTCGGCCCCCGCCCATCGGGGCTTGAAGAAATAGATGGCTGCATGATAATGTTCCACGCAGAGCTGAAACCGACCGCAACGAGTACTGATTATTTAGGCCTGTCCAGGCAAAGCGGTGCGAGTCGGCCCGTCCGTGCTTATAAACCATGTTGATTTCATTGGGCGACAGGGCTAAAGATGTCATTTCATCTCCATATTGGGTAAAAGTCCACAAAATTGGAAGCAACGTATCCAAAATGACATATGCAGTGTTGACGGGACGTTAAACATCAAATCAAAGAAACAAACAAACAATGGCCCTGTGATATTAGAAATTTTAGTGACTAGAACTGTTAAATTTTACATGGTATTTCTCCTTTAAATGCAGACAATAATAAATGCAAACAGTAATAAAAACAAGAGGACTGTGATAGTCCTATATCACTCAAATGAGCTAACAGATTCGCAATTTCACACAACTGCAGTGGATCTTTCGATGACGGTCACCCCCGATGGGTCATCATCTCCCATCAATGGCAATTTTTATTCCCCACCCCCACTCCCCAGGTATTTCCCCCCTCTACCCCCAGGTATTTTCCTATATATTTTACCTCTGATAAGCGGTCACAGGCCATAATTATTTACAGAAGCGCCCAGCCCTCAAGGTTTAGTTGTTATGCTACTCGCCTCATAAACCAGGGATTGAGGATCTGACCCTGGTTTCTCCAGACTTTCATGCCTCCATATGACCTTAGCTGTTGCCGGGCATAAAACACGCACACGCACGCATACCGCACGCACTTAATAATTGATGATTTTGTGGCCAAATTCCCTCTATTGAACAGTCAATGTGACAGAGGATGGGAAATTCCGTCGACAAGAAATGGAAAATTGGAAATCAAAATTCTTGGTAACGGCATCTCACACACAAAGTCCTGAGAGTGGAAAAGGTTTTAATTAATTCGATTTGCCAGAGTGTGTAGTAATGTAACTGACTTCAACACTCGTAATAAATTGTTAACGGCTAAACGTCTTAATCAGGGTTATCGGTACCATAAACTACGCAAAGCCTTTTCAAAATTTTATAGACGTCAGTCTGATTTAATTTCAAAATTCAATGTTGGAGTTAAATCTCTTCTGCTACGATGTCTATCGGAACCCGAATTTTAAGGTGACTTAGAATATAGATTCAGAAAAATATATAACTGCAATGACTTCATCACCCAATTTCGTGAAATCATTTTTCGATACAAAAAGATTGGGTACAACATAAATGTTATACGCCAGACTGCATGCATGGTAGTTAATCCATCACGGATGACAACTTGGCTTCCCTCTTTTATTGCACGCCAGTGGGTCAGGCCTCAGATTCTATGACTGTTCCAGCGTAAAGGCTTATGTTGGTTGGTACCTGATTCTCTGTCTCTGGTCGGTCCCATCGGTGTCTAACTGTTGATTTTCTTTTGCTCCAGCATTTCAGCGGTTTCTTGCTGCCGAGTCCTCACCGTTGTTTCATCTCTGTGGTTGTTTGATTTTTGTGTTCACGGAGATGTTGCACTGACGAGTTAGGAGGCCTTCACGAACAAATTATTTGTCTTAATCGCGACGGAAGTAAGAGCGAGGATTGTGGCCATGTAAAATCGTTTTAAGCCCCCCAGTGGAATTCGTTTCCGCTCACCGTTCTAAGGCGGTTCTTCTGTCGCGGTTTATTTTTGTTATGGTTTGTGTGTGGGTGTTTGTGTCGCTTATATTATTTTATTTTGGATAGCCTATTGGGCATTTTGTGGGAAAGAATCTGTCCTTTTGGCTTTCCGCTAGTAATCTTTCCATTAGGGTGTGTTGTTTCATGTTTGTGTTTCTTTCCCTTTGGTATCTCTGATGGGAGCTGTGGGTTAATTGTATCGATTCCTGATCATTGCCTCCATTTCTATTTTAAAGAAAATCCGACCTAGTGACCTAGTTTTGACCTTACGTTGCCCATATTCAAACCTGACATAAATAGTGTCAATATACATAACCTGGTAAAATTTTATGACGATTGAAGCAAAGTTGTGCTCTAGAGAGAATAAGGTTTAAGAGAAATTTGACCTAGTGACCTAGTTTTTGACCCAATATGACCAATATCATTCCAGATTACTGTATTATCAAGAGAAACACTCTGGTACAGTTTCATTAAGATTGAAGCCAAACTGTGGCCTCCAGGGTGAGAGGAAGGTTAAAGAGAAATTTGACCTAGTGACCTGGTTTTTGACCTAATGTAACCCATATTTAATTGCAATCGAGATACCATCAAGACAAACATTCTGGTAAAGTTTCATTCTTCTTGAAGATTGAAGCAATTCTGTGACCTCTAGAAAAGGTGAACAAGAAATTTTATCCAGTGACCTAGTTTTTTATTCAGCATAACACATATTCAAACTTTACTATAATAGCATCAAAACAAACATCATTGTAAAGTTTCATGAAGATTGGAGCAAAATTGTGGCTATAGATCCTGAACTAGGTTTTAGAAAAAAATGACATAGTGACCTAGTTTTTCACCAGATATATTCGAGCTCGACCAAGATATCATCAAGATAAACATTCTGATATAGTTTCATGAAGACTGAAGCAAAACGCTGGCATCTAGAGGGTGAACAATACTTTAAAGCAATATAACCTAGTGACCTAAAGCAATTTGATCTAGTGATCTAGTTTTTGATCCGACATGACCCATATTCAAACTTGAATAAATATCATCACGACAAACAGTCTGATACATTTTCACGAAGATTAAAGCAAAACTGTCGTCTCTAGCAGATAAACAAGGTTTTAATGCAATTTGACCTAATGATCTAGTTTTTGATCCGAAATGACCCAGAATGACCGTAGAAAAGATTTCATGATCAATCTCCACGAAAGAATGTTGCCGACCCGGGCAGGTATCGCACCCGCATCCTCCTGGTCACCAGTCAGACGCGCATCCGACTGAGCTACCGAGACCGGCAGAGTCTTGGAACTTAGTGAATTGATTGGTTGTGGGGAGTACATGACATTATTTACTTCTGAATAAATTCTAAAACATGCTTCATTAGCCATGGCCCTTTATATCTTTGGGCATTTTTACCTTGTCAGCAGAATATCATAAAAAAAGTTTTGAGCTTGAGCCTTGTTGTTTGATGATTAGATTGCAATTGTCGAGTAGATGACCCAGTTAGCTTTTGAATATGTTTTGAAAAATTCTTGTTGTGTTGTGGCCCTTTGTCAGCAAAATATCTCAAAACCCATCAGAGCTAGGGCCTTGATATTCGGTGATAAGAATGCTAGTGACATTTAAATGACTTGATTAACATTTAAATATATATTCTGAAAAATACTTCATGAGTAATGGCCCGTTGTTAATTTGAACATATTAACCTTGTCAGCAAAATACATTACGATAACACACCCGTGCGACATAGTGCTTTCTTCACATCTCCAAAATGGCTACTTTTCTGATGAAAATATACGATATTTTTGTTATTTTTATTTCAAGCATAGGTTGTGGATGCTCGTTAGAACCGCCTCATTGAGGCGGTTCTAACGAGTACCCACAACCTATGTCTTGGAGCAGAAATAAGAAAAATCATATATACCCCCGTAAACCCCAGTTTTCCCTCTATAAACTGGGGTTTAGGGGGTGTTCGTTGCACGGACATGTTCACGTGAGGATGTATCTCAAACAAACGATTGGAACTACAGCCTTGGTATATAGTGTTTAAATTGCTAATTATGATTAACTTTTGAATGAATTTTGAAACAAAAAAATAGTTAATGATTTATGGCCCTTTGTAAATTTGGGCAGTTTTGCCTTGTCAGCAAAATAGCTAAAAAATAAAAAACAAAGAAAAAAAATTGGAGCTTGAGACCTGATGTTTGATTAGACTGGTATTGATGAGTAGATGACCTGCTTAAGTTTTGAATAATTTTTAAAATAAATACTTCATGAGTTATGATCCTTGTCAGCACCATATCTAAAAAACATTGGAGCTAGAGTCTTAATAGTTGTTGATACGATTGCTAGTGACGAGTAGATAACTAGTTTAGTGATAAAATTGCTAATGATGAGTAGATGACCTGATTAACTTTTGGATATTTTTTAAAAATATACACGAGTTATGGCCCTTTGTAAATTTGGACATTTTTGCATTGTCAGCAAAATATCGCAAAAACGGTTAGAGCTAGAGCCTTGTTGTTTCGCTGATTGGAATGCTGATGATGACTAGAAGACCTGATTAGCTCTCAAATATATTTTAAAAATACGCCAAGAGTTATGGCTCTTTTTAAATTCTTGCAGTTTTAGCCTGTGAAAGTAATATCTAAAATTATTACAGCTAGAACCTTGATACTTGGTGATTAGACTGATAGTGAAGAATAGAAAACCTGATTAACTTTTGAATAAATTTTAAGAAATACATCATAAGTTAAGCCCCTTTGTAAAGACACATCTTTCATCTGTGTCAATGCATGTTTTTTTGTGTTTTTTTCCTTGAAACTTAGTATATTAAAACTCAACATATACAACCTATGAAAATGTATTTATTGAATTATATAAATAAAAACAGGACTCAGGAGGCAACCTTGATTGACTCTCTCCATGAGCTGATGTCTGTCTCTAAATAAGTATATCTTAAATCTAAAGTATTATTTAGTTTCAAGATTTTTAAACTTTATTGAATGCAGAACTCCATAGGCAAACTTTTGATACCACAAAACGTTTTGAATTAATTAAAGTGTACCTATTCTGATAGAATAATTGTCAAACATGTCATTTTTCAATCAATATTTCAAAACAATTATCCAAATTCAATTCCTAAGATAAATATGTTGTAGCTTTTTTCAAGATATCATATTACCAGGAAAACTTGTCGTATGCATCCTCTGTAGCTATGCGAAATTTCCTAAGTATTCAAAACCGGTAACACTGCAATATTTCACCTTCAGTGGATGAAGGTCGTTTTTGCAAATTAACTATTTTGTTGAAATCAACCAAGAACCTTACAGAAAGGAATTGTTTTCAAAATTCCTAAACGTATCTAATAAAAATGAGTTACTTCAATTCAAAATGAATATATCTTGAGCTCACTTAGCCTTGAAACCATTAAAATGTCATGAATTTCTAGTATTTGTCTTCCATTTATGCAATGTTGTCTATCCAAATAGTAGATAGTACATGTAGAACACACTGAGTAAAAAGATATTTTAATCAACAAATTAGGTTTAACAACATATATTGCTTTTATTCTTAGTAGCAAAATTATTGTGAACATGTGCAACTTTGTTTAATTACTTTACAGAAGTCATGCATTAAAATAGGTGTAAGGCAAGGAGATCCATTATTTTTATTGCCGTACTGAGATGGTGTGCAAAGACGCAGTGGTCAGTGGTTTGTTGTTACTTGTACACATAGTCACATATTCATGGCCAGATTTTGCCTTGAATATACTCTGTCTTTATGTTTCCTAACAAAAATAAACGTATAGTAATTAATGGTCAGTTTTTCCCAAGATTGAAACTGACAGTGATATTGAGTTTTTGTTCTCTGTTGTAAGATATATTTTGATGGATGCGGTACAGAATATTGTATCGGCTGATCCAAAGCTGTTCCATGACCTAGACGATTTTTCTACCAGACAAGGAGAACAACAGTTTCCTTCCATAGAGTATGCATACTTCAAAGTTTCTTTTCTGTCTAAAACTTACACTCACTTATTGAACGTTTCTGCTAATTCATTGTTCTTTATAAGCACTGTTTGTTGTTTATTACATTTCTGTGTAATTTATCGTTCAGCTTAGCAAGATTATTGGATTGTTTGGACAGAAAGTGCATCATAGTGTATTTACTGAAAATAGTATTAGTAGGCTTACTTTTACATACAAATGACACATAATTCAATTGTTCATTAAATATTGTATTTTTTTTTCACTTGTACCAGAAGTTCTGTGAGAAGCAGCACCATAATATAAATCATCAACTGTAAAAAGTGGTAGTTGATCTAAAATCCTTGTGTTTTGCTGCGAGCCCTGGCCTGTATTTTGGGCATCATCATCAGCAGCAGCAGCATCACCATCATCACCACCATCCAGATCTAGCACGGGTCAAACGTCTTCAATGCTTTCATAGAACAGAAGATTGAGCATGCACAAATGGGGTCCAGCAAAGAAGCTGTAAATAGAGGATCTTACATGAGTGCTCATGTATTATTGAATTTATTAAACGAGTTGAGGAAAAGGGATAAAATGCGAGGCTCTGTCGAGCATTTTATCTCTTTTCCTCAACGAGTTTAATGAATTCAATAATATATGAGCACGAATGCAAGATTTGATTTATCATATGACATTTTAAACGCATTTTATTCACGATTGTTTACAAAAATGTCAATTTTCCGCCGTTAGTAAAGGCGACGTCGTTAAGGACGTCGTACATGTAACGTTGCGGGACGTATCTAGCTAATTTGCATATTTAATCCACTAGTGGATTATCGAAAATATTACATGGCGTTATTACACTCTCAGACTCGACGTCATATGATAAATATAGTAAACGGACTTGAAGAGACCAAGTTAAAGTATAAATCGGGATAACTGTTGAAAGAGATGATCAGTTTCAGAACCAGCAATGATTCAAAATCTTAAATGAGTAATTAGATAACTAATGCCAGATTGAATAATTATTATCATCACCTTAAATGCTTCTTGATATCTTACATATCTGCTTTGTAATCACACCAATAACTAGGTTAATGACGTGCAAAACCTGTACAAAGATATCGACAACACAATCAAGTCACACACAGTTTTGGAACACACACAAAAGTATGATCATCGGATTTCTAAAAGCAAATTTATTTAACTTAAGATGTTTAGTCTCGTTCATAGGGGCTATACAAAAAAAGATTGGTAGGCTGGTGTCTGATGCAGATACAAATACTGAAAACCGTTCTGTGTCACTAAATATGTCTATTAAACATATTCTCAAGTGTTATTGCCTGCCCCTAGAGAAAACCTTTGCAGTTTAAATGGACAGTCAGGGATAAACAAACAAACAAACAAACAAACAGCAGCTAGACTTGAGAATCATTTATCTTGTCGGATAACAAATGTTACAAAATCTGAAGCAACATCTAAAATGACTGGTATGCAGTTGATTTTGGTGTTAAATCAAAACACAATCTTATTAGCAATACAAATTAGGCAGGACAGACAGAAGGAAAACTATGCAAAGGATTCCACGGGTAAGGTTTGTCATCAAGGCCTTTGCCGTATACGTCTTCTACTTTAATCAAAAAAGTTTGTTTTGGCCATGGCGTTCAAGAAGTGGCAATTTTAGTGAACTGGATGTTTTGAAATAATACTTATTATCATGCTATGAACTACTTACACAAGCCATACTATGCCATAGTTATCCAGATTGAAAGCACTAGTAAAGTATTATTTCACAGTATGACAGAAACATTTTTATTGTAAAATTGCCCATATAGCTGAATCAGGACTACGAGGGTGGGCTGAAAAGTTCTGAGCCTGACCAAGAAGCAGGCATCGACTAGCCATGAAATTGTGTATTCATTAAATCCAAACCTTTATTACTTGATTTGACTCAAATGAGTTCAAGTTTACCTGCAATACCATAGAAATTCTAGACTTTGAAATTTTATACTAGCAAGTTTTTTTAGAAAACTGACAAAATCTGGCATCGTGGTGTCATCAAATACCTCCATAAAAAGGGGTTAGCTCCTAAGGACATTCATGCGGATATGGTTGCTACATTAGGGGATGATGCCCCATCGTATGCAACCGTGAAAAGGTGGGCAGCAAATTTTAAGATGGGCAAGGACAGCCTTGAAGAAGAAGACCGGTGTGGACGACCCAAAACGGCAACAACTGAGGAAACCATCAGTCAAGTGCACAGGGCCGTGATGGATGACAGGCGTTCAACTGTAAATCAGTTAGCTAACACTGTTTGCATCTCCCGTGAACGAGTAGAAAACATTCTACACAGTGAATTAGGAATGTCGAAGGTTTCCGTCAGATGGGTGCCACGGCTTTTGACGCCTGACCAAAAGTTGACCAGCCTGAACCTGTCACAAGCCAACTTGGCTGTTATTGAAGCAGACCAAGATGGTTTTCTTGACCGTTTTGTCACTCAGGATGAGTGTTGGGTTCATCACTTTGAGCCAGAGACCAAAAGACAATCCATGCAATGGAAGCACCCTGGCTCACCCCCTCCAAAGAAGGCAAAGGTCGTCTCCTCTGCAGGGAAGGTGATGGCATCAGTGTTCTGGGATGCCAAGGGTATTAATATTCATAGATTACCTTCAAAAGGGCAGAACAATTAAT
Organism: Lucinisca nassula; assembly: GCA_963580285.1. NCBI lineage: Eukaryota > Metazoa > Mollusca > Bivalvia > Lucinida > Lucinidae > Lucinisca > Lucinisca nassula. Next base: position 9,935,788 of record OY757017.1, on the reverse strand, counting down.
GGGGAGTATTATGCAAATCTGTTAAAATAATTGCGAAAAGCAATTAAGGCTAAATGACCCGGAAAATTTACAAAAGGGGTCTTGTTCCATCAGGACAATGCGCCTGCTCATAAATCGGTTGTCGCAATGGCTGCTGTGCATGACTGTGGCTTCACACTTGTCGATCACCCTCCGTAATCACCTGACCTAGCTCTATCAGATTATTTCCTGTTTCCAAACATGAAAAAGCACTTGGCTAGGCAGCATTATCGGTCAGTCGAAGAGGTGATAGTTGCTGTGGAGGAGTTTTTCAGGGACAAAGATGAGACCTCCTATACCACTCGGATCCAAGGACTCCAGCATCGCTGGAGGAAGTGTGTGGACAGGAAGGGGGACTATGTTGAAAAATAAGGCACTTTCAGCATGGACAAACCGTTGGATCTTGGTCAGGCTCAGAACTTTTCAGCCTACCCTCGTATCAGTATTCAGTCTGTTTAACTGCGTTACCGGTCCTCAATTTTCATAAAATTTTATCTACATATTCCTCATATATGTGGATATATTTTATGTTGAAATGGTGTCTTGACAAAGATTGGAACATGGTAAAATTACTTATAAAATGTGAATAAATACACAACTTGCAGCTGAAATGTGGAGATACCATTAAAGAAAACTGATTGACCAGCCGCTGTTACAAGACACATAATGCCATTGGTAGTATCAACTAACTCACCAATAATTGCGTTAATTCACAAGACCTTTCAGCATTAGATATATGAAATTCTGATTACTGTGGAATATATCAAAGTACCCTCTGTATTGGTAGTGACATTGTACAAAACGTAAACAATTACAACGGAATTACACAAAAAAGCGAATGCATCTTCATTAAAAAGATTATAATCTAGGCAATTATTGTGCATAACTTCATCAAATTCCAAGCATGGACAGAAACCATCGTAAATTTCCTATACCCTGAAAGAACCCCTTTAGGCATTTTGACTTTTTCAGCAAAATATCTCAAAAACAGTTAAAGCTAGACTTTACAACTTGCTGAATAGATTGCTGGTGATAATAAATTTGGAATAAATTCTGAATAAAAGGCCATGTGTTATGTCCCAATGTAAATTTGGGAAGTTTTACCTTGTCAGCAAAATATCCCAAAATGGTTAGTGCTAGACCCTTGAAACTTGGTAAATAGATTGTTGGTGATAAGTAGATGACCTGGGCAACATATAAATAAATTTTGAAACGGAACGACTTCATTAGTTGTGACCCTTTATAAATTTGGGCAATTTACATTGTCGTCAAAGTATCGCAAAAAGTTTTGAGCTAGACCCTTGATATTTATTGACTGGATTGCTAGCGATCCGTAGATGAAATTATTCACTTTTGAATAAATTCTGGAAAAAAATGCTTTATGAGTTACGGCCCTTTGTATATTTGGGCAGTTTTACCTTGTCAGCAAAATATCTAAAAACAAAAGATAAAAAAACCGTTAGAACTTTTGCCTTGCCGGTGAAGAGTTGATGACCTGATTAACTTTTGAATAAGTTCTGAAAAATACATCCTTTGTGTATTGGGCTTTTTTTACCTTGTCACCAAAATACATTTGTATCTCAAAAGCTATTGCGGTAGAATCTTGCTATTTAGTGATTAGATTGCTATTGATGTATTGTTGACCTGATTAACTTATGAATAAATTCAGAAAAATGCTTCATGAGTTGGGGCCCATTGTAAATTTGGCCGTTTACCTTGTCAGCAAATCATCACCAAAAAGATAGAGCCTTGAAACTTGTTGGATAGATAGGGGATGGTGTGTAGATGACCTGATAAAGTTTTGTATGAATTCTGAAAAAATCTTGAGTGTTGACCCTTTATTTTTGGGAAATTTGATAGCTCGACACAACTATATAGACTGATGCCTTGAAACTTAACCCTTATCTTGCTGAATATTCATTGAAGCCACACCCATTTCTGTCTATCAACCAATCAAATTACTTGATGTAGTTTATTGCTACAAATTCATAAACTGAATGCCAAACAGTATAGATCAGAAGCCATCTGATCTGAATTTACAATGTTTGATGTCTTCTGATCTACACTGTTTTCAAAGATAGGGGTTGTCGTGAACAGCAAGGTAAGGGTTAATAGGCTTATAGGGTCTGCTGAGTAGATGACCTGACAAACTTAATTTTAAAATTCTGAATTGTTTTTTTGAGTTATGGCCATTTGTAGTTTTCAGCTTTTCACCCGTGCAGGTAAGACATTTCAACAACTACTAGGAGCAAGCAGTGTTAGGGTGAAGAAATTGGAGGCAAAGAGTTTCATAAACACCAGGGCCCAGTTGTTCAAAGCATCGTTAGCTTAACAAGCTCGTTAGTGGTCATATTGTTAACTGTTCTAGCAAGTTTAATATGTAAAATTTTGGTATTTTTGCTGAAAAAATGTGAGCAGCTTTTGCATCTGCAAAAGCTGCTCACATTTTTTCAGCAAAAATATTAGCATATTTGCCATATTTAATGATCAAAGTTTTAACGATACGTTAACTAACGACGTCGTTAGTTTTGAACAACTGGCCCCAGTTCTAGTTTATGTATTTTTTTATTTTTGTTAGTTAAGACAGATAATACAATGTTTGTGTAGAAAAGCAGTCATAAAGGTGTATTTTACCTTTGCAAATTCAAACGCAATATCACAAACTCGATGAATGACATCACACAGTTAAGTTAATGAATTTACAAACATCGCTTGGCAAATATAAACGCGATATTGAGTGACCCCACAAAGGGAGCTTAGTGAATTTACAAATATCACTTGGCAAACTAAACATCTATCTATCTATCTATCTATCTATCTATCTATCTATCTATCTATCTATCTATCTATCTATCTATCTATCTATCTATCTATCTATTCATCCGGTCACATTTGGCCATTACCTCAGATGGGTCGCAAAACAGATGAATTTGAAAACTGGCAAAGTCGGCCCATTAATCATAGAGTTGCGTCCCCTTGATTGCTGAAAACCTATTTTGACCTTGTCATCACCGTAGCCCTTTAAGTTTTGATCGGACCTTCTTGAAACCTACAAATAAGTTAGTCAGAGACAAAAATGTTCGGATGCATGAGTCGAAAACTGCCGATGTTAGCCGATTACTAATAGAGTTATGCCTCCTTCTTTCCTGAAAATGCCTATTTTGACCTTGTCGTCACCATAAATCCATTTGTATTTAATCGGACCTTCCTGAAACTTACACATAAGTAGGTTTTGGATACCAGCTTGTATGAGTTCGAAAACTGGCGAGGTCGGTATGTCTGTCATAGAGTTATGTCCCTTTTGTTTGGTGATAACGCCTTTTTACATTGCCTTCACCATAAGTCCCCAAGTTTGATCGGATCTTCCTGAAACTTATACATAAGTAAATTAGGGTTAAACATACGAATGAGTTGGAAAAGTAACAATGCTGGCCTCTTACTCATATATTTATGTCCCTTCTTTGCTGAAAATGCCTATTTTGGAACACGTCATCACCATAAGACCTTAGCTTTAATCCGATCTTCCTGAACTTAACACATAAGTAGGTTGGGGATAACAGCATGGATGACTTCCAAAACTGGCGAGGTCGGCCTGTCCATCGTAGTGATGTCCCTTTGATTGCTGAAAATGCCCATTTTCGATATTGTCATCACCATATAAGTCCTCGAGTTTTGATCGGATATCATCCTGAAACTAACATAAAGTAAGTCAATGATAAAAGTACGAATGCGTTAAAACCTAAATATTCTGAGCTATGCCCCCTTCTTTGCTGAAAATGCCTAGTTTTGACCTTGCCATCACTATAAATCCTTTAGTTGTTGATAGGATCTTCCTGAAGCAAGAATATATGTAGGTTATGGATTACAGCTCGGATGAGGTCGAAAACTGGGCATGCTGCCCTGTCCCCCTGGTTGCTGAAATGTCTGTTTTTGTGTGTGTGTTTTTTTGTTGTTTTTTGGGTTTTTTTATTACCTTGTCATTAGCATAAGTCCTTTAGTTACGATTGGAACTTCCTGAAACATACATATATAAAGAGGCTGGAGATTAATGCTCGGGTGAGTCTGAAAACTGGCAAGGTTGTTCTATTAGTCATTGAGTTATGTCGCCTTGGTTGCTGAAAATCCTTGTCAGTTGTTAATGGAAAAAAAACACTGAGAGCGAAGTGCTCAAGTGAGCTATTCTGATCACCCTGTGTCCATGTTACATGAGCCCCGCCAAGCGAATTTGTGTCTTCGAGCATTCCGTCATGACAAATTTTAACTGCGCATGCCCAGCCATTCAGAGGGGCCAGGGATATGGCTTTCTGTCTGAAGGTTCACTGCTTGTATGAGCGAGCAGCGAAGGTTCTGGCGAGACTGCGCGGATGCGCAGGCTCGCCTGAACCTTCGCTGCTCGCATTGGCGATTAGTACCAAAATCGCTTGACGGGGCCCACATGAGTCGCCCTTCTTCCGTCGCCAGCATTTACCTTGTTTATCTAGAGGCTACAGCTTTGCTCCAGTCTTCTTGAACCTTAACAGAATGATTTTCATGATGGCATCTTGGTCAGGTTCTGATACGGGTCATGTCGAATAAAATAACTAGGTCACTAGATCAAATTGATTAAAAAAATTGCCCCCCCCCCCCCCACACACACACACAAACACATAGACCACATTTTTGCTTCGGTCTTAAGCAACTTCATTAGCCTATTGGCCATTTTGTGGGAGAGTTGCTGTCCATTTGGCTTTCCGCTATAGATATTTCCATTAGGTCAGTTGTTTGATGTTTGTGCTTCTTTCCCTTTGGTGTCTCTGATGGGAGCTGTGGGTTGATTGTATCGATTCCTGATCATTGCCTCCACTTCTATTTAGCAGAAGGTTTGTCTTAATGATATCTCGGTCAAGTTCGAATATTGGTCATGTCAGGTCAAAAACGAGGTTAATAGCTCAAACTAGGTAAAAACCTTGTTCACCTGTTAAACTTACAGTTTTACTTAAATATGCCTGAAACTAAACAAGGAAGGTTATCCAGATGATCCAGTTTGAATATGGGTCATTTCAAATAAAAACTAGGTCACGTGATCAGATTGCGTTAAACACTTGCTCACCCTATAGAGACTGCAGTTTTGCATCAATCTTCGTGAAGCTTTACAAGAATATTTGTCTTTATGATATGTAGGTCAAGTTCGAATATGGGTCATGTTGGACGGTAAACTAGGTCACTAGGTCAAATTGCATCCATAATTTGGCCTGTAATCATGACTATTTTCTGATTACAATCTGATTACATTTCTGTTAATATGCATGTTTAAGGTGTGCATTTGTGAAAAAAACATAAGACAAATTCTTTACATACATTTGCTAGCATGTATACTCATCATTATATTAATTCCTAATAAACTGCAAATTAAATGTTTCATAAAAGTGCTAAATCATTTTCGAATCAATCTAAAGACTGCAAAAGTGCAAATAAAAACATCATATAATTGTCTCCGTTTAAAGTGTAGAACAGGGAATGATCTAAAGCTTTTCAGTCATGGCATTTTGTCAACTACCATAATGATTCTAAGGTATTGGACAGACAGGCCAGGTCAAGCTCAGATAAAACTGTCTGGAAGGGCAGCCTGATACACACTGTTTGCCTTTTAATTTGCATCTCAGTTTGGATGCATTTCTCCCTAGATAAGTTTATTTTTTCCAATGTCCAAATTTTTATTTATATATATATTTTGCAGTTCTTTTCACAGCTAAATACATTTTTTTTTGTTGTTCTGTTGAGTAACTATCAACATTCAGGTGTGAAAACTGCATAACACTGTGCATAACTGTTTCCAGTCACTCTTTGTTTGCCATGTAACTGCGAAAAACAATATCAACTCTCTAAATTTTCTCTTTAGGTTCTTGTTGTCAAATTTAGAAATTTAGTTTTAATCACATACTGACCATTGAGACTGCCCTATGTACAGAAATTGTAACACTTCAAACAGTTCATCTGAAAATATTAATGCATTTATCTTAAAATACAAACATTGCGCCCAAATTATGTAGACAGGCTGGGCAAAAAGTCTAGACCCTGATCAAATTGCTCCTACATGAAGACTGCTCCTCCATGAGCAGCCGGATCTGGTTCTACACTTTTTGCCCAGCATGTCTGTCTGTCTGTGTAGACTGAAAAATGCCACTGTTGAAAACCCAGCAGAACTTTACAAGAGCTAAAAGAGAGCTTACATAAAAAGTTTGTATGTGATTGTGCTTCATTTTAAACATGAATTGTTCGTTTGATTTGAGGTTTTACGTCCCCCTCAACACTGTAAATGTCATTTTGGTTGCTTCCAATTTTGTGGGACTTTTACCCGACATTGAGATGAAATGACATCTCAAGCCCTGTCGCCCAATGAAACCAATCGTGTTTATTAGCATGGACGGTCCGCCTCGCACCGCGGTTCCTGGACAGGCTTAGATCCTCTAAGCGGTTTACCAGTACTAGTGTGCGTGACGGATTCAGCACTGCGTGGAAGCATCATGCGACCAATATATTTTTTCAAGCCCCTATGGGTGGGGGCCGAAACATGAAGTTTAAGTGGACATCTATTAATGACTTGATATAGTCATGCCTGTTGTAGTTCTAGATAATACAGTAAAATGGTACTGATACGTTCTTTAACCTTAATTGTAATCGAAAGTAATCTGATTACATTGCAAAAGTAATTGTAATTTAATCAATTACATTCATATGATGCAGTAATTGTAATTTAATCAATTACATTTTTAGAGCAAAGTAATTGTAATTTAAATCAATTGCTTTCAAATGTAATTTGCCCCAACCCTGGTCACTAGGTCAAAGTTCTTTAAAATCTTCACTGTTCAGAGGCCACAGTTTTGCTTCAATCTTTATGAAACTTTGCCATAATGTTTTTATTAATAATACCGTAATCTTAAATAATATTGGCCAAATTTGGCCAGAAACTAGGTCACAATATCAACTTTCTTTTAAACCTTATTCTTACTAGGGACGACAACTTTGCTTCAATCTTCACAAAACTTTACCAGGTTATCTGTGTTGATGCTATCTGCGTCAAGTTTGAATATGGGTCATGTCAGGTCAAACTACGTCAGTTTTTAAAACATTTTTCTCCCTGCTTTTTATGTGAGATGACATTTCCATGTTTTTTGTTGTTTTTTTGTTGTTGTTTTTCTTTGTCGGTGGAATTTCCGATCCTCTGTCATTTTGATTGTTGAACAGGGAGAATTTGGCCATATAATCAGGGGTAGACGTCTGTAGTTGTACGATAGCTCAGGTGAGCGATATAGGAACATCATGGTTCTCTTTTTTTTTTGTAGAGTAATTTGTGAGGGAACAACTGCCCCCAAAATTGTCTTCATTTTATAAGACACGGAAAATATAACAGGTGTATTGATTTAACTTTCGATTATTAACCCTTAAGATGCCCATCACAACACTTGTCGTCTGCTTTGCTGTCCGCTGATTACTTAAAAAGGTCATTTTTAAAAACACAGTAGATCCAGATCAGACTACTACTCTAGAAGCAGTGTGATCTGGGTCCACACGGTTTGCCTGTATGCAAAAAATATATGTTTGAAAAGTTTTCAAGAAGATTCAGCAGACGACATAAACAGACGACATTTTCAAATGCAGTTCTTCTTGTTAAAAATAAATTCAAGGTTTTGCCATATTTCTGACTAAATTCCCTTGTGATATCTGCATGACCACTTTGATCGATAACGAATGCGGTTTATTTTGTTCGAAACTCCCTGGAGTCCTAGTCACGTGACCCTTAATAGATTAGAGCGCAGTCCCCGCTGGGATTCGTGCGCAGAGATATCGACATTCACAGCAGGCTTATTCTCCCAGTGGAAAGAATATTTCACAAAATATTTCGGCCGCATCATGAAATTACCTGTCTGATGGGCCATGTGACATGCGCACGTCGACCATCATATGCGCATGCGTGTTTATTTTAGAAATGGGAACTGCGCATGCGCATTTAATTTTTATTCCGAACTGAGCATGCGCAGACTGGTCTGAGTATGTGCTTTGGAAGGGAGATAACTAGGAGACGCGACTCGGTAAACTAGTCGCTGACGCAACCTGTCGCGCTGAATAGAAATGCGTCCATAATTACTCCTTAGAGACACATGAAAACTACTTCTTTACAACTCTTGCCAAGCTTACAATTCTAAATTGCTTTCTCCTGATTGAGGCAGGCCGGATAAAAGGTTCTGTCCCAGCGGGACGCTCCCCAGGGCGTTGTAAGGTTCTACAGCAATATTCAATATTCATTCTCTGACGCATACAGGCCCCACGCTGCGCTCGAATTTCATTCGGAGATAAAATAGCGAACACCCGGTGAATTTAGCAGACGACTTATAGAGCTGGTGTGAGGAAGGCAAAAAAGATTTTGTGAAAAGAAATTTGTGATTTAGAAATAATAACAATTCGATAGGCATGTCAAGGCGAAAGCAAGCTAGACCGAGATTATGCAAACGTAAGTCATACTTCTTTTCTCTTTTTAGCTTCCTTCGTACAAAATTTAACTTAATTAAGACACCTACGATATTATGCTTCTGATTACGAAAACACGCCTATACAAATGCATTGTAATTATTACCGCCGAAAAAATGAACATTTTAAGATGAAAAAGTGTGATAAGTTTCTTATTTCTGCTCAAAATATAGATTGTGGGCACTCGTTAGAACCGCCTCGATGAGGCGGTTCTAACGAGTACCCACAATCTATATTTTAGAGCAGAAATAAGAAAAATAAGGTTTTCCCCCTGCAAACCCCAGTTTTACTATATAAAAGTGGGGTTCAAGGGGGGGGGGAGGGGGGGGGGGGGTCAAAATTTTATAGGCGTGTTGGCGTGATGATTTATTCATTTAATAATTTTCTTGTAATTTTAGATAATAAAACGAGTTATAGAAAATGAAAACAGGAAGTTTAGACTTTTGAATCAGACTTACTTATTTTGAAGATATACTTTAAAAATAGTAATGATTCCGCGTTGCTTTTAAAAGTAAGAAAAGTAATCCGGGCCCTTCTGCGAGGACGCTTTTGGACAGTAAACCAACTTTTAGAAAACTTGAGTAAGTTCCTTGCGTCCCAGAAAAAGGCGTCCGCAAGCATTGTAGATCTGCACTGTTTGCTTGTAGTATAAAACAATAAGTCACATATCTCCAAGTGGAAGATTTTTTTCTTATTTCTCCATGCAGACACATGACGTCATTGTGACGTCACATTAATGGGGGTACAACGTCGTGACGTTTATGCAACGCGACATCTACGTCGGTCTTGACGTGATTTGACGTTGCCCTAGCGACGTGTGTCTGCTGGGATGTTGTGGGTATTCATTTGAACCGCCTCGCCGAAGCAGTTCAAATGAATATCCACAGTATAGGTTTTTATGGAAAACTGACAAACAATATCCTTGAATTACCACTAAGTACCTTTGACGCCAGCTGCCAATTAAATTCACGAAATGACTGTCGAAAACACTAAGGTAGAGGCGATTTCACGACATTTGCCCATTTGTGACACTAATACCTATGGAATGTCGGTATCCAATTTTGGGGTGTCGCCATAAGTTAAGTTAAACGAATTTTCTGTACTTATGGCAAACAGTATAGCCCCTGATCGGACAGGTGGCTGTGCGACATCTGATCAGAGGCTAAACTGTTTGACAATGTCTCTTTTATGCAACTTTATGCTACTATGGCATCATTCGCTGTGTTGGGTATTTGTATGTGTTGAGGTTTTACCTTCACTTCTATTTTACACCCCGTCAACACTATTCAGGCCATTTTGAGGACGTTGCTTCATATTTTGTGATACTTTTATCCGACACTGAGACGTTATGACGCCCGACTCGCATTTTTTTTTCAGGACAGGCTTAGATTATAAGCGGTTTACCAGTACTTTAAAGTTCGGTCGATTTCAGCTTAGCGCGGAAGCAGCATGCATTCCAATCTACTTCTGCAACTTCCTAATGGACCGGGACGCTAATTTTGGGTAAAGAAGGCATCCCGTAAACGAAATCGATTAATGATCACTCTTCCTATCCATTGGGAAGAGTGCGGCCCCTCAGAAATATACGGGCTGCATGATGCTTCCACGCAGAGTTGCAACCGACGCACACGAGTACTCGTTTACCTCTTAGAGGATCTAAGCCTGTCCAGGCAAAGCGGCGCGGGTCGGACCGTCCATGCTTATAAACCCTATTGGTTTTATTGCGTGACAGGGCTTGGGATGTCATTTCATCTCAATGTGGGGTAAAAGTCCCACAAAATTGGAAGCAACGTCTCTACAATGACCTATACAGTATTGACAGGGACGTTAAACCTCAAACAAAACACATCAATTCTGGAAGAGTGGGATTTACTTTGGGCATTTATTTTTCCCTAATTCTTGGCCAAAACAAATTCAACATTGGATTCCCGCTAGAACCGTCCCGTTTTCCTGGACAAATATTTTTCTTTTCGTTTGAAACAGAATAAGCAAAACCGGAATATTTTCTTCACACAGTTTATCATAAAACGACGCTATAACGTCATGTCATGTAGTAACACATGGTTACTGGGGTAACACATGGTTACTGGGGCTTATTAACGCCATATAACCGTCCGTGACAATCCTACGTTTTCTTAACTTCTTCCGATCGGCAAAAAAATCCGATACAATTTCGTTATTTAAATGGACAGAATCTTACACTCGCGATCATTTAACATGTTCGTTTGTTTGATTTGTGGTTTAATGTCCCCGTCAACATTATATAGGTCATTTTGGCCTTTTTAACCGACATTGAGATGAAATTATGACATCTCAAGCCCTGTCGCCCAACTGAAATTGATGAAACTCCACTGAGGCTCGCCCAGCTGGCACATAACGTAATTGTGACGTCACATCAACGTCGGTTTAACGTCACATCTACGGTTGCACCGACGTTGCCCTAGCGACGTGTGCCTGCTGGGTAGTGTCGTCATTTCAAGGATCCTGCATACATTAAAAAGGCGTATGTCGCAACACATGAGGTGAAGTGTGCCTGTATAACAATCTTTTCATGAATGATTTTCATTGTCACGCTGTTTAAATTGAAAAATAAATGGCACGCTTGGGTGAACTGAGATCAAATGAGATCAAAGAAAATTATTCATTGTATTAACTGGTCGAGGACATCTGACTGGATGTCCTGTGAATCAGTACAAATCGATGACCATATTAATTATATTTGTAATTACATGTATAACTAACTTGAAGCGGATCCGTGGTGCGAGTTCCTTTCCAGCGCGTATGCAACATCGTATCAACGTCGATGCAACGTCATGAAGATGGCGTTGCATCAACGTTGTTACGACGTTGCTGACACACCATGACGTTGCGACGTCGCTGAAGCGTTATATACCCGGTGGGTTTGGTCTCAACACGGCTCCTAATCACTAGTTCACTTTGATGACGGTAGGCAGGATCATATGCATGTACATGTAACATAAGAAAAGGGCATTGCACCGATGTAGATGTGACGTGGCGTAAATGCCATGACGTTGCACCGACGTTGATGTGACGTTGCAGTAATGCAAAGACGTTAAATGCACGTCAATCTGACGTCGCATTAACGTCATGTGCATGCTTGGTCATTGGTCGCTCGTATCGTTTGTTTGATTTGCGGTTTAACGTCCCCGTCAACACTGTAAAGGTCATTTTGGAGACGTTGCTTCCAATTTGGTGGGACTTTTACCCGACATTGAGATCAACTGACATCTCAAGCCCTGACACACAAGAAACCAATAGGGTTTATAAGCATGGACGGTCAGACTCGCACCTCTTTGCCTGGGCAGGCTTAGATCCTCTAGGCGGTACTCATGTGCGGCCGGTTTCAGCTCTGCGTGAAAGCATCATGCAGCCCATCTATTTCTTCAAGGCTCAATGGGCGGGGTCATCCATTCTTCGTTTCTTTCATTAAATTGTACTTCCTATATACTTCAAGAAAACAGTGTCCCATATAATTGGTGCGCTAGGCATGTGCCAAGGTAGTGAATATATATCATATTTTAATGAACTGTGTTTTCCCTGGGAACAGCTAGTCCAGGTGTACCCCACCCACTGAGCTGATAATCTTCTCTATGATAGAGCAGGGACGACCCCCACTGTGTTACTATAGTTACGCTATTTACCCGCCCGGTTGAGGACGATGAGGAAAATATTAACAAACACAAAAATGCGAAATAAACTGGAGTTTATTTGCTTTGTAAAATACATTATTAAAAGCAGACCGGATGAGATCGAAAAAAATCAAAGTGCTAAAGCTGCTGATCAAAACGAGGTATATTTTCGATATATTACAAAAACACGCCTATATAATTTTGACCGTCTTAAATCCCGCTTATATATAGTAAAACGGCGGTTTACAGGGGTACACATTATTTTTTTCTGCTCAAAAACATAGATTGTGGGGTTTACAGGTGTATATATTATTTCTTATTTCTGCTCAAAAACAAATATTGTGGGAACACGTTAGAACCGCCTCGACGAGGCGGTTCTAACGAGTTCCAACAATCTCTGTTTTTGAGCAGAAATATGAAAAATATCAGAATTTATCGTCCGAAAATTGTCATTTGTTGGTGATGAAATTTTCAATATATTTGAATAGGCGTGTTTTCTATCATTGTGACAAAACTTTGCGTGTTAAAATGGCGTTTCTCGCATCTTTAGAACTATCATTTTATAGATTTTTTTCTTATTTCTAGTTCAAACAGAGGTCGTTGGTGCTTGTTAGAACCGCCTCAATTAGGCAATTCCAACGAGTATACATTATGTATCTGAACAAAAAAATAAGGAAAATAATGTATACCCCGTAAACAGTACCCTTTTCCTTATAAAAAAGTATGGTTTACATGGGTGCAAATTTCACGGACGTGTTTGCGTGATGAAATATCTTTGCTTTTGAAAATAACATCTGATCGATATTTGTGATATTTTCTTATTTCTGTGCGCCACTCATAATTTGTGGGTATTCGATGAAGCGTTTCTGCCTTCTACTCAGAATCTTTGTTTTAGACAAAATAAATGATACCATACCACTGTATATGTCTTTTGTTTGTTTGATTTGAGGTTTAACGTGTCCGTCAACACTGTAAAGGTCATTTTGGGGACGTTGCTTCCAATTTTGTGGGACTTTTACCCGACATTGAGATAAAATGACATCTCACTAGCAAGCCCTGTCGCCCAATGGAACCAATAGGGTTTATAAGCATGGGCGGTCCGACTAGCACTGCTTTGGCTGGGCAGGCTTAGATGCTCTAAGCAGTTTACCAGTGCTCGTGTGCGGCCGGTTTCAGCTCTGCGTGGAAGCATCATGCAGCCCATCTATTTCTTCAAGCCCCAATGGGCGGGGGCCTCCACCGTACATGTCAACTCCGAATTTCTCTATATAAAATTGGGTTTTATAAGGGTTTTTATATTACGTGGTGGCTTCAAAAGCGCATTTTAAGGCTCACCAATTTTTTGAAACGGTCTATTCTACCAAAACATTTGCAGACATATTACCCACGAGCACATGACATATATGCAACGTGTACCAACGTCGATGCAGCGTCGGTTGTGTATGCAACATCGATGAAACGTCATGACTTTGCGTCATGTGCCCACTGGGTATGTTTGTTTGTTTTGGAGTTTTACGGCCCAGTCAACACTATTTAGGTCATTTTTGAGCCGGTCAGTTTACCTATCAACACTTTCCTGGGCAGGCTTATACGTAAGCGGTTAACAAGTACAGTGCACATTCTTTCGCCAGAAACCGACAACTGCCCTTCTTGAATCAGCGGAAGGGAGAGAATGACCGTAGAAAATATTTCATGATCAATCTCCACGAAAGAATGTTGCCGACCCCGGCGGGAGTCGAACCCGCGTCCTCCTGAACACCAGTCAGACGCGCATCCGACTGAGCCACTGAGGCCGGCAACCACTGGGTATGTAGTATACAAACAAATACTTTACCTTGCTTTGGGTTTACAGGGGAAGATGAGGACGAATTAACAGGCAAAGATGACGACCAAGGTGTTGACGAACCTGGTATGTGTTTTTATTTATTTATTAATTTATTTTAAGTCACCCTTATGCCATTCCTATCTTTCATGGTTTCAAGAAGAGCATTTTGTTTACCCCACTTTATAATGAAAACGGGTTAACAGGTTCCTTATTTCTGCTCCAGGGTACTCGTTAGAACGCATCAGTGAGTCGGTTCTAGCGAGCAACCACAACCTATATTAAGAGTATAAATAAGAAAATTTTATTTTATTTTTGGTATTGAAATCAATCAATGCATATCTGAAACAATTCATTTCACTAGTGAGTGCTATCATTTATATTGTTTCACTTTAGCGAGCCGGGACTACCTTTTTGTTCTCCTATAAAATAAAAAGAAAATTTTACTTTTTCCGGCTGGTACCAAACATATTTCGCACTCTTGAAAATTTGGATGTTTTCGGCACACTCGATGAAATATTTTTGGTGTCCACCTCAAAAATGTAAATATCCTCTACATCATACAGAAATAACATTTTTAGAGATGTGAAAAAATGGCATTTGTCGTACGGATGTGTTATCGTAATGGGGAATATCTAAGTATGAAATAAACATAATATAAGAATCTTATATGGGTGTGAGGGGTGGATAGAAAAATCCGTCCCTCGGGATCACTGTCCAGCATCACTCGGCAAGCCTCGTGATGCCGGACAGTGATCCCGAGGGACGGATTTTTCTATCCACCCCTCACATCCATATTGGATTATTTTTCTTGCATTCTTTCCATTTCTTAGCGCGGAATTGCAATGCTCCAGTCACTTCGGTTACCAACGCTCGCCATATTGTGTTGACACTGCAGGAATGTAAAGTGACGTCACGGACCGTGCATGACGTCAACCTTAACGACGGCGCACGCAAGGTCGTAATCAACCAGTGCATTTATCAAACACGCAATTATATTCGATTTGGGGTCGGAACACCAGGGTCAGAACATAAATTTCTATCCCAGGGCAAAATCGCGGATTTCCTTGTCTGGTGTGCAAGAAACAATTTTCTATCCCCTCTTTACATGCGTGACATGAGCAGATGGTAGCCCCTATGTGTTTTTAGCGCCTGGTTACCTTAAAACGTCTGTTAATTTAATAATTTAATATATATAGGGCCTACTTGGATTTTCCTCAATTGAATAAATAAATAAATAAAAATCGAATTATCGCATTGTACATCGTAGTAATACATGTATATGAATGTCTAATAGAATCTGTCATTTCTGTGTTTTTGCTGCTTTGATTTCTTGAATGAATTCTGAAGAAAAAAAGACAACATTTTTTTCTAACTTTATACATTTTAGTATTCGTCTTTGTTTATCCAATGTACAAATTGCATCAAAAATCCCTTTCACTTAAGGTGTCGTGTATCTCGCGTCACTGGGGCGTCCAGCTGATTTGCAGCAGGAATATTGTTATTTCTTCACACTTCCGTTTGAGCCGACGCATGACAAAAGCATACAATAAGACCGGTGCGACCGGCAGAGACGCAAATCAACCTGCGCACCCATCCACTATAACAAGTTCTTTTGCTAATGTCTCTTTGCATAGATATTAGCCTATAGTAGGTACATGCGATCAGCGAAGACTCTGATCAGACTGCGCGAATGCGCAGGCTGATCTGAGTCTTCGCTGGTCGCTCAAGCCTTCTTGTAGATTGTGTCAATTTTATTTTTTCCTCTTTCTCGCCCTGTCCCTCACTTTCATCTCCTATACTGTTTCTTTTATCTCTTTTGCTCCCTTTCTCTGGGAAACGACACAAAATGACCCACAAGTGTTGACGTGGTTCAGGACCTCACATTGAAAACAATAGAATTTAAAATACAAATAAATTTTCTTTTTATATGATTAATAATAATTGTTAACATAAATTTATTCCAGACGCGAAAGTTTTAAAGTTATCAGACGACACTGAAAATGAGACGAAAGTGGTTGTCAATGGTAACAGCACCACACCGGAAGCAGCTCGCTGTGAGACATGTGGCGCAGTATTTGACAACCTTGTTCAGTTTATGGACCACAGGAACTTTGAATGTGATGCAGGTAATACTCATGTTTCGTGTTATAAATATATATTATTCATTCTCCTATTTAAAATAGGTGAAATAATCCGATAAAGAAACGAGTGCGAAGCACGAGTTTCTTTAACGGATTATTTTACCTCCCGAGGTTTATAAATCCCATATGTCAAATAGGAGAAATGAATAATCTGTATATTACATGCACTTCCATAGAATTTAGGACAGTTTGGATCTTGAATTTTGGATCTGAATTTCGGTATAGTTGACTGTTTAGAGCTCATAAGCGTATAGTGTTACAGAAGCTGACAGGAAGGAAAACGCGACGGGCGCCATTTTGAAAGCGCTTTCTACAGTTTTGAATAAGAATAGAAGAAACAAAGTGTTTAAGTGATAAAGCAACTATAATGTGAAATTAAAGAAAGCAAAACGTACTTCCTATTCAGTGCACATGTCCATGTTTTCTTTGTTTCAGCGTTGCATCCGACTCAAACGTCACGCATTCTGAACGTTTGTTGATATCTTCCCAGACGTCATTGCGATGACTTCAGAATAGAATAGAATAATCTTTATTGCACAGATATATCCATAATTTGGGTTATAGGCAAATCAGTGGCATATGACAACAAACAAATGATGAACAATTCCCACTTCTTCGAACCACACACATCAAAACACAATACTAACGCACACGCATGATAAAATCATCATCAGTGACGGAATACACAGTCATGAATACCGTCGATGTGACTGAAATTTTCCCGCGTTTGAATATAACGGTTTAAATGCAAAAGTGGTATCTTGTATCTTTTACAAAAAGTAGTTCCAGCTAAAGAGGTTTATTTCCCCGGCTGAGAGGAAATATTTCTTCGTAGCAAAAAGGAAAATACAAAGTTTATGTCTGGTAGAAATCATAGTATTTCTTTGCTATGCATGTAGTATAATGACACGTAGAATTGGTAAACCGCTCCGTTGCGATATCTATGACGACCGCCATAGTGGCCATTCTGAAATTCTTCAAACGACATCATTCGAACCGCAAGTGGGATTGAACTAAAACTTGATGGGGTCATTTGGGCAACACCGAGATTCAGAGTTGCTAAAATCGTTCCGTTCCCATATCCAATGTGGCCGCCTTGTCGGCCAACTTGAACTTCTTCAAATGACACCTTCCCGAATGGAAAACCGGATAGAGCTTAAACGTGATGGGGATATTTTGGCAACAAGGAAATTCAGAATTGTTAGAATTATTCCCTTATGATATCTGCGATGGCCATCATGACGGCCACCTTGGAATTCTTCAAAGAACATCTCCTTCACAGCCGAAAGCCGGATTAAGTTGAAACTTGATGGTCCAGTACTAGTGTGCGGGCTGGATTCAGCTCTGCGTGGAAGCATCATGCAGCCCATATATTTCTTCGGCCCACAACCATCTAGTCTTGCATAGTGCTTCTCCTAGATGTACTGACTCTGCAGGTACCTTGACCCGGTGACCTTGACCTATATTTGAAAATGACATAAAAAGTCAGCAGGATCTGTATGTAAATAATTTGGTAGGGTAGTCATTAGGGTAACACTGAAATTCAGAATTGCTAAAAGCGTCCCCTTCCGATATCCTAGATGGCCGCCATTCTTGGAATTCGCGTCGGCCCAAACAGAGAGTCGGATTAAACTTTGGCTTGATATGAGGCATCAGGATCACAAGGACACTGTGAATTGCTTAAAGCTTTCCGTTCCAATAAAATGGTGACCGCATTAGTGGCCATCTTGAAAAGATCTTCAGACCACATCTACTCCCGAAATGACAATCAGATCGAGTTGAAACTTCTGGAGATGTATTTGGGCGACATGGAGATTTAGAAATGCTAAAATTATTTACACTCTGATATCCATGAGGACCTTCTTGAAGTTCTTCAAACGACATTTCATTTCCCAAACCGTAAGTCGGATTGAGCTTAATTCTGATTAGAGGCATAAGAGTGCCATGCTAAAACCAATCCGTTCTAATATTCAAAACAGCTGCCATGGCAGCTTTCTTGAAAATTCTCAAACCACATCTGTTCCTAAAGCTTAAGTCGAATAGAGCCAGAAACATGGTGGGAGGCATTGGGGCGACAAGGAGGTTCAGACTTGCTGGAATAATTCTGTTCTTGTATCGAAGATGGCCCGCTATGGCGGCAGTGTTGAAAATAATCAACATTTCCTGAACTCTAAGCAGGATCGAGTCGAAACTTGCTGGAAGGCATTGGGGTTACATTTAGATTCAATATTGAAGCCATCTTGAAAATCTTCAACTGCTCCACTATTTATCGAAGCCAAAAGTATCCTACCACTCTGCCACTCTGATTGGAACTTAAGGTATAGAAGAATCGTAAATGTACCTTTGGCCCTCTCCTGTGACTTTTGAAGTACGGTATGGCACGACCTTCTCGTATTGCCAGTAACAATTCAGTTCTGACCTCCTTCCCTTCCGCAACATTCAAGTTGCGATTCCAGTCCGAAGTGTTACGAGTACTGTCGCAACTGGCTACGACAGTGTACGAATCACCTTAACCCTTGACCTGCTGAATATTTAAATATGCCACACCCACCACTGCTTATTAACCAATCAGATTTCTTGATGCAAATCATTGCAACAAATTCATAAACTGAATGACAAACAATGAAGATCCTGATCAGATGGCTTCTTCAGAAGCCATCTGATTTGGATCTACATTGTTTGAAAGATAAGACATATCTGGGCTCAGGAGGACAAGGGTTAACTACACGACGCTTGATGCCGATGTTTGAGCGATTTATCCCGAGGCTCCTATGACCTTGTAACATCAAGATCAAGCGAGAAGTTACTCAAGTCATACTTCATTCATCCCTTCCTTTTTCTTTGGGTTTCCATGTGTGTAGGGTTTCCAAAACATCTCTGCACAGTTTGACCAGATTCTGAACGTGGTACCAGAAACACCATTACGAGATGAATCGGGCACCGTGTAGTGTTGGAGTGGAGTCTAGAGTCATATTTGGAGTCAGTATTTGTCAGTTTGTTTGTTTGTTTTAAGGTTTAACGTCCCCGTCAACACTGTAAAGGTCATTTTGTGGGACTTTTACCCGACATTGAGATGAAATGACATATCAAGCCCTGTCGCCCAATGAAACCAATAGGGTTTATTATCATGGACGGTCCGCCTCGCACCGCGGTTCCTGGACAGGCTTAGATCCTCTTAGCGGTTTACCAGTACTAGTGTGCGGGCCGAATTCAGCTCTGCGTGGAAGCATCATGCAGCCCATATATTTCTTCAAGCCCCTATGGGCGGGGGCAGTGTATTTGTTAGAAATTCTTATCATTATACAATGTAATGGGAAAATATTGCAAAATCAAGATCACATCATGTCATCAGGATATAAAACAAGAAACTCAATTCACCTGAATTGCTCACCTGAAGAACATAAGTTCCAGTAGTTCACAGATTTGACAACTAAATGTGCTAAAAGAATCCTATGATCGCACCTGATCGTTTGTGCTTCCGACCAAGGGGATGTGCCTCCAAATTCAGCTTACTTGTATTTCCCATTTTCGACTGGATGCGGCTTACTATAAGGAACCAGATTTATTTTGTTTGTTTTGGAGTTTTATGACCCAATCAACACCATTTAGGTCATATTCGGCCTTTGCTCGTGTGGGTTAATAAGGCTGATTTTATGCAGTCGTACAAAGCCAAACCTCCAACGCCGGTTATGCATGCAGCGGAGTGGCAGAGCAGTGATCAGACATATCTGCAACGTCGAGACGAAAGACGTTGTCACCATCAGGTCCAATGAGGTACAGGTTGCTGGAAAGCATGGACCTGGAAGGCCAAAGATGACCTGGAAGCAGATGGCAGAGAGGAATTACAGAGAATGGAAACGCTCGGCTATCGATGCTCATGATAGACACACTTGGCGATCCGGTGAGAGATCTGCCATGCGTGCAGCAAGCCAGCTTCCTAGATGGGGACCCATTGGTGTGGATGTTCTCTCTGTATCTGCACGTTAATGAAATTCCGGTAATTATGATGTACATCAGTGCTTGTACATTAGTAAGCACTGATGCACATTAACAAATAAAACTAAACTAATTTTCTAATTTTCATCTCAAATGGAGCATTTCGTCATGAACTTATTAAGAGATAGACAAGTTGAGCATCCAGGCGTGGGGTAACTATCAAGCTGACCGTATGTAACAACTTGCAACTCTACTGAGAAAAATCACCTTTTAACCCATTCAGTCAACATGGAGTCAAATTTGTCAATGTTGCGCAAAAAGGTGAAAGTCAGGCCTGCCGCTCGGGCCATATCAACCCGGCGTTTCGGACTCCCCTCGGGCGGCCCACAAACCTTGATATTGCCCGATGCTTAGGTTTCTATTGCTTTTGGTGCACTGAACACCTGCTACAAACGATACACCACAAACATACGACAATTGAAAGGTGAATGACGTGTTGTTGTGGGGATGGTTTCCTACAATTCAATGGAGCGACAACCAAAAATAATTAAAGCGCCAAAGGAACTGAAATGACGGATTCTTTGAGAAAATCACGACATGCTTTACTTATTTATAAACTTTTTCAAAAAGGTTTCAAAACTTAAAGAAGCATTTCAGCAAATTTTAATTATGAAATGTTTGCGGATGTGTAAACACCGGTAGAATTAGAAAGTGCCAGTCGATGTTATCGAATGTTTAAAAGAAATATTTTATCTCAAAATGATTACGTTTTCAATACCAAACATTAGGAAACCGACCAAAATGGGAAGTCTTCAAAAAAGAAATATATAATATAAGAGATATGTCAAAATGTGCAATTTTGAAGAAGTATGCATTCAGTACTACCGTTTATTATATACCCAGAAAATGTCCCGTTTACTTTCTATAGAAGTTACCGGTCAATATTAATAGGTTATTGACTTTATAGTGTGAAATATTCGGCACGAGTTCATATGGCGAAGGACGCACGAGCTTGCGAGTGCGTCTTCGCCATATGAACGAGTGCCGAATATTTCACGCTATAAAGTCAATAACCTTTTTATTATATACCCAAAACTTGAACTGTCTACTAGAATTCAGCATTGCCTGGTATAGAAATCTGAACGTAAAATCAGATTATATATATTTAAGTGGTTTGAAATGGAAAACAATGAAGGTCGTTAAGTGTTTCCCTACACGTTGAAAACCACGCCCAATGGCGCCAATGCGAATACGACGTCAACGTTTGTGGATGTGACATCATTAAAACATTGACGTTTCCGACAGCAGGACGCCATTTTTTCCGAAGCGTCGGTTATATTTCTTCCGAAATACTCCTGATTTCTTAGAAGAAAGTATTGAAAATTTAAACAGATTGCAGGTAGGTCATATTGGACAGCATAAAATGCGCTTTATGCACTTTGTCAGAACCTATATTTGGTTTGTTTTGCGTTTTTTCTGTCGATGCGTACGGCAAGATAGCCGCCGATGTTTCATCTTGAATTACATAGATTTTTAAGTAGTCCTGTTATGCACGAGACTGCTTATCTCCGGGCAATATGAACTTGACTACGGGCAATATGGAAAAATATTGACCGGTAATTTCTGTACAAAGTAAACGGGACATTTTCTGGGTATATAATAATTTTCCATATTGCCCGTAGTCAAGTTCATATTGCCCATAGATAAGCAGTCACGTTCGCAATAGAACTACTTTCAAATTTGTCCATTTCGATACTAAAAATCTGCAGCCATCTTGTCGTGCGTATCGACTGAAAGAACGTAAAACAAAACGAATATAGGTTCTGCCAAAGTGCATAAACCGCATTTTATGCTGTCAAATATGACCTACCTGCAATCTGTATAGATTTTCAATACTTTCTATTTAGAAATCAGGAGTATTTTGAAAGAAATATAACCGACGCTTCGGAAAAAAAATGGCGTCCTGTGTTGGGAAACGTCAATGTTTTTAATGACGTCACGTCCACCAACGTTAATGCGTCTTCACTTCGGCACCGTTGGGCGTGGTTTTTCAACGCGTAGGGAGACACTTAACGACCTTCATTATTTTTCATTTCAAACCACTTAAAGATGTATAATCGGATTTTACGTTCAGAAATTCATACCAGGCAAACCTGAATTCTAGCCGACATTTGAAATTTTTGGTATATAATCAAAAGGTTATTGACTTTATATTGTGAAATATTCGGCACTCGTTCACATGGCGAAGACGCACTCGCAAGCTCGTGCGTCCTTCGCCATATGAACTCGTGCCGAATATTTCACAATATAAAGTCAATAACCTATAAATATCATTGGTGAAAACCGTAGGCCTAATTGCAGTTTCCGCAATGTTCAGTTTCAATGCAGCTTAAGTTTTGTAGTTTTCGGAATATATTACACGCAACGCAAAAACATTCATTGTTTCCCCGTTGCGTCGCATTTGATTCGTTCATAAAATCTAATGATGTTTTCCAGGACCTGTAATGCGCAGCCCAATCTACAACATGTATTATGCCACGCGCCTTACAGAAAACTCCTAATTCATTTTCATAGTTGTTTCAGTCTTTCCAGCTTATAATTTACATGTACATGTTACTCAGAATCAACATATAAATGTGGACATTGATAAACTGTTAGACAGTATTATTGCTTTGCTTGCCACTGTACGGTGGAGATTCTCGCGTTTGATACGGTAGCGTCCCTTTCAATCTTGTAGCCCGGTACAGTTACCTCTGCTAACAGTGTAGACCTGATTAGATGACTCATACTGAGCTATCTCATCCGAGTCTACACGGCTTGCCATCTCTCAGGGGGTGGTCTGTTGATGCTTATTGACTATCCACCCTAATAATATTTAGTAGAATGGACGTGTCCAAATTCGGTAATGGAAGCGTGTACATTAAAAACTCTGGGGGCGAAAGGGTTAGAGCTTAACCTGCATATTTTATATTGAAGCAGATGTCATTTTTACTTTTTCTTATATATCGTCGCAGAAAACATGACTGCACATTTCATGCGATTCATCTGCTTGTGCTGATTCATATGAAAAGTTGTGTCTGATCTTCTCAGAAAGAAAAATATGAAAGTCGTTTGCTTGAAAGCCTTGTTTGACGCTTTATAGATAAATAGCTGACATTTTTTCGTTTTTCAAAAAGCAGGTGTCGTCTGTATTTTTTTCAAACTAAACCAATGGATGTATTCAAACATGCGCGAGAAAATGTTCAACAGTACCGTCTGAGTGAAACTGCGTCTAAACTGAATGTAAGCCGGACTACATTTTGTGCGGACTCACATTTCTATAGCGATGAAAGTCAAAGGCATTCGGAAAACGCGTGTGCCTGCATAGAATGACAGATACCTGCCATTAAAAGCAGTAAATTAATCGTGATTCTCCGTAACAATTTTACGGCTATCTCCGTAGCGACCATTCGACCGATCCGATTCAAATGTTGCATCTGCCGCAGATTAGCGACTTGCACGCGATGCGTTTCTAACCAGTGAAAAAAAACGTGCACTAATATCGGTTATTGATAAATGGCAATCGTACATAAACTTTTAATTTTCAACGGTGTCCCTTTACAAATCGCATGGATTAAGGTCATCCCAATACATCGTCTATTTACCATATTTGCATTATTTGCTGGCTCCCAGCTTGCACAATGTCAATATTGGAAAAACAGGTAACCAGACCCCCCTGACCTTGAAAGGTCAGGGGTGTCTGGTTACCTGTTTTTCCAACACTGATAACCTTCAGACTATAGGAACCAGCAGATAATGCAAATAAGGTAAATAGCCGTATATACTGCCGTTTTTCTTTGTCGTGGAAAATCGCCCATATTCCTGTGCCATACTTTATAATGGTAAACACAATTGACTGACAATAGGGTCTGCAAAATGCGTTGCAGTATGTGCCTTTTGTGCAGGGGTATAGTTCGATCCTCACGTCTCTGTGACAGACCAGATCGACTATACGCGGTTCGCATTCACAGTGGCACTGTCAGTCTTAGATGACGGATGACTGAAACAGTCCATTCGAAAAAAATAGTGATTTGTAATTTCAGTGACATTAGTCTTGATCTTTTTTTTGCGGAGGGGGTGGTTGGGGGTTTGTTTACGACCCTTTCATTATCATTTCACTTATTTTTAGCCGATGGTTAATGAGAGGTGGGCGAAAACCGGAGTACCCGGGGAAAAACACCTAACCTTCCGTTTAAGCATTTGGCGTCTCGCATGTGGTGGTGAGAGATGAAATGATTAAGAGGCAGCACGCTTACCCACTTGGAGGCGCGTATCAATCTTTGTTGATTTGTTTGACTTGAGGTTTAACGTCCCCGTCAACACTGTATAGGTCATTTTGGAGACGTTGCTTCCAATTTTGTGGGACTTCTACCCGACACTGAGATGAAATAACATCTCAAGCACTGCCATCCAATGAAACCAATAGGGTTTATTTGTATGGACGGTCCAACTCGCACCATCTTCCCTGGGCATGCTTAGAACCTCTAAGCGGTTTACCAGTACTAATGTGCGGTTGGTTTCAGCTCTGCCTGGAAGCATCATGCAGCCCATTTATTTCTTCAAGCCCCAATGGGCAGGGCGGCAATCTTTGTCGATCAGCTACAATAAAACACAATAAGACCACATAGTATATGTTCCATATCCAAGTATTGTGATTCTGTAATTCCCTTTTAAACCTTTCGCTTCTGAATTTCTGAATCTTCAGTGGTTTCATTTGGTCACGCCCATTCATGTACATAGGGGTATAGTCGAGGTCACTAGTGATGGAAAACTGTGTTGATCCTAATAAGACGGCTCATAATGAGCCGTCCCGTTATGATCTACACTGTTTGAATAGGTTTCTGCACCAGTCTACATCGGCCCCCGCCCATCGGGGCTGGAAGAAATAGATGGGCTGCATGTTGCTTCCACGCAGAGCTGACACCGACACACGCACGAGTACTAGTAAACCGCTTAGAGGATCTAAGCCTGCCCAGGCAAAGCGGTGAGAGTCGGCCCGTCCATGGTAATAAACTCTATTGGTTTCATTGGGCGGTAGGGCTTGAGAAGTCATTTCATCTCAAGGTCGGGTGAAAGTCCCACAAAATCGGAAGCACCGTCTCCAAAATGACCTTTACAGTCTTGACGGGGACGTTAAACCTCAAATCAAACAAAACAAAAGCACCGGTCTACATGGCAAAAGCGTCAGTTACATCTACTATTGTAACTGAAAATTTTATGTCGAATATTGTGTTAAACGAAGTCATAACGTAAAGACGTTTCGAACAAAACATCTCAGATTATATTTAATAATATCCATAATATTTGTGTGCCTCTCTTCTTTCAACGCATACGCTCTTTAAGCCTATAATTATAGGAGTTTCTAATTATTTCGAGCCATTCTTAGCTTTAAGGATAACAGCGGGGAGGCAGAAACGGCACACCAGGACTTTTGAACTGCCAATGTAAAACTACCGTAAAACTACCGTAGATACTGAATTTGAAAAAAAAAATAGTGAGGGAGGCAGGGCTGCTAGAAGAGTAAGATAGAGAATGAGTGAATAAGTGAGTGAGTGAGTGAGTGAGTGAGTGAGTGAGTGGGTGCGTGCGTGCGTGGGTGGGTGGGAGACGGAGGGGGCAGGAGGGTGGAGGGAGTGTATGTGCGTAAATGTGTGAACTGCTATGTAAAAAAGAACATCAGCAGGGAGGTGGGACTTTTGAACTGCCCAGGTAAGACTGCTTGCAAATAAGAGTGGGTGAAGGAGGGTGTGTGTGTGTGGGAGGGGGGGGGGCGGAGGGGAAGAGGGAGTTTGGAAGAGTGAGATAGTTGAGTGGAATAAGTCAGTAAATGAATGAGTGGGTGAGTTTGTATGAGTGGGTGGAAGAGGGAGAAAGTGATGGAGGGGTGCGTGTGAGTTAATGCGTGAATGGATGAGTAAATAACTTAGTGGGCGAGCGAGTTTAGATACGTGAGAGTTTTTTTTTTTTTAGTTTAACGGCCCAGTCAACACTATTTTAGGTCATTTCTGAGCCGGTCAGTTTACCTATCCACACTTTTCCTGGGCAGGCTTATACGTAAGCGGTAAATCAGTACAGTGCACATCCTTTAGCCAGAAACCGACAACTGCCCTTCATGAATCAGCGGAAGGGACAGAATGACCTTAGAAAAGATTTCCTCATCAATCTCCACGAAAGAATGTTGCCGACCCCGGCAAGTATCGAACCCGCGACCGCCAGCTCACCAGTCAGACGCGCATGCGACTGAGCTACCGAGGCCGGCCAAGATACGTGAATGAGTGGGGATGAAAATGGAATATTGATTATGTACACGCTCGAGTTTTCAGGGAGCGAAAAATCTTGCGAGGGCGTGAGCAGTCGAATTACGCCCCCTCCCCAATCAACTCCACCAACTCCAACCACCCCTGCCTTTTAAAAGATACTGAGCGTTCTAATGCGGATTTTCTTTTGCTGTTCCATCACGATTGCACATCCAAGTGGTAAAGTGCATTCTTTCATACATCCGAAAAGGTATTTTTTTTTTATGAAAATGTCTAATATTTTTTCTTATTTATACTCCAAACATAGGTTTTGGGTGCTAGTTAGAACCGCCTCAATGAGGCGGTTCTAACGAGTACCCACAACCTATGTTTTGGAACAAAAATAAAAAAAAAATGATCTTCAAACCCGTTAACCCCAGTTTTCTCTATATAAAGTGGGGTTCAGAGGGGTGTTCATTACATGAACTTGTTAACATGGTGATTGTCGTCATAGTACAGTAAAAATCTCTATTTTAAGACCACCTTTGGGACTGTTCAAAAGTGGTCTTTAAGACCACTTTTGAACTGTCCCAAAGGTGGTCTCTGACCAGAGGACACTATATGCAGAAAACAAAGAAAGAATACTCGTAACTGCAGCTTACTAAATAAGGTTTTAAAGCAGATTTAGCCATAATTTTAGGTTGTCTTAATAGCGGAATTTCCCTATATGTCTTTGCAAGTTTGGTTGTAAAATATTATTTTTGTACCTTGGATAGCGGTTTTGGCCATTTAAGGTCAATGAAACTGTCCTTTTGGCGTAAACAATATTTTTTTTGATTTTATTAAGCAGGTCAAACTGTCCTTTAAACACCATTGCGTTATATGCATCCTCCTTTCCCGTTGGGATGTAAGGAACTGTAATTGTATTGATTCCTTATCATTGCCTTTTCTCCTACTTTATGATGTACAGTATGCCCTTCGGCCCCGCTCATCGGGGCTTGAAGAAATAGATGGGCTGCATGATGCTTCCACACAGAGCTGAAACCGACCGCACACGAGTACTGGTAAACCGCTTATAGGCAAAGCGGTGTGAGTCGGACCGGACCGTCCATGCTTATAAACCCTATTGGTTTCATTGGGCAAAAGGGCTTGAGATGTCATATCATCTCAATGTCGGATAAAAGTTCCACAGAATTGGTAGCAACGTCTCCAAAATGACCTATACAGTGTTGACGGCGATAATAAACCTCAAATCAAACAAACAAACAATAAGCCCTTCTGAAGAGACTGTAAAAGTGAGATTCACCCGAGAGGGCATAAGCAGTTTTGTGCGATATACAGTAGGTCCATCTGAAGAGTCACTGTAAAACGAAACTCCCGCTAGAGGGCATAAACAGTTTTGCGATAAACATGTTCGGCAGGCCTTTCTGAACCGAGACTCATGCTAGAGGATATAAGCAGTTTTGTGGTACTCGTTTGTGTGCTTTGATGTTTAACGTCCCCTTTAACACTATATAGGTCATTTTAGAGACGTTGCTTCCAGTTTTTTGGGACTTTTACCCGACATTGAGATGAAATGAAATGTTGCGATACTCGTACAGTAGTCCTTTCTGAAGTCACCGTAAAACTGAGACTCCCGCTAGAGGGCGTAAGCGTTCTTTCGATATACATGTACAATAGGTCGCTCTGGGGAGTCGCTTTCAAACAGAGACTCTAATTTTCTGTCTATATATTGCCTGTTTTGATACCAAAGACAAGATTTACAGCTTTATTGTCCAGTAAAAATAAATCACGGTCAACTATGACCAGAAAAGGAAGTCTAAAATTGTTCTGTGTAGTGGGTCTCTTTTTTTCGAGCTAATAAATACGGTTTAACCTAACAATAATTAGTCTGAGTTGTTAAGACCACAAGGGAGAACTGGCTGAAGAATAAAGATTGTAAAGGAAATAGCTCGAACCCCCTGGGGTAGGTTGAATATTTCATGCCGGGTTCTCTATAACAGAATCCATTAAAACTCTCTCCAGCAGATATGAGTCGTTTCGGACAAAACGGTCTCTTCTGACACGCGCGCACCGCGAAGACTCTAGCAAGCCCAAGACCCTGTTCAGTCAGATTACGGCCTTGCCTGTCCCCATGGTGAGATGTATGGCCAAAAGGTACCCGTATAGCGCACAGAGTAGACTCGGATCAGCCTGCGCGGACGCGCAGGCTGACCCGAGTCTTCTCTGTGCGCTCACGTTACAAGACACGTTTTCACATGATGCGGCTCAATTATGAAGTCATTATCCATGGGGACTGCGCATGTCTGCTGAAACTAGAGTTTAGTAAATAGAAAACACGCATGGTTGTGGTTTCCAGTAAGAAACCTACTGCTGCATATTGTAACCCGACACCATAACTGGAGCTAATTTCAGCCTCGCTTTGACTGCAGTAACTATGATAAACAATATGGTGGTTTAGGTAAATTAAAGGAAATTGGTTTACATGCTATTTAGCTTTACATGCAGAAGTACCAATACATGCGGGTTTTCATCTCTTATCTGGCAGATCACAATTTATTTTAGAATATTTCAGCTTCCAGGAAAACAGCATCTGAAAGTGTCTGTTTATTGTTTATGTCGTCTGCTTGCCTACTTGCAAATTTGCACACAGACAAACAGTGCGCATCCTGATCAGACTGCTCATAGCAAAAATGACTTTCAAAGTGACCAGCAATGACAAAGCACACGACAATTGTTGTGATTGGCATCCTAGGGGTTAAGATATCACGAAAGCCTGCATATGAAAATGTCCTCTGTTTATGTCGTCTGCTACGTTTCTTACAAACATCTTATAAATATTTTTGCATGCAAGGCAAACAGTGTGGACCCAGATCAGACTGTCTGATCTGGGTCCACACTAATTGCAAAAATGATTTTTAAAGTAACAGGTGACAAAGCAGACGACAATTGTTGTGATTGGCATTGTAAGAGTTAAAAATAATGTATCAGTAAACTTGTCATCTACAGCGTCAGGTTAACAAGTCGTGTAAAACCACTTTTTATACAGAAAAAAGTAGGGTTTACAGGGGTACATATTTTTCTTATATATAGACTGGAGGTACTCGTTAGAGCCGCCTGAAAGAGGCGGAGTTAACGAGCAGCCCCAGTCAGCATTTGGGCTAGAAATTAGAAAAAAAATAGTTTGCCCGAAAAAAAAAAATGCTACTTCTGGATAAATGAAATATGCCAGTTTAACACATGGTTCGGCCCCCGACCATCATGGCTTGGAGAAATAGATTGGGCTATACGATGCTTCCACCCACAGCTGAAACGGACCGCACATAAGTACTGGTAACCGCTCAGACCGACTAAGCCTGCCAAAATGGGGCGAGTCAGGCCGTCCAGTACATATAAGATCTATTGGTTTCATTGGGCGACAGGGCTTAAGATGCCATTTCATCTTAGAGGTGGGAAAAAGTCCCACATAATTTGAAGCAACGTCTCCAAAATGACCTAAATAGTGTTGATGGGGATGTTAAACCAAAATCAAACAAACACACGGATGTATTATTTTGGAAGCCTTCTGTCTAGCTAGATTAACACCTACCTTTGATCTGCATTCTAATAATACCTCTGTTATATAGACAGGTTAATCCTATATGTTAATCCAAATAAACAATCATCACATTCCTTCCAGTGAGAATTTGGTTCAAAGTGCAAAATATAAATTGTAAATTTTAAAGTTATTCCATTACTTATTATGGTGTAAGTTTTTGAAGAGTCGGTTTGCAATGTAACTATTAATTGTCTTCATTCTCAGAATCTTCAAACTCAAAGTCAGCCAGATAGGGGTCATAGAGGGCATTCGCGTCAGTAAAAGAGTATAGTTCTGGCATATTAAAATATTTTTCATTATCAGAAAAATAATCCTCAAAGTTTTGCTGTTCAGGTGTCTTTTCCTCGTCACTTTCGCTGTCTCCTGAAGTCATGCTGCATGTATCATTATCATCACTGTCATCACCTGATGTTTCCGGGTGGTTCTGCTGGATGTTTACACTCAGCACACTGGTGGTCAAAGCCGGTTTCTTATTACATTTTTCACAAGTACCCCCATTGTTATGTGGATTTTCACATATGCCTCGGCATTTACATACTTCAGTGCAAGGCCGGCATGATTTGGCACAGTTTGTGCAGCCTCTGCCATTTCCACTGCACTTGTTGGTAACTGACTGGCAACTGCATTTATTTATGGCTAACTTGCGCTTGGTAGATAATTCTTTTTTTATCTGTTCTATATTGTCTTCCCACAAGACCTCAGTCTTTTCGCCTGTCTTCTTCCACCCATACTGTTCTACTTTCAAATAGAAATCGGAAAAGTCCAAACAGCTTTCAAAAGCCATGTTTAAAACATAGTCTATTCTGGATTTCTGTAATGAAAGCGCTGTGTTGGATGGTGGTATCTGACGATAGAGATTTTGTGATCCCTGATTACTAAAATAGCAAACCCGTCGTGTAAAATCTAGCCAGGAATCCAATGTTGAAATGTTGCAGTTTTCTTTCATGTCATATCCTATCCATTCAAGCAAGTTTTTAACATCATCACTTTGTTTATCGCCTGATACAGACAGTAATTCATAGAGTTCCGGTGGTGTTTTTCTGATGTGTTGGTAAAGATTTTTATACTTGTAGAGGTAGGTGGAACAAACTAACTTTAAAAACCCTGCCTCTGAAAGGCTCACAGTCTTATGTCCATCTTTAAGGTCAGTTTTAATGAAAAGGTCATCATCAGGACTAATATGATCTAGAAAATTACAGAACGACTGAAAGAAATTATTTGATGTTAATCCAAAAAAGGCACTAAGATAGTCACTTCCACTTAACAAATATACAGCAAGGACTGCAGAAGCGCAGACTTTATGATTTGTAAGTCTCCGTAAACGTTCATCACTTTGTAGAAGTTGAAGTCCTTTATTGATGTTAACATAGTCATTCTGAAAACTTATTTCCACACTGATTTGTTTTGAAATATATCCACTGTCTTTGAAATGACCATTTTCCATCAAGGCAAGTCCATATACCCATATATCAGTATCATTTGCACAAATTATTATCTGGGAACACTTAGATTTGTGTGCATGAAACCAGACAGCACAGTCGGCTTCACCTTTGTTATTATGTCTGTCCTGAGGACTTGAGATCTTGCCATTTTCAATTTTCATAGTTGTTGTTCCAAATGTACTTGAGTCAATGATAAAACATTGTTTTTCATTTAACTCGTTTTGTGAAATTTTAACAAAGGCACGACACAGATAGTCAATTAGTTTTCGTTTATAACTTTTATTTTGAAGAGCAGATACAAATTCCGACCCAAAAAATAATGGCATCTCATCTGAAATTCTCACTGAATCGTAGTTTCTTGATGTTTGACCAACCTTGGATTTTCTTTCGAGATGAATTATATTCCTCAATGGTGGTAAAAATTCTTCTTTGTCAATGACAAGTGTAACCTGTGTTGCTCCTCGACCAAACCCTAGTTTAAGAATAACCTGCCCCCAAAAATAATTTGCAAGTTCACTGTATGTTTTCAAATCAGGGGCTGGAGGAGCATGCAAATAACGCAGGAAATCTATTATCACCTCAGTGGGCTTTTGTGTTACGGAAAAACAGAGACTAGTTTGAAACATGTTTTCCAAAAGAGTATTTGACTCCAGAACTCCTCGAAATTTACTCTTGTGTCTGTCCCTCATTTCTCCATACTCATTACAAAGAGCCAGGGGATACTCAAGTGTTCTAGCAAGGTATTTGCCAGATTTTTGGATTTGCATGTATGCCCTTTTAAGCAAAAGAGTCACTTTGTTCAGTTTTGATTTTTGTGTTCTTGTTGATGCACGCTTTTTGCTAAATGTTTTCAACTTTCGGTTTTTCTTAGCTTTAGTAGGTTTTGCTGAAACATTCAGAAATGTTGTGCTTATATATGTTTTCATTCTATCATTCCCCTCCTTTTGGGCACTTAGCAGGTCAAATACTGTTTCATTGTCTAGCTGTGGTGGTTGGTATTTAAAGATATTACACAACTTCCGCTCTTGGCTGCATGCAAATATATTTGCTTCCTTGAACTTGTTCAGTATTACAGACGTATATTCGTAATCTTTAGTTTTGTTTTCATTTTTTCTCTTGAAGAATATCTTGAAATGTTTTTGTAATAGATCCATAAACTTATCCAAATATGCCATGAAGTTTGCAAGTGTAACTGTTCTGTACTCTGACGGGCGTGATGTAAGTTCTTTCAAACGCTTGTTGATGACCATTTCATGCCCTTCATCGAGGGCAACATTGTGAAAGGGTCTCCCTCCAATACTAACCGTCCATTCTCCGCTTCGAAAATGAGAAAGCAATGTCTCACAAGCAGTTACATTGTCAAAAATTGTTTCACAGGCTAATTGTTCATATTTATTGTGCGAATATGCAAAAAAAAGCTCAGAAAGCGTTGGTAGGCAAGCATTTCTCAAATCATAGTTTCCGGAACGTACAGCAAAGAAGTAACCAAAATAAGCATTTAAAAAATACAGTGTTTGGTACCAGAATCTTGCTAGTGTATCTTTATTATCCGCATTCATGTTCTTATAAATATACTCATAAAAGTGTATGTTTTCATAGTCTTGACTTGAAAATTCAGATACGGCCTCATGCAGTAAGGATTCATACACTGCAGATAATACTCTATGTATATCCTTCCACTGAGTTAGCTCCTTCATATGTTTCACTTCTTTACACAAGTCTGAAAGTCCTCCATCCCATAGCATGTCCTTTATAGTCTCTGCAGCACATTTTAATAAATGCCAATCTCCTGGAACAGGGATTATCCATGAAAAGGTTGATGGATATTTCTTAATGAGATTTTTCAATATAGCATACGTTTGTTGGTCACCACCAAGGACAGCCTTACTAGGATAGCCATCTCTGCCAATGTTTAGATCCTCCTTTAAAACCGTCAGATAAGAAGCAACATCGTCAATATTAGAGGACTGAGCTTCTTTCACAGTAGCATACACAATATTGTCCGGTAGATTTGGTGTGAAATGTCGACAGTATTTCTGAAGTCTTTCAAATAAGGTGCATTTCAGATCAAGGGGAGACTTTCCAAGTGTTGCTTTAGTAGATTTAAAGACAGCAGACTGGAACTCTTGCCAGGCAGTAAATTCAGGTGAAGTTGGCCGACAAAAGAAATGATCCTCAGACAGGACCAGTTTTTGCTTTATTTCATCGTTCGTCACATCATTAGTACTGTCAGCGTGTAGTGTTCGATGACTAACTTGACCAGTTAATAAATTCAACATTCTGCCCAACACTTGTCCCGAGGTTTGAAATGTTTTTGCAAACTTTCGTTTAAAATTCAAATTATCAAATGTTATTCTCCAGAATGCATTTTTATCTATTTCATCAATGCATTTTCTCATGTTTGACCACTTTGAAGCTTCCCGTCGAATGTGGTTAATACTGCATATTACACCAAACTTGTTAAGTACCCAAAACCCTTTGTCACGTAGTCCACATGCATATGCTGTCAGTCCAAGAACAGTTTGCATCATTAGTGATTCTTTATTTTGAATGTTACATAAAATAGCAATTACCATTTGTAATTTTAGGCACCTTTTCTGCTGATGACTATTGGATGCATCTCCATCTTTGTCCATACCTAATACTCTCTCAAAAAATGATACTATTGGTAAGTGCAGATATTTCTGTAGAAAATATTCGTTGAGAAGTTCATCTTGTCTATCAGTGGCTTCAAATAGTTTTCTATAGTCAAAGGTTTCTTCAGCATTTCTGAATAATTTCACCTGTGCATCTATCATTTTTTGAAGCTCATGTTCTGATGTCACCGCACACTGTTCAAGATTTGATAATTTCGTTTGCAGTTTCTCATTTTTCTTTTCAAGATCATGAATGATAATAATGGATTTTTCCGAGAATGCATTTTTATCGTAAATTATGGCACTTCTTATCTTGGATTTTCCGGTAAAATAACCAAGCTCTGGTCTCTTTTTGATTTCATAGGAAAGAAAACTGTCAAACTGAAAATCTATATCATCTTTTTTAGTTGGTAAGTCCTTTAAAGCAGTTCTGAATTCCTGCATTATATGCTTTCTTAATACATATCCCTGTGTTTTTACTTTCAATAAATTTAACTGTAAAATTTTTTCCATTAATTGTCGGGCTGGGACATGTGACAATTGTTTTTCCTTTTTACAGGGCTTCACTTTGTCAGTAATGATCTTCTCACAGCTGCAGCATAACCAGTCTGTTTCTGATATGTTTTTTTGGTTTTCATCAGGTAAAAGTTTAGCTATAGCAGATTTCAGAGTTCCAACAAATCCCCAAGATTGCATGCATTTTGTGCGGCAATATATGCATTCAGAATTTTTAAAATGACGGTATATTTCCATGTAGTGTTTTTTACATATAACTGAGGAGTCTTTCAGGGGCGCGTAAAATGTTTTCCTTGCCAATCGAAAATATTGTTTCCAAACATTAATGTCAAGCCCACATGTCCAAGTAGATGATGACACCCAACAAGTAACCTCTGGACAGGGGCATTGTTCACTAACTGCATCCCAGTCATTATGGCAAATGGGACAATGAATTTGACTCTTTTTGGATGGAATGTGTATCCCGACCCAGCGCGGCTCTCTATCGGCACATGTGAAATGTTTTTTTGCATCCACAAAACATGCATTGCACATGCAGCTGTCCTCTTGCAATGTTATGGTCTGATTCTTGACCGAAAGAAATTCGGTAAACTGTATGTACATATCGCCAGGATGTCTTGGATTTTTCATGCTATGGGCCTCAGCAAAACGAGGGTCATTCCCGAGTTGCTCCCAAACTGAGCATGGCCGACATGGTTCGCCGCTATGTATCTGCTGTTTTCGACCTCTTTTTTCAGGGGGCGTAGGGTTTTCTTCTTCCTTGTCTTCAGTATGTTCAGACTGTCTTTGGCTGCTGGATATGGGGGTACCCTCTGATGATTTTCTTTTTCCCGGCTTGCAGCTGACCTGTTCTGGTGATGGTGCGGTGTCATTCCCGAAAACTGTTATCAAGTTTAAAGTTATGCAACAGAACAAAGTTAGATCAAGGAAAGCCACAACTAACTCATAATTAACTTTCTTATTCCATGACTTATTGATGAAATTCAATATGCATAAAATTAGTGTTGCAGAAAAATGTGCACACAGATGTCTGACTAACTGACATTCCAAATGAAACGCTTCGCCGTTACCATAATAAGGTATGATGTTTCCATGGGTAGTATATATTTGTATTGCTTTTTGGTCATTTGTCAAAGAAACGGTTTCATCCAGCCCTCTGTATTTAATCAAGGGATTAGTCAGAATAAGAAACAGAAATAAATATCCACGCTTCAAAATGCAAACTTTCACCAAAGAAATAATCAAAAAAGCACACATATCATTCAGAACACTAAC
Organism: Lucinisca nassula; assembly: GCA_963580285.1. Taxonomy (NCBI): domain Eukaryota; kingdom Metazoa; phylum Mollusca; class Bivalvia; order Lucinida; family Lucinidae; genus Lucinisca; species Lucinisca nassula. Next base: position 9,899,971 of record OY757017.1, on the reverse strand, counting down.
AATTTTTTGGCAATTATTTTCAGCCATTTTCACATTTTTTTTTCTTTTCAAATTTCACTTTTTACTTCACAACATGATATTAGGATAGAATGATAAATTAACACCATGATAAATTAACACCATGGATACAGGAAACTCTTATGGGGGCGTTAGGGACAAATAAGGGAAATACTGTACACCTGTTAGTCAAAGTACAATATTGAATGCTATTGTAAATACATGTTTTGCTACAAATGGTTTCGTAGTAAACCAAAGTTATGGTTGTACCATTTAAAATGCAAAAGAATGAAAATAATAATAAAATCATAATTTCCCCCCATTTTGTCACTCTCAACTATATGTCCACCTCTAAGTTTCCCCGCCAAAACATTAACCCTTTTGGTACCAAATGGAACCTTCCTCCTTATATATAGCAGGAGTTTTTTTCCAAAATTTAGGGGTGTCAGGTTCCGTTTTCATCAAAATTTATTTGGAAAATGACTTAAATGTTAGGAAACAGTGGAGGCCCTGATCAGACGCCGCATTCTGTGGTGTCTGATCTGGGCCTGCACTGTTTGCAAGGGTACTGGTTTGGGGGTTTCTGGTACTAAATGGGTTAAAAACAATAATGTATATATATTTCCTAGTTCTACCAGCAAGTGATGACTCATGGGTTATTCCAATATTAAGTGAGACAGGTGCTTAAAAAAGGGTATTTTATTTTGGATAATATCAATATCTAAAACTTAGTCTTGGAGAATAAGAAACTTTATTATTAAAGATATGTCTATTCTCTTACTGTATGTGAAGCTAAAATGTGGCTAGCAGCTCTGAGCTAGCCAGATCACTAATTAATTGTCAGGTACCCTGATTCTGTTCCCTAAGGGGCCCCATCAGAAACTGCTGTTTTTATCAAGAATAAAGGCTTGTCCTTGGCTAACCTGGCATACACTTCATATGCACATATGTAACTCATTCTTGGTGTAAATTTCATTCATGTTCGCATTTCTATCTAGAGGTCAATTATGTCAAAAGGTGGTGCTAATGGACTTATTTCCTTCAATCACAGGCATTAGTTTCAGCTCTTTGTTTTCATGAACTCCAAGCAACACCCACAATGTGCCATATATGTATGGTTTCATACATATATACACTGTCATTCATTCATATAATCCCACCCTGACATGCTCTGAGCCAGATTGGATCATTAATGTTTATGTCAATTGGTACCAAAAATCCTGCAAAATATCAAACTAGGTCACAGTATTTTTCATGCTCATTATCATATTTTAGACGTTTTTCATGCAATATTTCAGAATATGATAGAAAAGTATTATAAATATCTTCCACAATTAAAAAAGAGTGATTTAAAAATGTAATTTGGTTGCAATATGCATAATAAACTTGCAAATATCTCATGGGAAATTATGTATGGTGACGTCATTGCTAGGCAGTACCTTGTGTATTGCTAGAGGTCTCAGCAAGAGGAGATAAAATTCCACAAATTTCATCAAAACTCATGAAGAATTAACATCAAAATATATGTTAAAATACTCATTTTATTCCTCTCATTAAGATTATATTACCAGACAATAATGCATTCTATTATACACAGTTATAAAAAAAAATAATGCAATAAAACTCAAATGAGCTTGATCATTAATTTCGTCTGCTGTAGTATTTCATTTAATAGTACTGGGATTTGAAAACGAGGCTCTCCTTGAAGCAATTAATGTGAGAAAATCAGGTAGGTTGCAGACTGTTCAGTATTGTAAGAACCTTGCTGCGCTCTTTTTTGTTTAGCCAGACCTGTTTTATGAGCCTTGCTCAGGATAACTTCACGGGAGTCCCTGCTAGATATGTTTTACAAATGTTTTACGATATGCATCTACAAAACTTGTAAATTTATTCTTTCTCACTCCCACCTTCATGTAGCTTCTCAGTTGTACGGGCCTCGTCTGATGAACGCTGTAAGTCTCCATGTTTGAATCGAGGTTTTACGTTCCCGTCAACAATATTTAGGTCATTTAGAGACGTTGCTTCCAATTTTGTGGGACCCGACATTGAGATGAAATGACATTTCAATCCCTGCCGCCCAAACAAACCAAAAGAGTTAATGTGAGGACGGTCCGACTCACAACACTGCCTGGGCAGGCTTAGACCCCCGAGCGGTTTACCAGTACTCGTGTGCGGTCGGTTTCAGCTCTGCTTGGAAGCACCATGCAGCCTAACCGAACCAGAGAGCGAGCGTGTGCGCTCTGCTACGTTACCAACAAGCCCGTGTTAGGAAATACCTTTAAACTGCGCGTTATATTTATAGCATCATGCAGCCCAATCTATTTCTTCAAACCCCGATGAGCGGGGATGACCTGTGAGTCTCCAGCGCTGTATCTTAAATGTAATTAAGTCTCCAACACCGCTGTGAGTTCGATTCTCGTTCGGATCACATGGGATACGCCACGGTCTGCGATAATCCGATTTTCGCCGACGATCCGTTCGATATGCGAAATACTATTGATATGACTCTAATACCCAAAGAAACATTAGCATTTCAGTTTCTGGGTGCTTCCTATGAAGTAACATGTTAGCAACGACATGATATAAATCAAAGCACTGACAGCACTGGTGGGCCGATTGTCTCTAGGTGTAGACTGTAAAAATAAATGATCCTGTACTGCGACTAAGGCTGTTTACGTTTCCTTTAACCCTTAGTAAACAATGTAGACCTTGGTCAGACGCTGTTTCTGTACTATAATCTATTCCTATACAATAAGCAAAAAGTGTAGCGGCGAGCGGCGTCTGATCTGGATCTACATTGTTAACCAAGCCCAACCCATTTTTCCACTCCAGATTCTATATAGATAGATAACCCTATTGCACAAGGCTATTTTCTATAAATAACTGTTACCTGAATTTTCTGCAAATCGGTGATAGTCACGTGGACTTTAGACTGAAGAATTTCTATGCTTAGTAACATTGGGTCAATTGACAACTAATCTATTCCAAAACACCCTTGAAAAATCCCACCTTTACACCCCACCCCACCCAGAGGCGGAAAGAGGTCATCGAGCATGCGTGCACAGTTTGATCAGTGTCTTTGCTATGCGCTACATGGATACCCCGTGATCCAGAGTTTCTTCAAACAGACTGAAAACGCTTCATTCTATCTTAGTACGTAGGTTGCCGTAATGATCCTTTGTATTGGGACAGACAGGCCTTCAGAACCAGGCCTTCGCAAATAGTGCAGACCCAGACCAGGTGCAGTCTGAGAAGGTCTTCACTGTTTGCTTTTGGACTCCTTGCTGGATGATGAAACATGTGTTAAAATTTAAGGAGAATTACAGCAAGTCCTTAAGGTGTCTGAATTTTTAGGGGATTTATGGGACAGTATTTACTGTGCGCGCATGCGCGACTCATTTTCGCTTGGCGAGGCTCGTGTACAGGTTCTATACAGATTATGAGGTGGTTCTCAGGAGCATCCAGAATTTATTTTCGACATAAAATATTAAGAAATATATTTATCAAAAATTGTTATGTAAAATTCATACCTTTGGGACTGTTCAAAAGTGGTCTTGAACTGTGAACAGCTCAAGACCACTTTTGAACAGTCCCAAAGATGGTCTGGTCTTGAACTATGAACAGTTCAAGACCGCTTTTCAACAGTCCCAAAGGGGGTCTCTGACCAGAGGACACTGTATGCAGAAAATACAAAGAAAGAATATCTGAAACCAGGAGCATATAATTTCACTCAAATTATATGCTCCTGCTGAAACCTATTAGAAAGAATGTCTTCATTTTGATTTGTCTAAATAGCGAACAAAAAGTAACTCTAAATCATCTAGAATCTACAGTAAAATTCCTATATATTAAGAAAGACCAATTTTGAACAATCCCAAAGGTAGTCTCTGACCAGAGGACCCAGATTGAAGAAAACACAAAGAAAAAATACTAAAACCTTGGAAATACCACGATTAGTCTCAAATGTTCCTGATGAACACTGTTAACGTTCCCATCAACACAGTTTAGGTCATTTTGGAGACGTTGCTTTCAGGTTTGTGGGACTGTTACCCGACTTTAAGATGAAATCAGATCTCAGTCCCAAACCAATAGGGTTTATATGCATGGACGGTCCGACGCGCACCGCTTTGCCGGGGCAGGCTTAAGCATCCAGTACTCGTGTGCGGTCGGGATCAGCTCTGCGTGAAAGCATCATGCAGTCCAATGTATTTCTCTATGCCCTAATGGGCGGGGGCGATGAAAGTTAATAAATCCGAAATTTGGGAAGGGTGGTATGTTACCAAGGGATATACATTTTACTTTTGATAACACAGTCAATTGTCAGTACGTTTACAAAAAGGGTTATATTCACTTCCGTGATGTCTTTCATAGATAGCTGGACATGTAAGGAAAACATTATTTATGCCTGAAAAAATGTCACCCCGCCCAACGGGGCTTGAAGAAATAGACTAGGCTGCATTGTGCTTCCACGCATAGCTGAAACTGACCACACATAAGTACTGGTAAACCGCTTAGAAGGACTAAACCTGCCAAGGCAATGTAATGTGAGTAAGACCTTCCAATGCAGCCTTCTGGTTTCATTGGTCTGCAGGGCTTGAGGTGTCATTTCATCTCAATGTCGGGTAAAAGTCCAACTTAATTGGAAGCAGTGTCTCCAAAATGACCTCAACAGTGTTGACGTGGACGTCAAACGTCAATTCAAACAAACAAACAAATGTCTGAAAATTATGAGTATACGTTTACTCCATTGATAGTCAATCAAATGACTGCTCGTTTTAAAAAATGATTTTGCCTATTTTGAATTGTTTTTTTCTTTCTTTCTTCTTCTTTTTTTCTTTTTCAACCAACTAAGTCGAACAAGTACGTCTGCAGTTTAGTCTCCGCCCCCCCCCTCCCCCCCCCCCCAAAAAAAAAGAAAAACAAACAAACAAAAACAATATAGCAATATAGGTTAATCCCATAAGACGACAGTCACAACAATTGTCGTCTGCTTTGTTTTTCTGCGGCTTACTTTAAAAGTTACAAACAATGTAGACTCAGATCAAGCGATTAACCAGTACAGTGCACATTCTTTCGCCAGAAACTGACAACCGTCCTTTTTGAATCAGCAGAAGGGAGAGAATGACCGTAGAAAATATTTCATGATCAATCTCTATGAAAGATTGTTGCAGGTATCGAACTCGCGTCCTCCTGATCACTAGCCAGTCGCGCATCCGACTGAGCTACAGAGGCCGGTTTTGTCTGTATGCTAAAATATGTTTTAATGCATGAGGGTGAAGCAGACAACGGTTTTATTTTTACTTGACATCTTAAGGTTAAAATTTTAACAAATGTATGTCGGCTGATCCAGACGATTGCCCGAATAAAGACAACTGGGCATACTTAGTGAGAGATTTACTATCAAGAATGGGCTTCATGAGGTCAAATGTTTGGTTAAACTGGGGCGTTCGTAATGTTGAATTATTTCTGAGTCTGAAGATAAACTGATATGATAACTTTATTCAAAACTGGTGGCAACAACGATTAAATAGCTCTAGTGGTGCACAATTTTATGTTACAAATGGTGTTTTTTAAACCTACTATACCATACTTTATTGTTCCTCCGATTAACCAGGCATTGGCGAAGTTCATATGTCTACGCATAGGTTAAAAGCTGAGGCCGGACGATGGACTAGACTAAACCTGTATGTGTGCTTGTGTCTCAACTATGTATAGTGAAACTGATCATGTTCGAGCCTGGTTCGGGTCACGTGTGCAACGGATGGTCAGGGGCCAGTTGTTCAAAGCATCATTAACATAACAAGCTCGTTAGTGGTCAAATTGTTAACTGTACTAGCCAGTGCCGTGTCTAATATGGTGTCCACATTTTTTCAGCAAAAAATATTAGCATATTTGCCAAATTTTATTATCAAAGTTTTAACTATACGTTAACTAACGACATCATTTGTTTTGAACAACTGGCCCAGGTGGTTTTTCTCCGGGCACTCCGGTTTTCGCCCACCTATGATTAACGATCGGCTCGATATGAGTGAAATATCTTGAAAGGGCCGTAAAATCACCCCCCCCCCAAACTCAAAAAAAAAAAAAAAAAAGATTGTTAGATCTACATTTGTGTTATTTTTTTTGTTTTTCATTTTCGCGCGGTTTAACTTATAGTAGCAGTCTCGTGGACACATCAGCAGTATAACTGCGCTTGCATGTGTAGTCTAACTTCTTGTCTATTGATTCTGGTTGACTTATAAACAGTTTACCCAAATTTTATAATGTATGACTAAACTTTCCTGTCCAAGCAGATCATGGCCTTTCTAAAAAGATCAATACAGCACAGACGACCTCTGTGAAAGGAGTGAATGAGAACTCTTTCTGGTTCATTGGTGAACCAGCGTCCCGTGAGGGATGTCACGAGTGCTTTTGTTCCCTTGAGAGAAACGATAATTAGAGAGAAAACACAGAAGCACTGGTAAAGAATATCTACAATTATCACGCTTCTGCGCAAGTCTGGGAGTAACTATGGAGACAGTGCTACGATTTACCGGACAACCTCGCGGGAACACCGTGACCTGGTAAAGCAAAAACTCTTTGCGAAGGCACATTATAAAAGGCACATTTTTTAAAATTAACGACTGCAAGTTTCCGTTATCCAATAGAAAAATAAGTCATAAATCAACACATTTTTTGCCATTAGCGAAAAAGACAATTCACCCTTTGCATGACCCCCTTCATCAAGTTAATAAGGCCGCGAAATGAATACTCCTGTAAACCCCATTTAATATAGAGAAAACTGAGAAGACAGGGGTTTGGATTATTTTGCGCATTTCTGTTTCGAATATAGTTTGTGGGTACTCGTTAGAACCGCCTCATTGAGGCGGTTCTAATGAGCATCCACAACCTATTGTTGGAGTGAGTGAGTGAGTGTGTGTTTACGTTTCACCAACAGCTAAGGTCATACGGAGACAGGATCTCGGTTTAAAGACTCATCCGAAAGTCTGGAGAAGCCCAGGATCGATCCTGCGACCCCTGGATTACAAGGCGAGTAACATAGCCACTACACAACGGAGGCTTCTGACCTATTGTTGGAGTATAAGTAAGAAAAATATCAAATACATGTATGTTCTTCGGAAAAGGTGCCATTTTTGAGAAATGGAAGAATGGGCTATTTGACACGGGTGTGTCATCGTATTTAATGTAGTATTTGCTACTTAGATAGGCCAATACAGATAACTTATTTTTTTATTTATTTTATTGCACGACCCGTAGAAAAAGCGACCGACTGAAGTCGGTTGATTTTCTAAGAGTGCCCTAAAATCACCGTGTCATTCTGTCAGTCTGTCTGTCCGTCCGTAACCCGTTTGTGAAAATTGGTGATAGTGACTTAACCGATTGGAATATTTAAATAATTTTTGGCATACTGATAGATATCAATGAGATGTAACCAATGAACTTGCCAAATATTACATTCCATTTAGTATAGCCTCGCCGAGGCGAAAAATGTGAAAATTTTCGAACTGCTTCTCCTCGGAAACCGTTGGGCCGATTGAAGTCAAATTTCATATGGAGCCTCTATGGGATGGGTAAAACCAAAATTTGCTCATGGGGTCCAGGTCACATGACCAAAATTGCCGCCAAGCCATATATGGTAAAAACCCTTCAAAAATAGTCTTCTCCAGAACCAGTGGGCAGATTTCCACGAAACTTGATAAATAGCATCTGGGACCTAGGCCCATCATAAAGTGCTAAAATGGTGACCCTGGGTTGACCTTGACATTCTTTGTGCCTAGGTCAAACTTTGACACATATGCTTTTGTATTGGAAAAGTAAGAATTCATTTTATCCTGCAAACGATTCAGAATACAGTACTAAAGTATAAGATATATTTTTGCTCCTTACGATAAGGCGCATTTATTGGGGGAACCGTTTTAGGTCCAGGTTACATGACCAAAATGGCCGCCATACCCATATATGGTAACACTCATAAAACTAAAAGCATCCGGCGGGTCGTGCACGTCAGCTGAAGCACTGGTTTTCATTTTTTTTTTACACAAAGACATCATATAGAGCATTTGTTCAATAATCAAATTCCTATAACAGTTCGTATTAAACATTTTTACGGTATTTCATAGAGATACACATATATCATGACAATATTGTATAAAATTACAATAGACATAGAGGATATTTGATTATTGTTATTATTATTATTATTATTATTATTATTATTATTGTTAGTCTTATTATTATTGTGAAAGATCGATTTCCACCCCACCGAATGAGCACCGAAAGAAGCATTTTCAAGAGTGTGTGAAACCAACGTCGATCTTAGACTGAAAAAAAAAATATCAAATTTTCATTCAGATAACAATTACTTATAGCTTGGTGTCAAGGATAACCAAGGGAAAATTCCTTGTTACTGGTGAGAAATGCTGTGGGTACTTGTTAGAACAAGAACCCACACCATAAGGTTAAATGGGGAGATAAGAAACACTGCAGGTTTGCAAACAGCCTGATCATCATTATAAAGCCGGTCTGTCACTGTGATTCATGACACGTATGATCAGTGTTCGCTAGGCGCTTATTTAGTTGTTACTGTGATTCATGTCACGTGCGTTCAGTGAACGATCATCCTGCGCATGCGCAGGATGATCAGTGTTCGCTAGGCGCTTATTTAGTTGTTACCGTGATTTATGACTCGTGCGTCCAGTGAACACTGATCAGCATGCGCACGCGCATGCGCAGCCTGATCATTGTTCACTAGGCGCTTATTTTGGTTGCCATGGCATCCAACTGGACATCAAAGTCATCTTAATCTGCGCATTGGCGCAGGAAAATCCTATTCTTCTTCGTGAATCACAAAGCACGTTTTCTGTCGAAATTACTCATTCTTGGATAAAATTATATAAACCGCGGATCACTCTGCTGCAATGATTTTGCAATGATTTTATTTTCAAACAAAATAGTTGAACATATGAAACCCGCTAAGTTGTATAATATTTCGTCGACGGCGCATGATCAATACTGTTTTAAATTCTCCAATAATTGTAATAACAAACCGCTGCCTTTTGGGTTTTGAATTTTGTTTACTTCAGGGAAATCAAGAAATTTCTCTTGCCTCACGTTTAATCTTCAATTTTAACATTTTTGAAATTCGACACCTTTGGGAGTAAATTGTGCAAATAACAAACATTCATTGGAATTTCAAATAAGCGCATCCACTTCAAGGAAAATTCAATAAGTTCCGCACATATTTTTTTTTATCTGCTATTTTTTCGAAAGTATGGAAAGAAGAGATGTTGCGTTAATTCCGATTTCCTTCTTCTTTTAAATTGATTTCTGTAATTAGCCCCCTTGGGTGCCTCATTAAACTAGTATCTTGTCAGTCATCTATTTAATGTCAAATATTTTAAGCATAACTGGTATGATCATAGTTTGTAAAGAAAAGAACAGCCGCTGTCATACAAATACGCTAACAGTACTTTGTCGCATATTTTGTTTGTTTGAATTGAGGTTTACGTCCCTGTCAACACTATTTAGGTCATTTTGGAGACGTTGCTTCCAATTGTGTGGGACTTTTACTTGACGTTGACATGAAATGAATTCTCACGCCTGCCGCCCATTGAAACCAATAGAGTTCATATGACACTCTCCACTTGCCTGGGTAGGCTTAGTCCTTCTAAGCGGTTTACCATTACTCATGTGGCGTCAGTTTCAGCTCTGTGTGGAAACATCATGCAGCCCAATCTATTTCTCCAAGCATTTTTTCATGACTGACTCCATCGGATTAGAGGACAACACCAGAAAGAAATTCGTATTTTATGAAAGACACTGACCATAGTCCCAGAACGAGGCTACTTAACCCTTATCTTGCTGAATATCCATATAAGCCACACCCATTTCTGTCTATCAACCAATCAAATTACTTGATGTTATTTATTCCTACAAATTCATAAACTGAATGCCAAACAGTGTAGATCCTGATCAGATGGCTTCTTCAAGCCATCTGATCTGGATCTACACTGTTTGCAAAGATAGGGGTTGTCGTGAACAGTAAGATAAGGGTTAAAAGATATTTTTATTTTTTATCTCAATAAAACAGATGTTGCAGATTCTCAACGAGGCGATTCTTACAAGTACTTACATCAAATGCTTCTAAAATGAAGTAATTTTAACAACAAATAACCTTATTCTTGTTACCAGGCAATTCCAGGATGAAAAAAAAAAATCGGTTTTACGGCCCTTTCAAGATTATTTCACTCATATCGAGTCGATCTTTAATCAGATGCGGGCGACAACCTAAGTACCCGGAGAAAAACCACCTGACCTTCCGCTGCAGACCTTTGCATCTCATATGTGACCCGAGCCAGGCTCGGACAGCAGCGTAGAGAGACCTAATGATTAATAGTCAGCGCTCTTATCCACTAGGCCAGGGAGGCCCTCTTAGTGTTAAAGATAGAAACTCCGTCTTTTCTCAGTAATGCTCGCCTTCCGAGTAATTCTTCATCTACTCGTCATTTTGTACTATAATGCGTGTGTGAATTCGGGTTTAACTTCGCTTTCAACAATTTTTCAGTCATATCACGATGGTGTCTGGTTGCGACAGGGAGCTCAATGCTCACTTTTATAGTGCTGCCTCACTGAAGTATCATGTCCCAGACACATTACATGATACCACACCCAGTCACATTATCCTGACACTGGGTCGACCAGACCTAGCCCAACCCCGTAAATCTGAGTGCCAAGCGAGGAGCAATAGGTACATGTTGCAATCTCCGGCTCGAACACTATTTAGGTCATTTTAGAATGTTTGCTTCTGATTTAGTGGTGATTTTATCCAACACTGAAATAAAATGATATCTCAAGCCCTACCACCCAAAGAAACCGCTAGGGTTTCAGAAGCGGTCCAACTCGCACCACTTTCCATGGGCAGGCTTTGACCAAAGCAGTTTACCAGTACTCAAGTTCGGTTGATTACAGCTCTGCTTGGAAGCACCATGCAGCCCAATCAATTTCTCCGAGCCTTGATGGGCGGGGGCAGATAGCTCATTTCCCATGGCTGATGCGCACTCGTTCTTGAGTGAACTGAAAATTTTCCAAAAGCCCCAGTTACAACATTTAAGGGGAATGAGAACACCTGGATTTTTTTTCCGCCATTTTTTTCAAAGGGAGACAACTTTCGGGACTTTCGGTTCGCTTTTCTTTAAGCCCTGTCCCAGTGAAAAAGGGGTCTAATCTTAAAGGAAAGAATTTGCTCCTCAGGAGCAAATGCTTTCCTTTAAGAGTTGACCCCTTTTGACATGGGAGACAAAAATACTTGTGCAGGAGTTGCCTCCCCAGAAGGTGTTCCCATTCCCCTCAATGCTAACTTAGGATTGTTTTTTATTATTTTCTTATGAAATGGTGTGTTATGTGCACTCATTAGAATCGCCTCGACGAGGCGATTCTAATGAGAAACACAACACACCTTTATTCGCGTCCCGCCCATCGGAGCTTGGAGACACAGACTGGGCTGCATGGTGCTTCCACGCAGAGCTGAAACCGACCGTATATGAGTGCTGGTTAACCGCTTAGGTAGGCAGACTGGTGCGAGTCGGACAGTCAGTGCATATAAACCCTATTGGTTTCATTGGATGGCAAGGCTTGAGTCAATGTCGGGGAAAAATTCCCACAAAATTGAAGCAACTATCCAAAATGGCCTAAATAGTGTTTACATGGACGATAAACATCATGCCTTTATTCCATACAGGATGGAAAAGATTACCCTATTCGTTCCAATTATGCATCCTCACCTAGCGCTAAGATACGCATACTTACATTGCGAATCCCTACATCGCGATAAGATTACGCATCCATACATTACACATCCTTACCTAGCGTTAAGATGACGAATACTTACATTGCGCATCCTTTCCTAGCGCTAAGATTACGCATTCTTACATAACGCATCCTTACCTAGCGCTAAGATTACGCATCCTTATGTTACGCCGTCGTACCCAGCCCTCAGATTACGCATCCTTACATTACACATCCTAAGATAGCACCAAGATTTAGCACACTTACTTTTTGTACCCTACCTAGCGATAAGATTACGCATTCTTACCTAGCCCTAGAATTACGCATCATTACATTACGCATCATTACCGAGTGCTAATATTACACATCCTTACATTACACATCCTTAACTATTGCTAAGATTATGCATCCTTACATTACACATCCTTACCTGGCCCTAAGATTATACATCCTTACATTATGCATCCTTACCTGGCCCTAAGATTATACATACTTACATTACGCATCCTTACCTGACCCTAAGATTATACATTCTTACATTACGCATCCTTACCTTGCGACTCGATTACGCATCCTTACATTGCGTATCCTTCCTTAGCATTAAGATTACGCATCCTTACATTGCGCATCCTTACCTAGCGCTAAGATTACGCATCCTTACATTACGCATCCTTACCTAGCGCTAAGATTACGCATCATCACATTACGCATCCTTACCTAGCTTTAAGATTATACATCCTTACATTACGCATTCTTAACTAGCGCTTAGACATTGCGAATCCTTACCTAGCGCTAAGATTACGTATCCTTATAGCGCTACGATTGGTCCTACATTAGATTCATAGTGTTGAAGGTGTTTGAACTACTTCATGTATTATTGAATTTATTAAACGAGTTGAGGAAAAGGGATAAAATGCGAGGCTTTGCCGAGCATTTTATCCCTTTTCCCCAACGAGTTTAATAAATTCAAAATACACGAGCACGAATGCAAGATTCTGTTTTACATATGACATTTAAAACGCATTTTATTCACGATTGTTTACCAAAATGTCAATATTCCGCCATTAGTAAACGCGACGTCGTTAAAGACGTCGTACATGTAACGTTACTGGACGTATCTAGCTAATTTGCATATTTAATCCACTAGTGGCTTATCGAAAATATTACATGGCGTTATTACACTCTCAGACGCGACGTCATATGATAAAGTTTCATCTCCCACGGATGGCTGTTCCTTTGGCTGGTTGATATGTAGTTAAGGCCTAACCATGACCGGTGAAAATATAGTCTCCTCATTATATTCAAACTTGGCTGTTATTTCTTGTCCCTGGAGAATTTTATACGTTGGACGCATACTGATCACAGGCAGGATAAACAAGTCTGTTCTGAATGATTGATGTTTGATTTTAATGTCATTTTTCTTTTCGCATATATAATAAACCTTAGGTCCCTTGTCGCCACTTGGCTTCTGCATCAAATTAAACTAAGGGACAATTAATAGACTTAAGTTAGAACGCAAGATTTCTGACACCAACTCGAGCTCAGTATGCCTAAACTGAAAAACACAGGATTTGGTTTGGTGAAGTTTAACGGCCTAGTCAACACCATTAAGATAATTTCTTGCAAACCAGACAAGGACATCCGTAATTTTACCCTGGGATAGAAATTTATGTTCAGACCCTGGTGTTCCGACCCAAAATCGAATATAATCGCGTGTTTGATAAATGCACTGGTTGATTACGACCTCGTATGCGCCGTCGTTAAGGTTGACGTCAAAGCACGTTACATGACGTCACTAAACATTTCTGCAGTGTCAACACAATATGGCGGACGTTGGTAACCGAAGTGACTGCAGCTTTAAAAATCCGCACTAAGAAATGGAAGGTATGCAAGAAAAAGAATCCAATATGGGTGTGAGGGGTGGATAGAAAAATCCGTCCCTCGGGATCACTGTCCGGCATCACTCGGCAAGCCTCGTGATGCCGGACAGTGTCCCTCGGGACGGATTTTTCCATCCACCCCTCACACCCATATAAGATTCTTATAGTCTTCGACTCTTCGTGGCCTAGTGGGTAAGAGCTTTGGAAGTTAATCAATAGGTCTCTCCCCGCTGTGCTTCGAGTCTAGCTCGGGTCACAATTTCTGCAATGGAAGGTCAGTGGTTTTTCTTCGGGCACTGCGGTTTTCGCCAACCTCTGTTTAACGACCGGTTCGAATTAAGTGACATCATCTTGAAAGGGCCGTGAAATAAAGAACGTAGAGAATGACCGTCGAAATGATTTCATGATTTCAATCTCCACGAAATCATGTTGCCGACTACGACAGGTATCAAGCCCTGCGCCTCCTGATCACTATTCAGACGCGCATCCGACTGAGCTCCCGAGGCCGGCCTAGGTTTTGATTTTGATTGCGCTGGATTCAGGTTGAGTGAAATATACTGTCGAACTTCAATGTCTCGAACACCTTTGGAACCACGAAAGTTCTCGAGACAGGTGTAGTTATGTCTCCCCCGAAAAATTTTTTATCGGAGAGACATATTGTTTTTCCCCCGGGCGTCCCTCTGTCCGTCTGTCCGTCTGTCACACTTTCGTGTCCGCTCTGTAACTTGAAAACCGTTAGAGCTATCTTCACGAAACTTCGTATAAATATTAATCAGCATTAGACGACGTGCAGTGCGCAAGAACCATAACTCTCGCATTTATACTTTTTGAATTATCTCCCTTGGAAGTTTGTTGGTATGTATATATGTATGGGCAAATCGTGTCCGGTCAATAACTTTCTTATTTTTTGATGGATTTTAAAATTACTCGGCAGAAATATTAACAACCATAAGGCGATGTGTGGTGCGCATGAGGCAGGTCGGTACCTCAAAGGTCAAGGTCATACTTAGAGGTCAAAGGTCAAAAAGGGGCCTTTTTTTCGTATTTGGTCAATAACTTTCTTATTTTGAGATGGATTTTAAAATTACTTGGCATAATTATTAACAACCATAAGACGATGTGTGGTGCGCATGAGGCAGGTCGGTTCCTCAAAGGTCAAGGTCATACTTAGAGGTCAAAGGTAAAAAAAGGGGCCTTTTTTTCGTATTTGGTCAATAACTTTCTAATTTTGAGATGGATTTTAAAATTACTCGGCATAATTATTAACCATCATGAGACGATGTGTGGTGTACATGAGGCAGGTCGGTACCTCAAAGGTCAAGGTCATACTTAGAGGTCAAAGGTCAAAAAGTGGGCCTTTTTTCGTATTTGGTCAATAACTTTCTTATTTTGAGATGGATTTTGAAATCACATGGCAGAAATGTGAACCAATATAAGGCGATGTGTTGCGCGCATGATCCAGGTTTGTACCTCAAAGGTCAAGGTCATACTTAGAGGTCAAAGGTAAAAAAAGGGGCCTTTTTCGGGTTTTGTCAATAACTTGCCTATTTTTAAATAGTATTTGAAGTTACTTGGCAAACATGTTAACTATCATGGGACGATGTGTTGCATGCATGATTCAGTTTGGTACCTAAAATGTCAAGGTTATACATAGAGGTCAAAGGTAAAAAAGGGGCCTTTTTTCGTGTTTGGTCAATAACTTTCTTATTTTTAGATGGATTTTGAAATTGCAAGGCAGAAATGTTAACCACCATGAGATGAGATGATGTGTTGCACGCATTACCCAGTTTAATACCTGATAGGTCAAGGTCTTACATAGAGGTTAAAGGTAAAAAAAGGGCCTTTTTTTGTGTTCTGTCAAGAACTTTTTGAAAAAGTTTGAGGGGCATATTGGTTCTGGTTCGTTCGTCCGTTCGTCCGTCCATTACGCTTTTGATGCATAGCATAACTAAAGAACCGTGTATGCTAGGGTTTTGAAATTTCATATATGGATTCCTCATGGAAAATTAGGTGACGCGTATTTTTTTTCTCGTCCGGATTATGCCCCCTTCAAGAGTTATTGCCCTTTGAATTTGTTTTTAATAAAATCTTGTCAGCAAGATATCTCAAAAACTATTGGAGCTAGAGCCTTGAAATTTGGTGATTATATTGATGGTGATGAGTATATGAACTGATTAACTTTTGACAAAATTCCGAAAAATACTTTGTGAGTTATGGCCCTTTGTCATTTTGGTAATTTGTGCCCATTGTAATGTATGCTAAAAGTGATGCATAGCATAACTTTAGAACCGTGTATGCTAGGGTTTTGAAATTTCATATATGGATTCCTCATGGAAAATTAGCTGACGCGTATTTTTTTTCTCGTCCGGAATATGCCCCTTTCAAGAGTTATTGCCCTTTGAATTTTTTTAAGAAAATCTTGTCAGCAAGATATCTCAAAAACTATTGGAGCTAGAGCCTTGAAAGTTGGTGAATAGATTGTTGGTGATGAGTAGATGAACTGATTAACTTATGACAAAATTCCGAAAAATACTTTGTGAGTTATGGCCCTTTGTCATTTTGGTAATTTGTGCCCATTGTAATGTATGCTAAAAGTGATGCATAGCATATCTTTAGAACGGTGTATGCTATAGTTTTGAAATTTCATATATGCATTTCTGATGGAAAATAAGCTGACTCATATTTTTTTCTCGTCCGGATTATGCCCCTTTCAAGAGTTATTGCCCTTTGAATTTTTTTTTTTTAATAAAATCTTGTCAGCAAGATATCACAAAAACTATTGGAGCTAGAGGCTTGAAAGTTGGTGAATATATTGGTGTTGATGAGTAGATGAACTGATTAACTTTTGACAAAATTCCAAAAAATACTTTGTGAGTTATGGCCCTTTGTCATTTTGGTAATTTGTGCCCATTGTAATGTATGCTAAAAGTGATGCATAGCATAACTTTAGAACCGTGTATGCTAGGGTTTTGAAATTTCATATATGGGTTCCTCATGAAAAATTAGCTGACGCGTATTTTTTTTTCTCGTCCGGATTATGCCCCTTTCAAGAGTTATTGCCCTTTGAATTTTTTTTAATAAAATCTTGTCAGCAAAATATCTCAAACACTATTGGAGCTAGAGCCTTGAAAGTTGTTGAGTATATTGGTGGTGATGAGTATATGAACTGATTAACTTTTGACAAAATTCCGAAAAATACTTTGCGAGTTATGGCCCTTTGTCATTTTGGTAATTTGTGCCCATTGTAATGAATGCTAAAAGTGATGCATAGCATATCTTTAGAAGTGTGTATGCTATGGTTTTGAAATTTCATATATGCATTCCTAATGGAAAATAAGCTGACACGTATTTTTTTCTCATCCGGATTATGCCCCTTTCAAGAGTTATTGCCCTTTGAATTTTTTTTTAATAAAATCTTGTCAGCAATATATCTCAAAAACTGTTGGAGCTAGAGGCTTGAAAGTTGGACCATGAGTCATGTACAAGACCAAGGTCCATACCTCCAATGTCAAGGTCATACCTAGAGGTCAAAGGTAAAAAAAGGACAGTCAATAACTTCCTTATTCTTTGATGGATTATGAAATTACTTGGCAGAAATGTTAACCATCATGAGACGATGTGTTGTACCGCAAAGGTCAAGGCCATACTTAGAGGTCAAAGGTGAAAAAGTGCTATTTTTGTTTACGGCCAATAACTTTTTTATTTTTCTATGAACATTTTTAAAGTTACTATGCAGAACTGTTCATCTTCATTAGATGATGTGTTGCACACAAGACCCAGCTCAATACCTCCAATGTCAAGGTTATACTTAGCAGTCAAAAACGGGGGAGACATCTGTGTTTTTGTAGAAAAACAAATTCTAGTTCGAGCCTTCAGTGGTTAGTCAAAGCACCAGATCAGGAAGCAATATAGGCATATCATTTCAATTTTCTTTAATATACATTATCATATGACGTCGCGACTGAGAGTGTAATAACGCCATGTAATATTTTCGATAATCCACTAGTGGATTAAATATGCAAATTAGCTACATACACCCCGTAACGTTACATGTACGACGTCCTTAACAACGTCGCGTTTACTAACGACGGAATATTGACATTTTTGTAAACAATCGAGTAAACAAATGAGTTTTAAATGTCATATGATAAATAGAATCTTGCATTCGTGCTCATGTATTATTGAATTTATTAAACTCGTTGAGAAAAAGAGATAAAATGCTCGGCAAAGCCTCGCATTTTATCCCTTTTCCTCAACTCGTTTAATAAATTCAATAATACATGACCACTAATGTAAGATTCTCTATGTACACCCGCCGCAATTCGTTTTTAACTTTCGCAACCTCGCGGTCTGATTGTTTTTGGTCAGCCGCGTATCCGCGGATGACGCGCTACGTCCCGCTGCAAGCCATCGCAATGACATGGCGTACACACTGCGGATCCGCTGCGTTTCACTTATAAACCTATGAGAAAGTACAAGACAGGTTACGCGGACAATCAATTTTATACCTGTATAACGCCGCGGAAACTCCACGATCCCTCGATGGGCGCGTATCCGCGGTGGTCGTCACAGATTTAATACTTTTGTCATGGCCCGCTCGGCACAGGGTTGCGCAGGTTAGGAGGCCTTCATGCGGACTGAACAAATTATTTGTCTTAATCGCGAAGGAAGTAAGGGCGAGGATTGTGGCCACGTAAAATCGATTTAAGCCCCCCAGTGGAATTCGTTTCCGCTGACCGTTCCAAGGCGGTTCTTCTGTCGCGGTTTATTTTTGTTATGGTTTGTCTTTTGGTGTTTGTGTCGCTTATATTATTTTATTTTGGATAGCCTATTGGCCATTTTGTGGGAAAGAAACTGTCCTTTTGGCTTTCCGCTATTGATGTTTCCATTAGGGTCTCTTGTTTCATGTTGGTGTTTCTTTCCTTTTGGTGTCTCTGATAATTGTATCGATTCCTGATCGTTGCCTCCACTTCTTCTTTGAAAAGATTTGCGGCGGGTGTACTGTTCAGCTATGTTGTGTGTACTCATTAGAATCGCCTCATCGAGGCCATTCTAATGAGTAGACACGACATAAATTGTTCAAGATGAAATACGAGCAGTGATGGGAATATTTTCCTAGGGACTCAAGAAAGAGCTCGAAACAGCCGTGGTAAACGAGCGATCAGTGTTCGAGCCATCGCAGTTTTACTGTTAATCAGTGTCCTTTGATGTTTACTATTCTGCATGTTCTCAGTCCATTACGAAAACACGCCTACACAAATACATTGTACATTTTACCACCAAAAAAAAAAAAAATGAAAATTTTCAGATGAAAAATTGTGGTATTTTGCTTATTTCTGCTCAAAGCGTAGATTGTGGATACTCGTTAGAGCCGCCTCCGCGAGGCGGTTCTAACGAATACCCACAATCTATGTTTTTGAGCAGAAATAAGAAAAATAATGTATACTCCTGCAAACCCAAGTTTTACTATATAAAATTGGGAACGAGGGGGTCAAATTTATTAGGCCTGTTTTCTTGATGGCCTCGTTCTCGGATCTCTATGCATTCTCTGTTTTTTCCCTTTTAATCGCGCTTTCGCTCGTCCGTGTTCTGAGATTTTCTCAGCATGTGGGTAAGTTAATAAATCAGTTTTTATGAGTTTTCTGTAACTCAAAAACACAAAGGAAAATTTAATATAAGCTTTCTTTTATTAGAAGGAAACAGGCAATATTCACCGTCCGTACCAAACGAACATAAAACTAAATCCACAAGGGCGAACTACAGTAATTTTCAATTGTGAAGCAAATAGGCTTGTCTTCATGCGAAAATTACAACAAACTGGCGTGCGCGGCAAACGAGGATGGAATCTGCATATTCTGAGCATTTTTCATCGTTTGGGAAATGAGACACAATCTAAAATAGATCGGTGACGTCTCTGGGAGCGCTTGGTTGCACACGCTGATCGTGGTAATCGTGGGCTTATTGCATATGTCATTTTGTTGGCATTTCTATTGTCTAGCACAAAAATAGACTTTGTGTTCAAAAACGTACTTTTGCCATCAATCCAGACTCGGGTTCCCCACGGTGATATAAAATAGCCAGAAGATGGATTTTCCGAACCTAGCATGATTACAGTGATAGATTAGCGCGGGGAATTACCGGAGAAATGAATCTCCCTGCGGAGCGGTGAAAACCAAGCCAATGTCACACAGGGAGACGGTTTCCTGTAGAATTAGCGGCGGATGCGTGCCGGGACCCGGTAAACCCAGCTAAATAGCATATGTGACAGCGTAGACTCGGATCAGTCTGCGCGGACGCGCAGACTGATCCGAGACTTCGCTGATCGCTCTATAGCCAGTGTAAGGTCCGTAGATTACACATGCAGTCTTTTAGACTCCGACCAAACTTTGCAAATGTGCAGGTTGGTCTGAAACATCGCAGTCAGAACTTGGTTTCTTGTAGAAATAACTGTGTCCCGGTTCCTAGGTTGATGACTGATTCCTGGTTTACAGCAATATATTTCCTATAATAAGAGAGGGACAATGGGTGAATCTTAGGAAAATGGCATATAATGCTCAGAGTAATTAAGGTTTGCGTTCAAGTGGAGAATAACGAAGGTCTTTTAAAATCTGGCACCCATGTGTATACACTGCTTAAATGTTTGACTTGGGGTTTAACGTCCCCTTCAACACTATTTAGGTCATTTTAGAGACGTTGCTTCCAATTTTATGGGACTTTTAACCGGCATTGTGATGAAATGATATCTGAAGCCCTGTCGCCCAAAAGGGTTTCATATGCATGGACGGTCCGACTCGCAAATCTGCCAGGGCAGGCTTAGATCTTATAAGCGGTTTACCAGTACCCATGTGCGGTCTGTTTCAGCTCTGCGTGGAAGCACCATACAGCCCAACCTATTTATCCAAGCCCCGATTGGAGATAGGGTTGGAGGCGAGCGTGTGCACACTGCTACGTCACCAACAAGCCCGTGTTAGGAAATACCTTTATACACCACACGTTATATTATAATATATAGAAAACATTATTATTATTATTATTATTATTATTATTATTATTATTATTATTTTCCTTATGTTTGCTTAAAACAACAACAAAAACAACAACATATATTTGGGGTATACCTTAGAACCTTTAGAACCTTGGTTCCAACTAAGGAAATGTTTTCTCATTTCTTAAGGGGAATGGGCACACCTGGCAGATTTTTCCGCCATTTTTCAAAGGGAGACAACTTTCGGGAATTCATGTTTCAGTTGACCCCTATCGACATGGAAGACAAAAATACTTTTGCATGAGTTGCCTCCCCTGAGGTGTTCCCATTCCCCTTAAGACTGATATCATGGAATATAGATTTATCACATGACGTCGTTGATAAGCAGTGGATAACGCCGTGTAATAAAAATCGTATGACCACACGTGTAATAACACTTTGGCGGGATTAAGTAACGTCATGACGACGTCCATGCCAACCATGCATTTTTTGTGGAAAAAAAATGTCAATTTTAAAGGCGACGAAATCCATTTTAAAGTAGTCATATGATAAAGAGAATCTTACACTCGTTGTCATTTCATATGATATTTAAAGCTGTCATATGATAAAGAGAATCTTACACTCGTTGTCATTTCATATGATATTTATGAAACTCGCCGAAGGCTCGTTTCATAAATATCATATGAAATGACCACTAGAGTAAGATCCCCTATTTATCACATTCGGTTGTGTTATCCAAAGAATGTCGTCCGTAATTCTTATCGTTTATCCCTATGCGCACCTGACTTGTAATCATGAGGTCGCGGCATAGGCTGCGCCGCGGTTCCGCTCAGACCTGTCATCCCGAGGGTTGGAAACGCCCATCTACATCAAAACCCCATATTGCAAAACACCACCGAAGTTCAAAATTTTCAGATTACTTTATTTAACGTTTTATTTTTCGCGCACTATACTTGTGTAGTTTGCTTGGGTAAGAACAAAGTTTCTTGCACACCAGACAAGGAAATCCGTGATTTTACCCTTGGATAGAAATCTATGTTCTGACCCTGGTGTTCCGACCCAGGCAACTAACATAAATACGCTTCATTTCTATTCAACTGCCGGAACTACTTCCGCACTACTTTTATTTTGTAAACAATATACATGTGCGAGCTGTCAAAACTAACCGGAGGTGTTGTGCAAGAAAAAGAATCCAATATGGGGTTCTGTTGTAGATGGGCGTTTCCAACCCTCGGGATGACCGTGGTGAGCGGAACCTCGGCGTAGCCTCGGTTCCGCTCAGCACGGTCATCCCTCGGGTTGGAAACGCTCATCTACAACAGAACCCCATATCAGATTCTTATATTCCATCCCAGGCTATAACCACGAATTTCCTTACTTGGTGTGCAAGAAATACTCTTCTAGACTGGGACATACGGGCGTGATTAACCACAGGTGAAATTACGATAACTCATCCTATCCGTGTGACATAGTGCATCTTTTCATATCGGCAAAACGATATTTTTTCTGATGAATATTTTCCTTATTTAGACTCAAAATTTAGGTTGAGGGTGCTCGTTAGAGGCGGTTCTAACGAGTACCAACAACCTATGCCTCGGGGAAGAAATAAGGAAAATAACGTACCCCCGCTTAAACCCCAGTTTTCTCTATATAAAGCGGGGTTCACAGGCTGGGAGCAGAAATAAGTAAAAATACTGTACCCCGCTTAAATCCCCGGCTTTTTTTCAGCTGGTGTTAAGGGAATGTGTAGCGGCCGTAAAAAGTCTCCCTGTCCTTCATCATAGTGCGGGTTATATTTTCTAGTCCTTTGGGATCACTGTTTTCACTGCGGATTTGAGGGTCACTGATGAGGCCTAATTGACCAGAACTAGCTAGTCTGACCCAGAAAAATCTTGTACACTCCATAATTTTCAATTCTGTGCTGTAGTCCTTGATTCCAAAGGATTACCTTTTTCTTAGAACATATAACTTCACCACAGCTGGTGTTAACTGATAAGGGAATGTGTGGCGGCCATAAAAAGTCTCCCTGCCCTTCATCATAGTGTTGATTATATTTTCTAGTCCTTTGGGCAATTGATTTCACTGCGGAATTCATCACGTGAACAAGTCCGTGATATAAAGACCCCCACTAAACCCCACTCTATATGGAGAAAACCGGGGTTTACGGGGGTAAACATTATTTTCCTTATTTCTGCTTCGAGACATAGGTTGTGGGTACTCGTTAGAACCGCCTCAATGAGGCGGTTCTAACGAGCACCCAAAACCTATGTTTGGAGTATAAATAAGAAAATTATCACAAATTTTCATCAGCAAAATTGCCTTTTTTGAGGTTTAAAAAATGCACTATGTTACACGGATGTGTTATCGTAATGTAAGAAATATTTGAGGATCACTGATGAGGCCTAATTGGCCGAAACTAGCTAGTCTGGCTCAGAAAAATCTTGTACACTCCATAATTTTCAGTTCTGTGCTGTACTCCTTGCTTCCAAAGGATTACCCTTTTCTCAGAACATTGTTAACGTGATAAGATTTGATAACCCGAATACCATTGGGACCATTCAAATTTCTTTGACTATGGGCAGCACGAACTGCTGAGGCTTAATCGCAAAGCCATTTCAGATGAAAAACATTTATTTCTCGTTTTGTACATTCATGCTGACCTGTCTTCAGTAATTTATCAGTTACCCCCTATATTAACTGCATTGTAACACCTTTAACTGATAAAGATATGCTATCTCAGGAGAAGTGAGCTTTATCAGTTCAACGTAACATTGCACTATTATGAACTGCACTGCTGGAAAAATTTGCAAAAATGTTACGAGTTTACAAGGGGATTAACTTATAAATACAATACCAGTTTCGTGTCATTTAATATCAGGTTATCAGGCTCGGCTTAGAGGACGCATGTAGAATCGCTCGACAAGCCTCGCTGTTCTACAAGCGTTCTCGAAGCCTTGCCTGATAAACCTGATATCAAAAGACACGAACCAGTATTCTCTAAATCCGATTGTTGTCTGTCAATCTATACATCATCTCAGATATTTCCCTCTGCTGAACAGCCACATCCCTTCAGCAGCAAGTTTTGGAGTTTTCCCCGGATGGCTGCTCAATAGAGGTTATACTGTATCTCTTCCAGGGTCGACAAAGTGGAAGGATGATGCCAGATCAGATTCGCCGGTGTCTACGGGCTCAGCTACCCCGGATACTGACGATGCCGCACCATGCTCTGAGACGATGGAACCAGTCAAAGTCCCGTTTAACCTCGGAGTTGACGAGAACCACCCTCATGGCTGCGAGTTCTGCGAAAAGGCATTTACGAAGCTATCACTGTTGAAAATACACGAACAGGTATCAGAATTTTTTTAGGTAGATAAAGCAACATAATTATTCATAAATCTACCTATTTTATTGTCCGCCACTGAAAGTACAAACGTCTTTATTAAGGCTGCCACGATTAATCGTATAATCGATTAATTGATCGATAAATTCCACAAAAATGATTATCATTTCTGATTTGCTTTTAATCGATTACTTGATAGGTACAATTTATTACCCAAAGTTATGCCTAAAATAGCTGGAAGAGTGGCAAACAGTGCAGACCCTGATGAGACGCCGCATTATGCGGCGTCTCATCTGGGTCTACACCGTTGCTCAGGCCTGTCTGTTCAAATATACATATGGTAAAGTGCAACATATGGTAAGAGTCATGCTCAGACAGAAAGCCAGACAGGTAAAATAATGACAAAAATCTTAGCGATTACTAATCGATTATCGATCGCAATGACAGGACTGATAATCGATTATCTTTTCAGCTCCGATTAGCCAGCTCTAGTCTTTATTCTCTTCTATCAGGAAATGAACTCTCCGTCAGCTACATGTAGCATCATTCTAAATTCTTATCCTCCATGTCGTTAACTTCTTAGCTCACCTGGGCCGAAGGCTCCAGGGCAGCTTATAGTATAGTCTTCGATCTGTCGTCCGTCCGTCAGCACCTTTCACCAGTTATATCTCTGCAGCCTGCTGGTTGATCTCAGTCATTTCTCATCTGTAGCATGCCTCTGGTTGGGGATTGATGACATAAGCTTTTTGTCAAAATTGATTAAACGCTTTGGTTGCTATAGCAACCGCAATGACCCATAGTCTCACAATGGAAAACAGGTTGTCATTCTTGTGAACACTCTAGAGGCCACGATATTGGTCCAATCATCATCAAACTTTCTCAGAATGATCATCCATCAAGTTCGAATATGGGTCTTGTCGGGTCAAAAAGTAGGTCAGTTGATCAAAACATAGAAAAAACCTTGTGAACACATTGGGGGCCAGAGTTTTAGTCCGATCAGCATTAAACTCGCTCAGAATGATCATCTTGACAATATCTCGGGCATGTTTGAATATGGGTCATGTGGGATCAAAACGTAGGTCAGTAGGTCAAAATATGGAGAAAAAAATTGTGAACACAATAGAGGCCACAGTTTTGGTCCGATTATCATCAATCTTGCTCAGAAAAATCATCTTGACAATATCTAGATCAAGTTCGAATACGGGTCATGTCAGATCGAAAAATAGGTCAGAAGGTCAAATCATTGAAAAACATTGTGAACACACTAGAGGCCACGGTTTTGGTTCGATCATCATCGACC
Organism: Lucinisca nassula; assembly: GCA_963580285.1. Taxonomy (NCBI): domain Eukaryota; kingdom Metazoa; phylum Mollusca; class Bivalvia; order Lucinida; family Lucinidae; genus Lucinisca; species Lucinisca nassula. The sequence goes on along the minus strand of OY757017.1, from coordinate 9,874,685 downwards.
TTGCACAGAATGATCATCTTGACAACATCTCGGTCAAGTTCGAATATGGGTCATGTCGGGTCAAAATGTAGGTCAGTAGACCAAATCATAGAAAAAGCTTGTGAACGCACTAGATGTCACAGTTTTCGTCCGACCATCATCAAACTTACTCAGAATGATAATCTTGACAATATCTCGGTCAAGTTCGAATATGGGTCATGTCGGGTTAAAAAGCAGGTTCAAATCATAGAAAAACCTTCTGAACACTCTAGAGCCCACAGTTTTGGTTCAATCATCATAAAACTCGCCCAGAATTATCATCTTGACAATAGCTCGGCCAAGTTCGAATATGGATCATGTCGGATGAAAAAGTAGGTCAGTAGATCAAATTACAGAAAAACCTTGTGAACACTTTGGAGGCCATACTTTTGTTCCAAACATCATAAACTTGCTCAGAATAATCATTTTGACAATATCACGCTCAAGTTCAAAAAACGGTCATGTCGGGTCAAAAAAATATATCAGTAGGTCAAATCATAGAAAACCCTTGTGAACACTCTAGGGGCCACAGTTTTGGTCCAGTTATCATAAATCTTGCTCAGAATGATCATCTTGACAATATCTGGGTCAAGTTCGTATGACGGTCATTTTGGATCAAAAAGTCGATCAGTAGGTCATTCCCTTATAATTTTCGAACCGTTTGAGTCTTCATATTGGACATGAAGGTTCCTTATGACAAGGGTTTCCCACACATAAATAAAATTGACCTGTGACCTTGACCTTGACATGTGACCTATTTTATCATACCTTTTGGGAAGTTGTGCGGACAAGATATTATCTTGTGCGGACAACATATTATCTTATGCAGACAAGATATTATCTTGTCCGCACAAGATATTAAGTTGTGCGAACAAGATATTATCTTGTCCGCACAAGATAATATCTTGTCTGCACAACATAGATCTTGTGCGCACAAGATATTATCTTGACCGCACAAGATATTATCTTGTCCGCACAAGATAATATCTTGTCCGCACAACTTCCCAAGATAATATGTTGTCCGAACAAGATAATATCTTGTCCGCTCAAGATATTATCTTGTTCGCACAACATAATAAAAATAAAAAATCATGTCCCTTCCCGGGTTCCGTACTTACCATTTATTTTTTTTTGTCTTAAAATCTATCCCATTTAAAAGCAAAAAAAAAAATAAAAAATAAAATAAAATTAACAATGGTATTAAGTTACACTTTTCTTCATCGTTTTATACATGTACCTCGCCACACGATCCTGATCTCATTAGGATAAGACACCCGTGCGATATGGTGCAATTTTTATATCTCCAAAATGGCTACTTTTCTGAGGAAAACCTGTGATATTTTTCTTATTTATACTGCAAACATAGGTTGTGGGTACTCGTAAGAACCGCCTCATTGTTGACAATGCCTTCTTGCATTGTTTGAAAGAGAGTGCTAGTTGTTTGGTCATTTTTAATTGAGTTGTATGCCTTTGTAGTTTTTGCAATGTAAGCATACTTTGCCTAAAAAGTTTTTTTTTCTGTCAAAGAATTTTTAGGAACAACAATACCTATAATTTTGAATTTTTTGTTTTACCGGTGCATTTAGGCATCAACTGGACTCTGCAATTTATTGATGGCTCCGGCCGGGGGTATTTTAAATGAGCATTATGCTCACTTCATAATGTTGCTAATTGTAGTTATCTGTATACATTGTCTTCAATACGATAACACACCCGTGCGCCATAGTGCATTTTATCACATCTCCAAAATGGCTACGTTTTGATGAAAATCCGTGACATTTTTCTTATTTATACTGCAAACATAGGTTATGGGTGCTCGTTAGAACCGCTTCTTTGAGGCGGTTCTAACGAGTACCCACAACCTATGTCTTGGAGTAAAAATCAGAAAAATAATGTTTACCCCCGTAAACCCCAGTTTTCTATATACAAAGTGGTGTGTGAGGGGGTGTTCATTTCACGGACTTGTTCACGTGATGTTATCGTGTTTTTTAGGTACACAGCGACAAACTACCGTTCAACTGTACTTTGTGTAGTCGACGTTTTCGACATAAACGTAGTCGAGACAGACATGTCAAACAACATATGGGAATCAAGAAATTTAAGTGTGATACCTGCGATGCTTCTTTTATAAGGTATGTAATATAAGAATCTGATATGGGGTTCTGTTGTAGATGAGCGTTTCCAACCCGAGGGATGACCGTGCTGAGCGGAACCGAGGCTACGCCGAGGTTCCGCTCAGCACGGTCATCCCGAGGGTTGGAAACGCCCATCTACAACACAACCCCATATTGGATTCTTTTTCTTGCACAACACCTCCGGTTAGTTTGACAGCTCGCACATGTATATTGTTTACAAAATAAAAGTAGTGCGGAAGTAGTTCCGGCAGTTGAATAGAATTGAAGCGCATTTATGTTAGTTGCCTGGGTCGGAACACCAGGGTCAGAACATAAATTTCTATCCCAGGGTAAAATCACGGATTTCCTTGTCTGTTGTGCAAGAATTTCTCTTCGTATTTATTCTGGTTTGTCGCACGGTCCCTTTAAACGAGATGTCGCTAATAAGATGTTAAGGAAACTGGAAAAAGCGGAAAACCATTATTGCACACCAGATAAGGAAATCCGTGGTTAAAGCCTAGGACAGAAATTCTGTTCTTACCCTGGTGTTCTCACCCAGGCAAACTACATAAGTATAATGTGCGAAAAATAAAACGCTAAATAAATAAAAAGGAAAATTTTCGGTGGTGTTGTGCAAGAAAAAGAATTTAATATTGGTTTCTGCGGTAGATGGGCGTTTCCAGCCTGAGGGATAACCGTGCTGAGTGAAACCGAGGCTACAGAGATGGGCGTTTCCGATAGCCTCGGTTCCGCTCAGCACAGTTATCCCAAACGTTGGAAGCACCCATCTACAACATAACCCCCATATCAGATGTTTATAATTTCACCTAACCACGTATTGCAGAACTCTGAAGATACACTTTCCCACGGCTTGGCCCCTGACTACGCAGTCCTTGCGACGATCTTGGCATTCACATGTAAATTAAGAGCCTAAAACAGGCCCGCCATGATGTGTCTGATAAATTCGCTGTTTTCTGATTTCCCTTACGTCTTGTTTTGCGGAACATTATCCAAAATATGGCGATAAGACATAGGGGCGTAAGACCATATTTTATCCTTAAAACATGGAAAGAATCGTGCCAAAACAATTACAGTACGTATTATTATTCCCAAAATGAGAAGCGGAAATACCATTACGAAATCCCTTCCTTTTACAAAATGAAATATTTGACCATTAAAACTTGCGCCACGTTTTCATCAGCGTTATATCATCTAAAAGCTTAACATAGACGGCAAGATCTAATTCTTCTAAAGCCTGTGGGTGCCATTAAAACTTCCAGCTCGCTTGGGAAATCAAACTCTTAACATATTCATGATAATTTGACTGCCGTTTGGGGCCAACAACCACTCAAATACAAGACTATATTTCAGTATTAATGCCCGACTTTCTCTCTTGAGGACCATTAAAAAGCTCGCTTACTAAATATGCAGCATAGAGAAAATTCAAACTAGAATATTGTGGAATTTCAGAACATGTTCGAAATTACTCCAGGTATATTCAGATTTCAATAGTTGACAAATTGTATATGCACAGTGTCGTGAGAATCTGCTTACATCGAAGTCACAGATCAGACTGCGCATGCGCAATACTGCGCATGCGCAGTTTGATCTGAGCCTTCGTTGCGTGTTCACACGAGCTTTGCGTGCCCTTGGTAGATATGAAGAACGCTCTGCGCCCTCAAGGGTCCTGTTCACATTCGATTCACTCCTGTTTCAAGACCTATTCATTTAAGTCCCATGTATGGATTAGTATCATTAACTAGTGTACAACATTACAATGTAATGTGGAGTCAAATCAGCAAACTTTCGTTTTGAACAGACCTCCTTCGGGTCACATGTGAGATGCCAGGTTCTGCAACAGAGTCAGGTGTTTTTCTCCGGATAGTCAAGTTTCATCCATCCCTGCTTAACGGTCGGTTTGTAATATCTTGAAAGGGCCGTAAAACAAAGGAGGAAATTGACTCTATTAGCATTCCTCTCACATTATTTACCTGCATATGTATGTATGTTAATTTCTTATTTTTAAATGAATATTTTCAAACCAACAAAAAAAACAGAAACAAAGAAAAAAAACAACAACAACAACAAAAAAAAACAACAAAAGAACACAGCCCATAAGTCTCACTATAGTGACATTATGGACTAAGCCACCTTACGGGAAAACCTGCGTTCGGGACCTCATTACGAAAACCCGCCTATACAAGTACATTGTAAACTTTACCGCCGAAAAAAAATGAAAATTTTAGGATGAAAAATTGTTATATTTTTCTTATTTATGCTCAAAATATAGATTGTGGTTACTCGTTAGAACCGCCGCGATGTGTCATCGAGGCGATTCTAACAAGTACCCACAACATATATTTACAACCAGCAATACGGAAATTATCCCTAAATTATCCAAGTAAAAGGGTTATCCTTTTGGACGCAAAGAATACACCGCAGAACTTAAAAGTACGGAGTGTACACGTATTTCTGGGCCAAAATCGATTTTACATGGCCACAATCCTCGCCTTTGGCTCCGTTGTGGTTTAGACAAATACTTTGTTCAGTCCGCAAGAAGGCTATCCAACCCGCCAGCGCCACGCCTCCGAGAACATAAAAATCAAATGCAAAATATTTGGTCTATGAGTAGACCGTGGGTTGATGTATTTCATAATCTGCACCAGACACTGATTGCGATGCTTATTAGAACCACCGAAAAAGAACCGCCTCTCTGAGGTGCTTCTAACGAGTACCCATAATCAACGTTTTTGAGGAAAGAAAATAAAAACATCACGCAAACACGCCTATATAATTTTGACCCTCTTAAACCCCACTTTTATATAGAAAAACTGGTGTTTACAGGGGTACACGTTATTTATCTTATTTGTGCTCAAAAACATAGATTGTGGGTACACGTTAGAACACCTCACTGAAGCGGTTCTAACGAGTATCCAAAATCTATTTTGAATAGTACAAGTAATATGAACAATATCGAAGGATTTTTATCTGAAAAATTTCATTTTGTGATAAAATTTTACCAGTATATTTGAATAGGCATGTTTTCGTAATGCAGAAAACAATCTGTACCCATTAAATCACACTTTTTTCAGTACAAAAAAAAATCAAGGGCGTTCATTACGCAGAATTGTTAACGTGGTCTGAAGGATTTTTAAGCCTCATGGGCGAAAATAATATTCAGTTCACGTCTGTTATTATTGTATCGGGAATATTTCGTTTAATGCTACCATAAAGCGTATATGTGTAGAAACTTCAACAGATAGTCCAGTCGATTTCAGACAGTCTTTAACAAAATTAAACCCAGCACCAGTTTTAGATTTCACGTCAGATTTTCTGTAATTTTCTAGACAGCTATATGCAAAAATGAATGGCTATCGTAGACATGTCGTCGGTATGCAGTTATCGATACCGTTCATTA